>CM053624.1:24792688-24806844 GCA_028646595.1 Phalanger gymnotis | reverse complement strand
ATTTGGAACTCAAAGTTTTAAAAGCAGATGTTCAAAACAAAGTTTTTGCATGCAACTAGGAAATAAGCTATACAGGCAATGGGGCATAGAAATCTATCTTGCCCTACAAGAAAGTAAGGGAAAAGGGGATGGGGGGGAGTGGGGTGACAGAAGGGAGGGCTGACTGGGGAACAGGGAAATCAGAATATATGTAATCTTGGAGTGGGGGAGGGTAGAAATGGGGAGAAAATTTGTAATTCAAACTCTTGTGAAAATCAAGGCTTAAAACTAAAAATATTAAATAAATAAATAATTGATTTTAAAAAAAAGAAAAAAGAAGGGAGCTGCCTAGAGTAGAGGCAGCAAACATGACACACTCTCTCACAAAATTTATTGGGAAATATTTAAAATAATTGAAAATACAATAAAATATGGATAATATTATTAGAAAATGAAGTCAACATGTGACCCACAGAGATCTTTATGTGCAGATTAGTGGCCTGTGTTTCTATTTAAAGCCCCGTGATCTAGAGCACTGAGACATTAAGTGACTTGGCCAGGGCCACATAGCCAGTATGTGTTATAGGCAGAACTTGAACCCAGTCAGCTAGCATTTATTAAGCATCTAGTACGTGCCAGTCTTTCTTGATGCCAACGACAGCTTTCTATCCATTGTGTTGAATTGCTTCTCACTGGGAGAATATTGCTTGTTTAAAGGACTGGCTTCATAGCAACTGGAGAATGTTTGAACAAATTATGGTAGAGGAACGCAATGGAAAATTACTGTGCTGGAGAAAACAATTACTATGATGAATCCAGAGAAGTACGGGAAGACATAGCAACTGATGTAAAGTAAATAAGCAGAACCAGAAAAACAATTGGCATAATGACTACAACAAGGTAATGATAAAAACTGAAAGCTGAGAAATTAGAATGAGCAAACTTGGCTCCAAAGAAAAGATCTGAGGAGGCATCTCCCCCAGCATCTTTGCAGAGGTGGGAGGTGATGGATGTGGAAGTAACATCAGGATGCGTATTATGTCAGACTTTTACTGATATGTTGGTCAGACTTGGTGAATTGTTGTTTCTTTCTTCATTATTTCTTATTCTTTATAATAAGGGAAGGTGTCTTGGCGGGGGTGGGAGGGGGGAAGGATACATTGCTAAATATATAAGGACATTAATCAAATTTATTTTAAAAATACATAGTTTTTAATAAGAGGATCTTTGGTGGTAGGAGATGGGTCTTAAGATCATTAAATGAATTGTACAGGTTTCCAAATGCAGTCCAGCTCAATTTCCTTCTCTTCTTCAAGTCTAGTCCTGATTCATGTTTCATTGACAGTTCCTGGCCATGATGCAGATACTAATAGACTAACTTCATAATTACCCACCCAACTGCATGGCCTCATCTGGGCAACAGGCATCCTTCATCCACTTAGTTTTTCCTATGTGGATTGCTTGCCTGGTCTTTTTAGTCAGACAATATACCTGTAATGTTTTGTCCCCATAACATGCTTATAGAAAAAGGCAGGATTATTATCATTAATAAGATTATAGATTTAGAGCTGGAAGGACTTTAGAGTTCATCCAGTCCAGTCACCTAATTTTACAGAAGAGGTCTTTGAGGCCTAGAGAGATCAGGTGACTTGTCCAAGGTCACATAGGTATGAGATGAACCTGGGCCTTGGATTCGAAAGCCATCACTGTTTCCCCTGTATACCACACTGCTTCCCTATTCATGAGATTTGGAGATGGAAGAGACCATAATGACAGAGTCCCGCATCCCCATTTTATAGATAATGTAAAATGACTTGTAAGGACCCACAGAATCTCAAGATTGGAAGGAGCCCAGTCCAACCCATAACTGAACAAGAATCCCCTCTATATTATCCATAGCAAGTGCTCCTACAGCTTTTGTTTGAAGACCTCCTAGGATGGGGAATTCATCCTCTCTGGAGGTGTTTCATTTCACTTTGGAAGAGCTCTGATTGCTAGGAAGAATTTTTTATATCAAGCCCTAATCTGCCTCTGCAACTGCTAACCCTGCTTCTCATTCTATACCTTGATGTGAACCCCTTTCAAATACTTGAAGACATTTATCAGGTCTCTCTCACCCTCCAGTGATCTGGCCTCCAAATTAAATTTCCCCAGTTCCTTTAACCAAGCTTTATGTGGATATTTTAGTCTAATTTCAAATCCTAGGTTCTTTGCACTCCACTGCAGGGGAGCCTGGCACACAGGATTTTGGCTAGCCATGCAAAGTAGAACAAGCCTGGAGGCCTGAAAGGCATCAGGCATTGGGCCTAATAGACTTGTAATCAGGTTGGTTTCTCTTTGTGCTTGGTCTCCTGGGGACTCTGTGGTTAGTTTCTGTGTGTGTGTAGGGGGGGAGGTTCAGGTACAAAGACTAGAAGTGTTAGATGTAAGAAGACAATGGACTTCTCTGAGATGAAGTAAAATTCCCCCTTCTTGATCATGGCCCCCCAGACAGGTTAAGTAGCCGTAGATGTCTCCTTTTGGAGCATCCTTCATGTCTCCTTGATGTTACAACAACTAATAATCTTTCCAGTTAGTGAAGTACTGAAGGAAGGAAGGAAGGAAGTGAGGGAGGGAGGGAGGAAAGGAGGAAGAGAGGAAAAAGTATACATCCCGGGCACTGTGCAGGATGCTGGGGATACAGACAACAGGAAGACAGATGTTGCCCTTGAGGAGCTTACGCTCTAAGAGGAGGAGCCAACATATCCCACCAGCAGGACCCAGTGGAAGGAATTGAGGTTGGAAACAACACTAGATTTGGAGACAGAGGTCCTAGGTTCTACTCTTGGCTCTGCCATAGGTTTTTCCATGTTACCCTAGGCAAGCCATCTACCTTCTCTTGACCTGAGTCTCTCATGTTTAAGGTATAGCCCCTATGACCAGGCAAAGGCATAGCCATAAGCAGAGCAGAAGGAACTGGCTTTTGCCTCAAGGTGCAGTAGCTGGGGGTAGGTTGGGGTGGGCATGCTTATTTCTTGGAGTGACCACTGTCTCCACACCTTGCCTTGCAGTTTCCTAATAGCTGACACCTCACAGTACAATTGCTCCTGGGCCACCATGCCCAGGGCCCTATCACCTTGGTGCCACTCTCCTGGGGCTTGCCTTTCCTCCAATCCTAAGGGGTGAAAACCAGATGAGCCCCTCTCTTGGTAAAGCTGAGTCCATGGTCTAGCTTTGCTCTGTCCTGATGCCACCTCCTAGGCCCAATCGTTTCTTTGTTTTTGTTTTTTCCCAGAGTGAAAAAATTCCCAGTGCCAGTCTTGTCCAGTTCTAACACAGTAAGTCAGTGGCAGAGATGGGATTTGAATCCAGCCCCTCAGAGCTGTGACTTCTCTTTATACCAGGGATTCTTCTCCCTCCCAGGCTCCAGGCCCTCCTAGGAGCAGGCTCCCATTTCGTGAATGAATCCAAAGCAATTGGGCACTTGATAGGAAAGGGCCTTCGTGAGACACAGTAATTCAGCCACTGACAGAAGCTTTGGTCTCAGCACCATTCAGGGGAGACAACCGAGGGTGCTTTTCATCTCCAAATAAAACAAACAGAGACAAAGGAGCCTATAATATCGACTTTCATCATTGATATTTCCATTTATTGCTGCCGTAATTAGCAGTTCTATCGCCGACGAGGCACTGGTCTTGTCTCACCACGAACACAGGCTTATTAATGTTAACGCTGACGAGGCTGACATGGGAAACAGGGAGAGTGGGCTGGCAGGCTAGGGGAGTGAGGGGGAGGAAGGAGAGGAGGGAGGGAGAGAGGGGGAAGAAGCAGATGGAAGGAAAGGAGGAGAGGAAAGCAAAGGCAAAGGTCCAGCCTCCTCTCTTTGGCTGAGATGAAATGCCCAGCTTGAGCCCTGACTTCCAGGAAGACCACCCTGACCACCCCAGCCTTCCTATCTGTACAGAGTGATTAGGAGGGGGAAAGAACAGGAAAGAAACTGGATAGCCTACATTCTACCATCATCATAATCATTAAATAGTTATTGCTTACTTGTGGTAGGGAGGCTTTGTGGGAAGAGCATTGGAATGGAGCCAGAAGGCCCAGGTTCGAATCTTACTTCCTTACTATCTCTGTGATCTTGTGTGAATCATTTCCCATGTGGAGCCCCCTTTATCAAAATGAGGGAGATGGCCAAGATGAAGTCCAAAGTCTCTCTTAACACTAAAATCCTAGGATCTGGAGACCTGGGTCTGAGCTCTGACCCTCCTGCCTGGGGGACTGAGAGTGGGTCATTTCCACTCTCAGGGCCTCATTTTCCTCATCCATGATGATCATTACAATCATATTAATAATATTAACAACAATAATGCCAGTAGCTAGCATTTACATAGTACTTAGAGGTTTGCAAAACACTTTACACATATAACACCATTTGATTTTCATAAGCATCCTGGGAGGTAAGTATTATTATGTGCATTTTACAATTGAAGAAACTGAGGTAGGCAGTGGGAAATGATTTGGCTGGGGTCACATAGCTAGAAAGTATCTGAGGAAAGATTTGAACTAAGGTCTTCCCAGATCCAAGTTCAGTGCTCTTTCATTGAAGTTAGATCACATAATCTCAAATGTCTTTTCTAGGTCTAAATCCAAGATATATGTTCTAAGGTCTTTTTTAGTCCTGACATTTTATAGTCCATGCTCTAAGGTCCCTTTCAGTCTTGATGTTCTAAGTTCTGAGGTCCCCTCCATTCTTGCCATTCTAGGTTGCACGTTACTCCCAGTCCTTCCATTTTATTTTTTAGGTGTTCTAGGTTCTAAGATCCCTTCTGTTCTTGACATTATAGGTTC
This sequence comes from Phalanger gymnotis, assembly GCA_028646595.1. Taxonomy (NCBI): domain Eukaryota; kingdom Metazoa; phylum Chordata; class Mammalia; order Diprotodontia; family Phalangeridae; genus Phalanger; species Phalanger gymnotis. Next base: position 24,802,038 of record CM053624.1, on the reverse strand, counting down.
TAGGTCCCTTCCTGTCTTGCCATTCTATTTTTTAGGTTCTAAGGTTCCTTTCTGTTACAATGTTCTAAGTTCTAAGATCCCTTCCATTCTTGACATTCTAGGTCCCTTCTTGTCTTGCTATTCTATGTTTTAGGTTCTAATGTTCCTTCCATTCTTGCCATTCTATGTTTTAGGTTCTAAGGTCCCTTTCTGACTCAGTGTTCTAGGTTCAAAGATCCCTTCCATTCTTGACATTCTAGATTCTAGGTCCCTTCCTGTCTTGCCATTCTATGTTTTAGGTTCTAAGATCCTTTCTAGTTCTGCCATGTCATGTTATTCCTTCCAGTTTTGTCTTTTCTGTGGTGCAATGGACTCTGAGAACTTGGATTCTCATCCTTGTTCTGTCACTTAGGTCCTGAGCCACCTTGGCCAAGTCACCTCACTCCTTTGGGCCTCACTTTCCTCATTAGTATCAGGTTCTTGATACATAAAGTGAGAAGGTTGGATTAGATCAGGGATTCTTGACCTTTGTGCCATGGTCCCCTTGGCAGTCAGTCTGATGAAGCCTATAGACTTCTCAGAATCATGTTTTTAGATGCATTAAACAAAGTGCATGAGACTCCAAAGGAAACCAATCATATCGAAATATGGTTAGCAATATATTTTTTAAAATCATTGACAGACCCCAAGTTAAGAACCCCTGGAGTGGAGGGATTAGGTGATCTGTGAGCACACTCCTGGCTCTTGACATTCTATGATCCCAAGATCCATCATTCCCCAACTCATACTCTGTGCACCAGACAAGTCAGTGCCTTCACTCACCTGGCCTATGCCAGGTTCCAGCCTCATACCTTTGCTCATGCCGTCCCTCCTGACTCGGATACCCTCCTCCTACCTTTCTAAGTGATACCACTCTAGGAAGGGCCCTCTTTGGTCACACTTCTACCAGGAAGCCTTTTCTGACCCCTCACGAAACACAAAGATCTTTGATTTTAGAATAGGAAAGCACCTCAGAGGCCATCTCCTCCAACTTTCTAATTTTATAGAGGAGAAAATAACCAAGGTAGTGAAGTGACCTATCCAAGGTCACACAGACAACAAGTGGCAAAGCCACGATTTAAACTCCTGTCCTTGGATTCAACTCCGTTGCTCTGCCCACTCAACCACATTGCCCTAATCTCGTCTTCCTATGGGCTCTCACAGTTCTCCATCACTATTCTCATAGCATTTAATTGCTTATTATATGAGTCTTGGCTCTCCATCTAGGCTGCTTCTCCTTCTGTTTTTATGTTCTCCACAGCAACTAGCCATGGCAATAATAATAAAGCATCACACTTTACATTTTTGAGATGCCTCAAGATTTTACAAAGCTCCTTCTTCCCAGGAGCTCTTGACAGCAGCTGCTGCAGGAAGGATCTGTTTTGTTCCACGGACACAGAAAATGAGACTCAGACAGGGTCTGCAACCTGCTCGAGGTCACATAGCTCCTAAATGTCTGAGGCGGCGCTCGGACCCAGGTCTTCTTCTGGTTCCAAGCCCATTGCCCTTCCAGGCCCCTGCCCCGTCTCTTGGGCATACAGTCGGTACTCAGTGAACAGTGACTGAGACATGGATTGATTCACATGCCAACCATTCTTCTGTAGTCATTAAAGCAGGTCCTGACCAGCCCGGCTTTGTCAGCACTTTAGTTCTATTGTTTGGAAGGAATCAAAATGTTTTTCTTTACCTTGATTCTCTCACTCAGCCTGGTTACTTGTTAGACCTGAAACCTTCGGGACTATGGGCTGCTGCCTTTACCTTTCCCAGGCAGCAGACCTTATCAGTACAGGGCAAAGATCCTCGATCAACTTTGGGCTCAGAAGAGCTGGGTTTGAATCCTGCCTTTGCTTTTTATCCCTTGTGACCTTGGGCACATCACTTCACCTTTTAGCCTGTTTCCTCATCTCTCAAATGAGGATTGTGCTAGATCTCTCTCTAATATCCCTAACATTCTTCTTAGCTCTGATACTAATGATAATCCATCTTTTTATATCCCTTTACGCATGCTATATATGTGTATGTATATACATATGTATGTTACATAAAGGAGAAAGGAACAAGGCATAGTGGATAGACCTGGCTTTGAAGACAGATTTGGATTCCAATCCTGCTTCCGGGCCCTTCTAGCAGTGTGCCCCGGGGCCCTGCTTCTTGCTTTCCTTTGAATCCCCGGTGCTTAGCATGGTGCCTGGCAAACAGTAAATGCTTAATAAATGCTTTTTGATTGAGTGATGTAAGCTCTGGGTGCTGCGGGCAGATCAGAGGAAGGGCTGATCTGCCTTGAGTTTCATCACCAGGGAGTTCACTTGGATATGTCCAGTTGCTGATAAAACAGTAACAGCCAGCATTTATATAGAACAATAAGATTTGTCAAGCACTGTACAAACTGCACCTCATTTGATCCTCACAACAACCCAGGGAAATAGGTGTCGCTATTATGCCCATTTTACAGATGAGGAAACCGAGTCAGACACAGGTGAAGTGACTTCCTTAGGGTCACATAGCTAGGAAGTGTCTGTGGCTGGATTTGAACTCAGGTCTTCCTGGCTCCAGGCCTATAGCACTATGCCCTAAGCTACCTTTCCCTTTTATATTCATTGTCTCTTTTGACTTCCAGCAGCCCTTCAAGAGAGGTAATACAAGGGTTATCATTCCCTCTTACCTGATAAGAAAATGGAGACACAGGAAGACATGATTTGCCTCAGGTCTCATAGCTAAGACCCTCAGAGACAGGACTAGAACCAACATCTTGTGACTTCAGAGTTAGGGCTCCCTCCTTAGCACCTCCCATGGGGAGTTCGTTCTGGGAGATAAGGGGCTTGGGCCAGCTAGCCCCGGAATCTGGCAGGGAGTGGGGATCCTTTCTCGGAGGAGCTGGGGATTCTGCAGAGCAAGCCAGATTCCAGAGCATACTGCAGAGGAGGCCGGGGGAGAGAGTGCAGTCTCTGCAAATTACCTTTCGTGCCTGGAGTGGTAAGCATGCGTGCTCATGGGGCACTCCGTCACATAATAATTTCTGATTGCTTGGGTGGATTCTGACCAAATTGGCCAAGGCAAGGCCAGTCCTAAGAACAGGAGAAGCTCCATATTATGAGAACTTCCTTAAAGCTCCCCACCTCACTACTCCCCAATATCTCTGCTACTATCCTGAAACTCCTACCATGGTTACCAAGGAGGAATGGAGACCATGGGGCTGCTGTTCTTTGAACCCTTCATTTCAAATGCCCAGATAATTGCTAGGACCTGGCCCTTTAGGGCATAGACAGAATAAGGCTGGTATGATTTCAGGGAGATCAGGAAAGTCCTGGCAGTTCCCAAGTCCCTTTTTAACCTGCTGGCCAATGCCCCCAGAGGTGGGAGAATGGACGGAGTCTCACTATTATTCATCAATGAATATATATTTAGCGCTTAATCTGTGGCAGGAACTGGGCTGGGTACTGAGGATATACATACACAACTAAGATAATGCCTGCCCTCAAGGAGCTCATATCCTTACAGCCATCGGGGGAAGTAGGGGCCTCTCTGACCCACTTTGGGACAAAGCAGTACGAATCTTCTGGTTCCACCTTCAAACATTCAGAGACGGTTACCCTGTCCTCTCTGAGTCTTGTCTCCCCCACTTTGTCCAGAAGGGGGCTAGGTACATGGTATAAGTAATGAAATACAGAGGGTTTCTCATTCTTGTACCTGTATCCTCAGTGCCTAGCACAGAATGGATGCTTAGGATTGTCGATTTCAAGTTGGGAGGGACCTTACAGATCATGTAGCCCAACCCCCTCACTGTACAGATGAGGAAACAGGACCCAAAAAGTTAAGTGACTTGCCCCGTGTCACCAAAGTGTGTATCGATTGACTGATTGTTGGTGGTTGGTAGCACTAGCGCAAGTTTATCTGAGGCTTCAGATGAGTCATGCTTTGGAACATTTGGGGCTGAGAAGAGGAGAATCTCAGAAAGCTCTTTCTGATTCAGGGCCAACCTAGGGTTTAGAAGAACAATTGGTACCATGTGCATGAGCCTTCCTAAGGAGCGACACTATCAAAAAGGTCTAGGGAAAAGGTGTTCAATTAGGTTTTTGAATAAATGGACACTCTAGCTCGAGATATTCATCAGCCAAAGTGTTCGAGCATGTGGTAGAGGCAGTCTGGATTAAGCATAAATTTGGTTCTGAGGAACAGAGGAGGGGGAAGGCACTTAGTGCAATGAATGAGCAGGGATCCCCAGGGGCTGAGACAAAGAAGTGGTGATTAGATAGAGGAGCAAGTGGAAGAAACAGAGTCGGTCCCCCAAGCTGGCAGATGCTGAGGAGGTCTTTAGAGCCGACTGGGTCAAGGCAGCAATCAAGGCACTCATTCTTTGGAGTTGTGAGGCTGACGATGCTTCTGAGCAGGGGAGCCAGTCCTTGGTATTAACCCTCAGGTCTCACTCCATCACCTGACGCTCCATCTGGACCAACTGGTAACAGAGCAAGCAGCCCATGCCTCTGCCTGTTGGTCCCCCAAGTACCTCCCTCCAAATCACTCAAAAAGAATTTACCAGACCCCCATCTCTGCAGAGGAGAGAAAAACAGGAAGGCTTTGTCTTTTGTAAATCAAGGGGGTTTGAACTGTATCATTTTTATGGTCTTTTCCTTTTTTTCCTCTATACTCTCCACCCCCTGAAGCTTCAGGGGTCCAAATAGGTGGGATCTCCAGAGGCCTCTGCAGTCACCCGGAGCACAGAAGGCTTAGAAATCAGACGATTCATTTCAGACAAGCTGGCTACAAACACTTTTAACTGAAATAACTACTGCTTTGTGGGTGAAGAGGATTTTAACATTTTGGTATAACCTGCAGCAAAAAAATCATTAAAACTTGAGCAATGGGAACTGGAAAGAAGACAGGTCAGTATGAGCAGCAAATAGTCACAAGAGAATAGCCAGAAAGACCAGCCCCTCCTATGAATGAATGAATGAATGAATGAATGAATGAATGAATGAGGCATTTATTAAGTGCTTACTATATGCCAAGCATTGTGTTAAGCACTGGGGACAAATCCAGGAAGTCCTTATTCTCACGGAGGTCAACACAAAAGAAAGTTCAGCTCCAGGGTGGGTGGAAAGGCCTGGAAGTTCTAGGAGTGTTGCAGTGGGGTGGAAGGCAAGGTCTGCCACTTTCCATCAGTAGGTCAAATCTGATTGGTGGAGAGTCTTCATTTACTGTTGAAGGGAATAGCATTTTCTGACAGAACAGACGTGGTTCAAACATCATCTTCTACAGGAAGCCTCTCTTGATGGTCACAGCTTCTGCAACTATCTTGTATTTTCTGAATTTCTACACATGGTAGACACTTAATAAATGCTTGTTGGCTCCATAACTAACCCTGATGATTTCCCAGGAAATGAGATCGTGTATATAAGGTACTTTGTCATGATAACAGCTCACATTCCTATAGTACGTTAGGGGTTGCAAAGGACAAGCTTCCATTATATTGTTTGATCTTCACAACAGCCCTGTGAAGCAGGTGCTTTCTATTATGCTTATTTTTACAGAGGGAGAAACTGAGGCTAGATAAGTAAGATAACTCTCCCAGGGTGGCAGAGTGTATCTCGGACAAGATCTGAACCCAGGTCATCCCTTTGCCAAGTCTAGCACACAAAGCACTACCCGGGGCTGCCTGGTTCCAAGCTTTAAAAGGCTGTTTAAATGTCAGCTTTTATAATTATCACAGCAGGAGGGGATTGTATTCTCAGCCATGCTATTATTGCTGTCTCCTCTTACTGGAGAGTGGGAGAGGCAGTCACCACTCCCTCCCTACTCTACAGATGTCTGCAAGGCCGGCCCTGGCACTCAAGCTCCCTGTTGTCTTTGGTCTGTGTCCCAAGGTTTGCCTCCAAATAGGGAAACCGAGGCCCTACCTGCTCTGGGGACCTTCTACTTTGAGCCCCCTCTTCTTTTTTGTTCTTTCCATCTCTTGTAGAGGGGAGCGAATCAATTTTGACTCAGTGGATATGAGGGGTTCAAATCCAGTGACTTATTCCTTCTGAGTCTCAGTTCCTCATCTATAAAATGGGGAGGCTAGACTTCTGAATGTCTTCCAAGTCTCAGTCTATGATGCTATGATGTTATAAGAGACAGGATGAGCAAAAGACTTGTGACTTTGTGGGTATAGGGGACTGCCAGGTGAAGAATCACTGCCGATTTAGGTGGGCACTTTCTCTGAACTACTGAGTCTCACAGAGCTGAGCTCAGGTCTTCCTGGCTTCAAGTTCAGCTCTTTGTCCATGATGACTCACCGCCTCTCATATACAAAATGAGGGGAGTAGGGTTGGCTAGATCTCCTAAGTCCGGTCTAACTCAACATCTATTATACCAGAGCTTCCTTTTCTCCCTTCTAGTCTTCCCTTCCTTTCTTCCCATCTCCTCCTCCCCTCCCCTCCCCTCCCCTCTCCTCTCCTCTCCTCTCCTCTCCTCTCCTCTCCTCTCCTCTCCTCTCCTCTCCTCTCCTCTCCTCTCCTCTCCTCTCCTCCCTTGCCCTGTTTCAATTTGTCTCCATCTCCCTCTTTCTCTCTGTCTTTCCCATTTCAGTTATCTCTGTCTCTGATCAGTCACCCTCTTTTGGAATAGATCATTATTCAGCAAAATGAAGCAATCAGGAGGTGGCATGTTCTCACCAGCCAAGAACAATGATGGTTCACTTGAGTCCAAAATGCTGACCTGTGTGGCGGTGAATGAGCCCTAGTACGATGGCCTGGGTAAAGGGCTTCTCCTGCTGTCTCTGTTCCTGTCTCCCTTAGTCACCTGCCAGCTTGCCTTCTCCCATTTCTCAGACTCATCACCCTTTCTTTTCTCAGAGTTCTCTTTTTTCCTCCTCCCCAGTCTTTTTTTCTCTTGGTCTCTTTTCCCCCTTCATTCTCTCTTTTTTCCTTTCTCTCTCTTGTCTCTGTCTCCCTTTTTGCTCTCCTTCCCATTCTGTCTCTCCTTGCCCTAGGATTAGAGATTTCAAATAGCAAGGGACTTTGGAGATCATCTCTAGTCCAATACCCTTGTTTTATGGACCAGAAAACTGAGGCCTCAGAAGGGTTAATTACATCCTGGGTGTCACACAGGTATGAAGTGGCAAAGTCTGATTCTAAAGCCAGCACTCTTTCTAAAGTTCTGTTCTTCCTTCCTTCTCTCCTTCTTTCTGTCCTTCCTTCCTTCCTCCTTCCCTCCCTCCTTCCCTTCTTTCCTTCCTTCCTTCCTTCCTTCCTTCCTTCCTTCCTTCCTTCCTTCCTTCCTTCCTTCCTTCCTTCCTTCCTTCCTTCCTTCCTTCCCTCCTTTCTTCTTTCCTCCCTCTCTCCTCCCTTCTTTCTTATATTAAAGGGGAATTGGATGAGCTAAGGTTGGAATAGTCGGTTGTAGCCAGAATGCAGAGGGCCTTGAATGCCATAGCAAGAAGTTTGTATTGAAAGGTCCCACAGATTGTAAGCATCAGAGGTGGGGTCTGAACCCCAGTACTTTGACTCTGGAGTTAGTGCTCTTTCTTATGTATTACCATTCCATGGGGTGTGGCTTAGGGAATAGACATGGTTATAGTTTATGTAGAGCATAGGGTTCGAGTATACCTGGGGGACTATCATTGAGATATATTATATTTGGGGGTAAGTATAGTTTAAGTAACTAGGTGGCACCAAAGTGTACAAAATGCCAGACCCAGAGTCAGGAAGACCTGAGTTCAAATCCATCCTTGGACACTTACTATCTGTATGACCCTGGGCAAATCACTTAACCCTGCTTGCCTCCGTTTCCTCACCTGTAAAATCATATGGAGAAGGAAATGGCAAACTACTCCAGTATCTGCCAAGAAAGCCCCAAATGGGGTCATGAAGAGGTAGACATAACTGAACAACAAAATAATTTAAGAACTATATTCAGCTTTATCTATGTATGTAGTTTAGTCAGGCTTATGCTGGTAAATATTTAACAACTGGCTCTTCAAAACTGCATGACATACTTTTAAGTTTAACTTGCATCATCAGCATTTTCTCCATCACTTTCTTAAGTCTAGACGACAAACAAAACACTAAACCAAATGCTGATTTGTAGCATTTGTGGATTTCTGAGCCATAAATGCTGACACCGAAAATTTAACAACCAGCTCTCATGAGCTAGCAGAAGCCAGCTCCAGCATGCCCCTGAGTTCAGGGTTCACGTAGAATTGTGTGTAAAATTGGGGAGGATATGCAGTTGGAGACACATTTGCTATAGGGAGAGTTTCCTACTATGGGGAGGCACAAGGGAGGGTAACTCATTATTTAAGGCAGTTGGTTGAGGCATTAATGTCTCTGCTTAGGGTTGTAGCTGAGGAATCCTCTAGACAGAGCCTGCCTTGGTGCACATGTCAGATTGTCTGTCTGTAGTTACAATGCATATTCTGTGGGACTATGGGTCACTGCTGGCTGCCTCAGGGGTCCCGGGAAGGCAAGCCTTGGCATCCTGATGTCCTGTGCCCATCCCTCACTTTACCCTCTTCTCCTCTTATCCCCATGCTGGCTGCTGGGCCTCTTGCCTCCATGCTGTTTTATGCCCTGTGATGATGACAGACAGCTCCTCTTTCCCACAGAGCTCTGAGTGGAGAGGAAGGAGGGTGGGGTGCATGGGCATAGATGGGGTTGAGGAACAAAGCCCTTATTAAGAAGAGTAATTCTTTTATTTTATGTTGGGAGAAACCCAAGACCCCCAGGCCCAGGAGAACAGCACCAACTAAATCATTCTTTCCCCCACTTCCCCAAGTGAACACAGACTCATCCAAGCTGTCAAACCTGGAAGAGCTTCAGAGATTTATCACCCTCATGTCCACCCTCCCTGAAATTGGGAAGGAAGCCCCAGGAGGAATTGCAGGAGATGAAATGTAATTTCAGATTAGGAAATATGCTGGAGTTTTCACTAGGACCAAGACACAACTCAAACTCCTGGAAACAGAGATTTTCACTGGAGGCTGTGTTAGGACTTGGCAAGAGGTGATGCAGATTTGCCATCTATTATTCATTAGCACCACTTGTCCCTAACGAAGATTTAGGAGGGAATCAGTCCTCCCAGGGGGACTGGGCCTTCCAGGAAACCTGAATCTTTTTTTTTTTAATCCAGTTGCAGAGAAGAGTCTGATTGCCTTTTTTAATCCCATCATCCTTTAAAGGCTGGAGAGGATACACCTGGAGATGACTAGCCAATTCACCAGTTAGATCTAGTGTTAAAGATGCCTAGGTGATGGATCCAATCTTTATGTGGGCCAATCAGATTTATTATGTTTTAGGGTAACAGACCGAACCCTCATCCTGGTCTTTTTCATGTCCTCCATTCCTCTCCAGGATTCT
>CM053624.1:24779276-24792588 GCA_028646595.1 Phalanger gymnotis | reverse complement strand
CTGGTTCCTTCCAGAAGCTCCATTTTAAGGAGTGTTGTCAGGCCCGCCATGTCTTTATTATCCCTCTCCAGGCTGTCCTCCTATCTCCATTGGACTTTCTCCATAATGTTGTTGAGCTCCTTTATCTCTTCCCCTCCACACCATAGACGCTCGTTTTAAAGCTCCTTTTTATGTGTGGCCTTCTCCACTGGAGTATAAGCTCTGTGGGAGCAGTGGCTGTCTTTCTTTCTGTTTATATCTGTAGACTCTAGCTTCTTTCAATGCCCTCCTCAAGCGCTGCCTCCTATAGGAAGCCTGTCCTCGTCGCCTTGGGCTACTAGCACTCTTGCTCGAAAGTCACTTAGATTTCCTGTATATTTCCTCCCAATAGAATGTAGGTTCCTCGAGGGCTGGGACTGTTTGGTTTTTGTTTTGGTACCTAGCACCCTAGCACAGTGCCTGATACCGAGTAGACATTGACTAAACATTTTTTGAATGATCTGAGACTGAACCTTGACCAAAGTTACAGACTGAGCCTTACCTTGGACCATTGAAAAATTAGCCTTAACCTTGATACTAGGCTAGACCTAACCCAGATCCAGGTTGAGCTGCCTGACAAGGATTAGTGGATGAGAATTGGAATTGACTTATCCTCACACTGGGCTGGCCAATGGGTATAAATGCCCTGGGCACTCTGGAAAGACCAGAAGATTATCGTTCTCCCGGCAGAGCTCCAAGGGAAGGCAAGTGAGGCAGGTATGCATGTGTGTACATGGGGTGTGGCCCAGGTGGCCCAACACTCATTCCCCTCCCAGCTCTGCTTCTGATTTTGCATACTTTGACATCATGCCTTCAGTTGCTATCTCATGTTGGAACTCTCCTCAGCACCAGGGACCTCTTTGCCCTGGAACATCCCTCCACCATGCCAGTCCCCCTTTTCTCTTGGTAAGTTCCTTCTAAGGCTTCTGTTTTGGGGAGGAGCCCAGGCTGGCTAACCTGTATTTCCTTCCCAGTTTTGATTCTGACTTTCTAGGCTTCCACAACATACCTCCATTGTAGGTCCTGTCCCCTTTCCTCCCTTGCTTTTCTGTTCCTTTTTGTACATTAGCTTCCCCATCAGAAGGAAGAGGGGAGAATTTTTTGGGGGGCGGGTGTCTGTTTATATCTCTAGAACCTGGCATAATTCTCGGCATATAGTCAGTACTTAATAATTGCTTGCTGCCTTACCTTGCCTGGAAGTGGGCATCACTCATTACCAAAGAAGTAAATTATTTTGTAAGTAAAGATGCCTGCAATTCCCCATGCCTTTGAGATGGGAAACACGAGGGTCCTGGGAGTCTCTGGGAGAGAGAGGGAGGGGAACCAAGCAGGGCTGTCAGAGCTGGGGAAGAGGGGCAGGGCTAGGGGGCATGAAGAACTCAGGACTTTATCACTGGCTAGAAGTGGAAATGGGTGTTTATGGGTATGTAAGTCTGTATTTTTGTGTATGTGTGCATGTGTGTTCACATGTATGCTTTGAGGGGAGCAGTCCCTATATTTGTGTCTGTATTAATGTACTAATATGTCTATATGTGTGACTGTGTATGGGTATATACATACCTGACCATCTATCCATGTGTATACATGAAAGACATGGCTATGTAAATGGGTGTCTGTGAGTGTGTACGTAGGGAGAGGCTGGTGCCTGGCAATTGTATATATGCCTGTTAATATATATGTTTGTTTATGTGCCCGCCTGTGTGTATTTGTGTGTGTGAATGCCTCGGTGTATGTTGAGAAATTGGAGCTGGGCTGATGCATGGTGTGTGTGTATGTGTGTGTATGTGTAATTGTACCCATTCTAAATTGGGTTAGGTGACTTGCACCAGTTAGAAAGGAGATGCTGAGTATCTTCTGACTCCAAGATCAGCCCCCTTCACACTATGCTCTTTCCTTGCCTCTGAAATACTTTCTTGTTTACACCAGCTCCCTAAGGGTCCTTCTCTCCCGGTCTTGCTCCTGGGGGACCTTGGGAGACCTTAGGTCACTCCTCCTGGGGCTCATTCTCTGGAGAGAACACTTCCCGTTCCTCCCCAGAGACAGTGGGACATAGGAGAAATAGGGTCCGAGTTCAGATCCTATCTGTGAGATATCAGGTAAAGCATGCATGTCTCCTCAGCCTCCTCCTCTGTAAAATGAGGGCATTCAATGAGCTGATCTCAATCCCTTTTCTCTCAGTGCTCAGATCTCTAGCTCCCGACCAGTCACCATAATGCATCGATTATGGCTGTGGTCGCAGCTCAGCTCCAGGATGAATGGGGCAGAGCTCGGCGCTTGGCCTGTCGAGTCCCGCTATGTATGACTGGAGCTGGGGAGAAGGGGAGCTCTTTGTTTCTCTACTTCCGCACATTCGCTCCTGTGAAAATCCACCTTCATCCATCCTTCTCCCCTTCAGTACCCCTAGCTAAGGGAACGGAGCTTATATTTATTTCTGTTTATGCATGGCCCGCAAAAATGAAATCTTGGAAAAGACTTATTTTCTTCCTCCTTTCTTCCCTTTCTTTGCTTTTGCCCTATGCAAAGTGTCCTCTCCTTCACCTCTCCCCAGAGAGACTGGGAAAATTATTAAGTCCTGGATGTCCTGCATAGGAGGCCCCAGGTTTGAACCCTAGTTGTCACATTTACTGCCCGTGTGAACTTGTACAACTCACTTCTCTGAGCTTCCACTTCCTCCTACATAGAAAGATGGAGTTAGTCTAGATCAGGAGGTCTTAACCTAGTGTCCATAAACTTATTTAATTTTTTTCAATAATTGTATTTTGATATAATTGATTTCTGTTACAATCCTGTGTATTTTATTTTATGCATTTAAAAACATTATTCTAAGCAGGGGTCCATAGGCTTCCTGGGACTGCCAGAAGGATCTATGACACGGACAAAAATGGAAGAAACCCTGGCCTAGAAATCACCAAGGTCCCTTTGAACTTTAAACCTATGATTCTCCCCCTTCTATTCCCAGGTCCTCCCTCCTGCCATTTCCTGGCCCATTTGTCTTAAGCACATTAAGGTCTCTTTTTTGCCTTTAAAGTATCCTGCTGAGATGTCTTAGTGTGAAGGCATACCAGTTCTAGAATGTCCCTTGAAAGAGATCTCAGAGACCATCTAATCTAATCCCTTTAAATGACTTGCCCAGAGTCACACCAGGGATGAGTTAAAGAGGTAAGATCTGAACCCAGGTCCTTGGAATCCAGAATTGTATTCTTTTCACTGTATCAAGCTTATTCTTAAAGGTCAATGCTTCCAGGATCCATGATTTCAATGGGGGAGGAGGGTGCTACTTCTTCTGTAGACACTGATCACACCCTTCCTATGCCTTAGTTAGACAATCTTCCTCAGTCACTATGGTCAACCCTCCCCCTTCCCCCCAAAAGTTCATTACCTGGATCATAGAATTTAGCATGGAAAGGGGCCTTGGAAATGATTGAGTCTGACATTCTCATTTTACAGAAAAGGAAACTGAGAACCAAAGAGAAGTGGTTTTCTCAGTCACATAAAAAGTCACTTTTTTCCACCAAAGTATGTGGTAAAGGTGGAATTTGAACCCAAGTCTTCCAGCTTTCCCCAACTTCCCACTGTCTCTTTTGTAACTCTTACCACTGTCTAAATACAAAGTCTGGCTTTACGTTCTACCATTCCCTAAATGCCACCTTTCACCAGAAGTCCTTTAAATCAGCCAATAACTAAAAATCCCAGATCAACAAAAGAAGAGAAATATGACTTTACTACCAACACAAAGCCTAGGGAGAGCTATAACTAGGGTAGAGTCCATGGAGTGTTGCCCTAGGGTGGCAAATTTAGAGGGTGCTGTCAACATCATGGTGGTCTCATCCTGGAATGTTTATTCACCTGCACACCCTGATGCCCTCTCCATCCCCCATGGCAGCCACAGCCTCATGCTAGGAGTGGTTCTTAGAAACCTTGTAGCATCACATCTTCCTCCAACCGACAGCTAAACTGAATTCCAAACCCTACTTGATCCAGGCGCAGAACTCACTAGTCCCCCCTCCCTCAGAGCCCAGGTGAGAATTCCAGAGGTCAAAGACCCCAGACCACATATCTTATCACACTCCTAAGTCCAAGGAGACCAGACATTTAGCCAGACTTTTCCAAGCTTTGCCTGAAGGGATGGATATTTGAACGTTATTTACCATGCTGTCAGTCAGCCAGTCAATGAATATTCCCTATCCAATGAGCCATCCCTTCTCAAAATAAAAAATGAAGGGGAAAAAAGCAACACAGCTAAGCAGACTATCGACTAAGTCAGACAGCAATGTCCAGCAGCCCCCACAGGCACACGCAGAGCACATACCTATCCTGATAGAGAACAGAAGGAGGTATATTTTGTCGTGTTCTCTCTGGTCTTTCATTTCTAAAAGCCTCGAATATCCCTAGAACTTTGGGATGGAGAGAGCTGGGGGTGGGGTAGCTTTTATTAGCTCTTCCCTAGCCTTTCTGTGGGTATTCAGAATCCCCAAATTTAGCAAGAAATAAAAGAATTCTCTTCTCTCATTCTCTCTCTCTCTCTCTCTCTCTCTCTCTGTTAAATGCATTATATATAATATATACATACATATATATCCAATATTTATAATTACATATGTTAACATATATAAATATGTTAACCTTAATTTGCGTTGGATAAGAGAAAGAAGAGTTAAAAGAAGAATGTGTGTGTGGGTGTGTGTATTCTCCCTTTCCCTTTTTCCCTCTCCCTCTTTTCTATATATACATATATATACATACATACATATAGATATAGTCTCAAGTAATAGAAAATAAGAACAGAAAAACTTGGTGCAAAGCTTGGACCAATGGATACAAAAGATATGAAACAATCAGTTCTGAACCCTCTTCATAGGATCCATAGACTTGAAGCAGGAAGGGACATATGAGGTCATGTAAGTTGCCAGCCTCATTTTCCAAATGAGGAAGCTGAGGCTCAGAGAATTGGAATAACTTGCCCGAGGTCACACAGGCAAGATATGACAGAGCAAGGATTCAAACCAACGTCCTGCCCCTCCCCACTCTGCATGTATATGATCCTAAGATTGCAGGGCTAAGACCTCATAGTCTCACCCCTCTATTTGAACTTCGTGCTCGCCTTCCTCCCCACCCCCATTCACTCTTTTCCCAAGGAAGGAGCCAAAGGGATGCCTCAGAGGAATTAATTTTACTCTTCTCCCTGCCAACCACTTATACTGTAGAACAATAAGGTTATTAAGGGCTCAGGATCTCAATCCCTCTTTCAAGGTCATTTTACAGATCAAAGCATGTCCTAATCCTCTGCCCAAATCTTCCAAAGAGAAATGAACTACACACAAAATCCAACTGAAGATACTCACAAATATACACCAAGTGAACAACCTTTTCCCTCCCACGTGCCCATCCCAACCCTGAAGTGCCCAGAGCATGCCCTATAGCTTCCTTCCAACGGGTGATGGGTAATACTCTGGGTGAGAGTTGTGGATGGTGAGACAAAAAGGGAGGTCTGGCTAGAGTTGGGTGAGAATGAGATTTCAGACACACTCTCAATGCTGGGCAGAGAGACAGTGAAGAGATCCTCTCTCAGGAAGAACCATCTTGTGACTGGAAGGCTGAGAAATGCCCTCAATTAGAAACCAAACTACAAAGGATTAAAAACAAAGACAAAGTGCCTATCAGAGATACTTGAGACACTTGTCTAGAACAAGGGTTCTTGGAGTAGAATACTTGAACTTGTTTTTTAAAAAATATTTTGGTCACTATATTTCACTGTAATTGGATTTCTTTGTAATGAGATGCATTTTATTTTAGTCATTTAAAAGCATTATCCTGAGAAAGGGGCCATAGGCTTTACCAGATTATCAAAGGGTCCATGACATAAAAGAGGTTAAGAACTTCTGCTCCAGGGGGAACTTGGAAGACCTAAATGACAGTTGCAGAGCAGTAGGAATCCAAAGGGTAACCAAGCACTCCAATGCTATCATAAGCTGGGTAGCAGAGTGGGTGAGGTGTAGGGGGCAAGAGGGCAGCAGCTGCTGCACGAATCTTAGTGAGGGCATCTCATTCCCACTGAAACTGCCTGGAGGCAGCAGAGGCTAGTAGGGAGAACTCAGGTCTCTGGACCAGTGTTCAGGCCAGCCCTTATTTTGTGGCTGTAGAGCTGAGTGTGATGGAGATGTGAACAAGAGATTCAGACGAAATTTTTGGATGGAAGAAGAGTATGGCTCAAGGGGGATTCATTATTTGGGTAGCTTTCTCTGAGTGTCTTGTGCCTGCATTCTCACATGTTGTACGTAGGCCTGGGAAAGTTTTTTTTTTCTATTTGATTGTGCTATGAACTGCTGGAGATCTGAGAACAGAAGATACCAAAGGGTTGATAGTCGTGAGCCTGTACTCTAATATTATTGACAGCTAACGTCCTTTACAAACATCTCCTACATCTTCCAATATTCTCTTGGGGTGTACCTGTATTAGGTGAGGCAGGATCCTTGGAGTGGGTGGTTATGGGATCCTGATACCTAAACTACATTGCAAAACTGTGTATTACAAAGACTTCTTTTGCTCTTCCCTAAGTCATCTTTAACAGGAGATAGAAATTTAAGAGGGACACCTCCACAGGGGGCCTGTGGCTTTGGATGGCTTTAATGGACTATGAGATTGAGAGGCATGGCCCTTAAAAGGATGGTGAGAATTTCTCTCTAGAAGGATTGCTCCATTCAGACTTCTGATGGGAACCTCAATGTCATCTACCCCACTCACTCCTCAGTCGTGTACTTGGGTGTGGTACTTGGTGCTCTGAGGTCCCAGCAGAGCACAGATAGAAGAAGGAAGAACCTGATGGTCAGAGAGCAGAGATCATGCAGTCCAAAGCCAAACTGGGCTTAATGAATCAAAATGCAATTAGAACTGGTCATGCAGCCTTGAAGAACTCCCTCTGCCCAACACACACACACCCAGCACTCACGGCACACGAGGCAAGTACATGAGTTTGCCTCTCTCCTGCCCTACCTGGGTCAGATGGTGTCAGGATGCAAAGGGACTGGTGCCCGGAGGCAGGGAGAATGGCGTCCTGTCCACTGTGGTCCCACCATGCACTGCAGAGAGAAGAACACTCATGTTAACAAGGAGTGGTGGTGCTGGGACTGTCCTGGGGAGGGCTTTGGTAGGAAGAAGGGTGGGAGGCTGCCAGAGGCCATCACAGATCACCCTGTCATAAGAATAAAAGGCAAAGCTCCCCACCCACCATGAGCTTCTGTTCTGACATGTGCCTCCAACTGCAAGGCTGTGAATCACTGAGGCAGCCACACTCTCACACCTGCTCCCCCTTATGACTAATATACTATGGGATGGCAGACCTGGGCCACATACTCAGAGCTGGTAGGCACCTACAAGGCCATCCAATCCAATCTGTAAAAAGAATCCTCTTTCCAATATTTGTATGAAGATCTCTAAGCAGAAGAAACACATGGCCTCCCAAGGCAGCCCATCCCACTTTGGGAAAGCTGTGATTATTAGGAATTTTAAAAAGGAAGCCCAAGTAGCTGTGATTTCTGCCTTATAGGAGCAAGTAAAACAAGTCCAAATTCTCTTCCCTGTGATGGGACTTCAACTGTTAGAAGACAGTTATTATGTCCCATCTCTGTCCCCCTGCCCTCTCCCCTCATCAAGTCTTCCCCAGGCCAAACATCTTTAGTTCCTTCAACTCATCCCCATATGACAAGCTGGTTGTCTTTCTCTGGACAATAGAGAATATATTAATTTGGTGCGATAATGTCAGAACTGTAAGGGAAACATGAAAGACTAAATTCAAGCATCAGTCTCCAGGTTAGCAATGTACTTCCTAAAATTGGAATTGAACACAAGACTCCAGATGTTATCTGACCACACTGTGGGGCCATCCTCTCCCTAATTCTGGGCATGCAGCCTGAAAGTGGGGTTACCATGGTCTACAATCATGTCCATAGGAAGGTGACCGTAACAGTAAAGAGTCTTGATACCATGTCATACCAATTCATATTTCTCTATCACTTAAAGGTTTTCCAAGCACATTCCCCACAACAATTCTGTCTGGCAGAAAGGACAAGTACTAACCTTATGTTACAGAGGAGAAAATAGAGACATGGAGTGCCTTCTTCAAGGTCAAACAACTAAATAGAAGAGCCAAGACCAAGACCCAAAGCCTCCAGCTACAAATTCAAGGAACTTTTGACTGGTCTCTACTTCTTAAATGAAGAAGCTAAGTGAGTTCGACCCAGAGAAGAGAGAGATTAGGGGGAAAGCGGATGCAGCCTTCAAACACCCCAATAGCTGTCATGTGGAAGAGGCATTAGAATAAAGACGAAGGGCATCCTGAAGCTGTTGGGTGACATTGGATGGAATGTTGGACCTGGAGTAAGGGAGACCTGAATTCAAATCCTGTCTCAGATATTTGCTATGTGACCCTGGGCAAGGCACTTAACTCCCTCAGAATCAGTTTCTCCATCTATAAAATGGGGGTAGTAACAGCAACAACTTCTCTTAGTTGTTCTTACTATCAAATGAGACTGGATTTGTAAAGTATTATATAATAATCACCATAGCTAGCATTTATATAGACCTTTAAGGTCTACAAAACAAATGTCATCTCATCATCGTAACAACCCTGGGAGGCAGGTGCTATGATTCTCATTTTATAGATGAAGAAACTGAAGGTGAGAGGTTAAAATGACTTGCCCAGGGTCACACAGCTAGTTAATGTCTGAGGAAGGATTTGAATCCAGGTCCTCCTGGGTCCAAGTCCAACATTTACTCATGGTGCCACATAGCTGTCCTTATAGAAATGCTAGCCATCATTATTATAACTCTGGACACTAACAAAGGATTACAGACTTAGAACTAATAGGAACCGGAGAGGCCATGAAGTCCTAGCCTTTCATTTTGCAGAGTCAGGAAGAAGTCCAAAGAAGCGGGGGGTACCTTGCCCATAGCTGTAAGCGATAGGAACCCAGGAACCCTGACTCAATACTCAATCCCATTTCTCCTACACTTTTCCCCATTTAGGCCACAAGCCAGAGTCTGGGGATCAATGTAGGCTGAGAAAGGAATGGGAGGTCAAAGTCTTGGGGCTTAGGGAAGAGGCTCCCCAGATGAGGTGATGGTGGCGATGAGTCTGCTAGCCCTAAGGCTGAGCACGGGCAGCATCCCAGCTTCTTGCTCAGGTGGAATGCTGCATTGGGTCGGTGGCCAGGCTTGGGGATGGAAGGCCATGTAGGATGATAGGACTGTGGGAAGCCTAAATGGAGAGGGCAGTTCAATGGAAGGGCCACATTAGCCTAGGGAGCCAGGCCTGACTCTGGCCAGATCAGCAATAGCACAGGCTTTAATGGTTCAAGTTTATTTGACTTCATCTGCCCTCCCTTAAATGCTAGTAAATCCCTTCTGAAAACCCCTTCTCATTTCTTTGGGGAAGAGAAGGAAGAAGTAATTCAAGCCCCATGGTAGAAAAGAAAGGTTGCTCCCTATTAATTTTGGAGGGGGGATGGGTTTAGGGAGAAGGGAGCTCAGTACTCATTTAAGCCAATGCTCTCATTTTATATTCTCTGAGGCTCAGAAAAGTTAAGTGACTTGCCCACAGTCACATAGCTAGTACATGGCAGTGTCAAGATTTGAACCCAGATCCTCTGATTCCAAATCTAACATCTTTTCTACTGCATATAAATAGTAAACAGAAGCTCTGGGATTTGAACTCAGGTACTGCCTCTAAATGAAATGCTTTCTTTACTACAGTAGAAAAATTCTTATCTCAAGACATAGATGCCCACCAGCACCCTTTGTTGACTTTTATCTTATCTCTTTCCATACCCAATAAGCCCTGCACTACCCTAATGACCCTATACCCATCTCCCAGTGTTCACCCCCTGACAGCCCAGTCCAGAGACAGACTCATCCGCGGCTAAGTTCTGAGGCTGACATTAGACTTGGGCAATTAAGAGCCAGTGTGATGACTCTGGGATTAGAAAGCCTGAGTTCAAATCTCACCTATATCATTTATTACATGTTCAAGCTTGGGGAAGTCTTAGTCTTCTTGGGATTTCAGTTTCCTCATCTGCCAAATGGAGGGGCTGGAGAAGTTATGTCTAAAGTACCTTCCAATGATAAATCCCATGATTCTACAATTCAGCCTTTTCATTGGACAGAGTCACATGTGTTTGAATCCTGTCCCTCCCAATCTCTGTTTGTGATTTCTCCTTTCTGGACCATAGTTTCTTATCTGTAAAATGAGATAGTGAGCCTAGATGTTCTAGTAATGTTCTGCTCTGGAAACAAACCTGGCTCCTGAATAGGAGGACCCAAGTTCAAATCTTACCTTTTGCACTACATGCATAACATTGGTAAAATCACCTTATACCCCTGATCCTTAGCTTCCTCTCTTGTAAAATGAGAGGGTTAGACTAGATGGCCTCTGTGGTCCCTTCTGACTGGTGCAGTGGATAGAGCACTGGGCTTGCAGTCAGGATGACCTGAGTTCAAATCCGGCCTCCAAAACTTCCAGTCACTTAATTTGCTTTCCTCAATTTCTTCATCTGTAAAATGGAGATAATAATAGCACCTAAGGATCAAATATGATAATAATTATAAAGCCCTTCGCATGGCGTGTGGTAGAAAGTTAGCTCTAGATGAATGTTAGGTATCAACACCCTCCTCCTCCTCGTTGTTCTTATTGTCGTAGTTGTGGCTATCATTGTTTCCGAGACCCCTTCCAGCTCTCGATGTCTGCTTGTGTGATTCTGGATGAGGAAACCGAGTCCTCAAATGAGAGCTGGCAAAACTCACTGAAAACCACACCTTGAATTATTGAGAAAGCTGGGACTAGAGCCAATCCTCCCAACTCACATCCCAGCCCTCTTTCCTTCATACTGTGCTACAGCTGATTAAAAATAAGCCGTCAAGAACAAGGGACAAGAGATACACGGTAGCTATAAACCAAAAGACAGCTTTGTGGGAACCTCTGGGTGAGACAGCGGGTGCCAATCCAAATTCCCAGTCATGGGCAGATGGCACATCTAGGCGCTAGCATGGTACAGACAGACGCTTCAATCACAGGTGCTAAACTCTCAACCCCTATGGCGCTAAATTGGGCTTTGGGGGAGGGGATCATGGTGAGGGACACCTTCATGCCCATGTGTGTGGTACATGTGACCAAAAGGTAGGAGGAGGGTAGAGTCCAGGCCTAAGGGCCCCCAGAACTAATTTAACAGGGCTAGCTAGTTGGGCTTCCTGTCTTCTTCCTGAGATTGAGTTTGGGGAGGGGGAGGCAAAAAGCCTGGGGCCAACCACCCCAACAGGGATTTGCTTCATTTTTTATCATCTTAAATCATTGGAGAAAGGCATAGCATAAAAAGACATGATTAAAATAAAACTAGTCAATTCTCTCTGAGGCTCAGAGACTGTGAGACCCTCAAGATCAGGAACTGTATTTTACCTGTCTTTGTATCCCCCCAGTGCTTAGCAAAGTATTTGCACATGGTAGGTGCTTAATAAATTGTAGTTGACTGACTAGTTGACTGAGATTCTAAATTCCCAGAGAGTAAATACTATTTTTGCCTCGCTTTGTATCCTTGGAGTTTAGCACAGTGCCTGGCACATAGTAGATGCTTAATAAATGCCTACCAGCTGAGACTCAGTTTCTCCCATCATAAAATACTTGAATTACCGCCCTCCTAGGGCTATGGTACTTGCAAATCTTAAAGGGCCAGTGGACCAAGATCCCAAGTATGGAGTTTTAAGATTTGCAAAGACCTTTCTTTACAACAATCATGAGAGGTACATAATACATGTGTTATTACCCCATTTTTTTGGATAAGGAGACTGAGGATGAGATGTAAAGTGACCCGCCCAAGGTCACAAGCCAGTATGTGCTGAACTTACATCTTCTGCTAGATGTTCTGTGGAAATACCCCAAGTCCAAAGCTTGTTCCACTACCCCATGAAGTCTTTTCAGAACTTTTGTGCTCTGAGCCCTGAAAGGGAAAAGACCAGAGGGCAGAGTGATGGGAAACGCAGGGAAAACTTGAAAGAGAGAAAGGGTGAAGAGAGGTGGAGAAGGAGATGTAAGAAGAAAGGAGGGAGAGAATGAGAGATAAGGGAGAGAATCATGGATGAGGGAGAGAGAGAAGGGAGGGCATCCTGTGAAGGTCAGAGAGGGAAACAAGAAAAAGAAGGAGGAAGAGAGAGAATCAGGGGAGGTAGGGCGGAGGAAGAATTGGAGGAAAGGAGAGGGGAAAACAATAATGAGAGAGAAATAAGAAGAGATGAGGGGAAAAGCAGAAGGAGAGAAAGGAAGGAGGTGGAAGGGATAATTAGGGAATGGGAAGGAGAGTTAAGAAAGGAGGAAAGAAAGGAAGGAGCGAAAGAGTAGAAGTGAGAGTCAAAAGGAGGGAAAGAAGGGAGGGAGAAGCTGGGCAGATGTGGAAAAAAGGAGGGTAAAGGGGGGAAGAGAGAGTGGAGGTGGAAGGAAAGTAAGAAGAGGGAGAAAATGGGGAGAACTGAGAAGAGGGAGTGAGAAGTAGGCACGGGAGAAAGCACCTGGAGGAAGCCACCAGTGACCATTCAATGAGCAAAGTTAAATGCCCAGGTTCTTCAGTACTGAGGACAGCACAATTCCTTGGGGCTGATGACCACAGTTACACCTATATTACTCCCTCTGCCTGATCCCCAATAGGGAAAGAGCATTGAGTCAAATTAACGGCCCAAGCCCTGCCCAACTTAGCCAAGAGGGCAGACCGGGTGCCTGCCTGCAGGAGCCCCCGGATTTTCAGACCAACTATCCACTGGGCTAAATCCTACTCACTCCACCGCTTGGGCCTCACCCCAATTAGAGCACTGAGTTTAATTGCCTGAGGTTGGCTTCCCAGGCAGGCTCAGATAACCTCAGCCACTTATTGGAAGGCTCCAAGCTCTGTCTGCCTGCTTGAATTTAATTTCAACTCTAGTCTAGGTGAGGTAAAGGAAGGTCAGCATAGAGGAGAGAGAGCACTGGAGTGGGTTGGAGTCACAGGGCTTTTCCTGGCTACTTATTACTTGTATAGCCATGAAGGAGTTACTTATTTCTGAGCCTCAATTTCCCCATCTGTAAAATGAAGGGATTGGACTAGATCCAGGGCCCTTAATTTGGAGTCTGTAAACTTGTTTTATTTTTTTTAATTTTTATTTAATATGTTTAGTTTTCAGCATTGATTTTCATAGGAGTTTGAATTACAAATTTTCTCCCCATTTCTACCCCCCCACTCCAAGATGGCGTATATTCTGGTTGCCCTGTTCCCCAGTCATCCCT
>CM053624.1:24736183-24778776 GCA_028646595.1 Phalanger gymnotis | reverse complement strand
CAAGAAGGGAAAATAGGCACGTTTAGGAACCAGGAACAGGGTATGAAAGTCAGCCTTAAAGGGACCAAAAGGGGAATGTCGGGGCCCCAAGAACAAATTTCTAGGAATGTGGAATAGTCTTAGGCAAGTGAAAAGAACACTGGATCAAGGGTTAGATGAACTCTGTTCACGTTCAGCTCTAGAAATAATGTGACCTTGACAAGGTCATTCCCCATACCTGGTCTCAGTTTCTTCTCTGAAAAATGAGGGCATTGGACTAACTCAGTGATCATTAGCTGGGCTCCTGGATCCCCAAGGAGTCCATAGATCAATCTTGGGGGGGGCGTGTCTGTGGACTTGGATGGGGAAAATTCCATACTTATTTCCTTTGTAATCCTACATCTTTTGTGCACTTAGAAATATTGTTCTGGAAAGGGGTTCCTAGGTTTCACCAGCTTGCAAAAAGATTAAGAAGCTTGGGATGAGATGATCTCTAAGACTCCTTCCATTTGTAAAATTTGACTTTCTTCATCCTCTTCTCTAATTTAACAATTGGGCTGATGACTGATGAAGAAGAAACTGTACAGCATAAGTCCTACTTCCAACTGGTGTCAACACTGCCCTGCCAAGTCTGGTTGACTTTCTACTTCGCAGGCAACAGAGTTTTTGCTCATTAATTGGGCTTAGAACTGTGGCACCCTCCCTCATGAAGTGTTAACAATCATTGGTGTTCCCCAGTGGGAGCTGAATAATAACAACACTATAAGTTTCTGTTTGTTCTTCCAACACTGAACATTTATGGGTAACGTCAAGATGAACCAACTCACTTGGACTCTAGCTAGAGTTTGATCATCAGCTGTGGGTATAGCATTGGACTTAAGTCAGGAACACCTGGGTCTAAATCTTGCCTCACATACTTACCAGCTGTATGACCCTAGGCAAGTCATTTGACCACTCTAGCCTCAATTTCCTCATCTATAAAATGAGGGGGTTGGACTTAATAACCTTTAATGTCTCAACCAGCTCTAAATTTATAATCCTATATGACAGTTCAAGTACATAAAAATGTACTCGCTACCGATGCACCGTCCTTCCTACGTCAAGACAAATTCAGATCATAGAGTCAGAGGATGTTAGTATTTAGAGCTGAGAGGGACCTTAGATACCATCTAGTCTAATTCTTTCATTTTATGAATAAATAAACTGAGACTCATATACATTAAGTGACTTGTCCAAGGCCATATAGATAGGAAGTGGCAGAGCCAGGTCTTCTAATTACAAATCCAGTGATCTTTTCATCAGTTAATCTAAGCTAAGGTCACAGAAGAGGAAGAATTATAAAATGATCACATTTCTATTTTTTATAAATTTTATTTTATATATTTAGTTTTCAGCATTTATTTTCACAAGAGTTTGAATTACAAATTTTCTCCCCATTTCTACCCTCCCCCCCACTCCAAGATGGTGTATATTCTGGTTGCCCTGTTCCCCAGTCTGCCCTCCCATCTATAAATGATCACATTTCTAAGTGGGAAGGAACCTTAGAGATCTTTCATGTAATATTCTGTATTTTGTAGAAGGAGAAACTGAGGGTCAGAGAGCAGAGACTTCTCTAAGGTCCCATGGATCATCACTGGCAGAGTAAGTATTTTAGGAAGGGCCTAAGCTCCCCCTGGCTCCTGCCTTGCCTCACTCTCTGGACTTCTCCTTCTTCTTGCCACCCACCTTGCCCAGCATGGATACTATTCTCTCTCCTCCTCCTTTCCCCTTTTCAGATCTCCTTTACCAGTTCTTTCTTCATTATAATGTAAGCTCCTTGAGGACAGGAATTGTTTGTTTCCCAAGCATTTAGCACTGTGCCTGGTGCTACCTCCTAGTAAGTGCCTAATAAATGTTCTTCCTCTCCTCTCCTCCCCTCCTCTTCCCTCTACTCCTCAATTTCTCTCCCTCTCTCTCTCTCTCTCTCTCTCTCTCTCTCTCTCTCTCTCACACACACACACACACACACACACACACACACACACACACACACACACACAGACCTAGCTCTGCCACTATTCAGTGCAAGGTTCTTTCCCTCTTTGCATCCCCCAGCAACAGCAGGAATTTCCTAAATGTTTATTGGATGGAATAGTCCTGCCATTGCAGTAAGAAAGGAGACCTCAGAAGCCTTCTAGTCTAACTAGTCCAGGACCAAGAATCTCCTTTCTTATACACTTGTGATTTCTACTGCACCATCTACCTTTCTTATCTGCATCTGCTCGGGACAGCAGCCTTTTACCGAAAAGAAAAGGATTCTTCCTTTTGAAGTCCCTCCCTCCTCTTCTCCCCTCCTCCCCTCCTGCTCCTTCCAACAAAGGGGTCAAGTCAGTTTGCTGGAAAGACACATGGTTCCCATTTTAATTAATTAAAGAAAAATCTAATCACTGCATTAAACTTCTCATTACTCCACTTGAATACCCGTTAAGTAAATTCAATTACCACATGGATTGGGTTTCACAGCCTCTTTCATTAGCTACTGATAAAAATGGGGAGGGGTGGGGAAATGGGGCAGGAGAAAGAGAGAACAATGAAGTAAGCATTCCCCATTGCAGGGACAGAATGCCTGCAATTGATCCTACTTTGGGTCCTTTATTCTCTATTTGTGAGGTGGACAATCAGAGACCGCATGAGTTCAAGGGGAAACTGTCTCAACTGACAAGGAGCCCGGCTTTTTAAGGGGAGGTGGGTACAGCTGGTTGCAAACAGCATCTTTACGAACAATTAGACAAGATGGGGAGATCCTTAGGATCTACAGTATGTTAGATGTGGACAGGATCTCAAGTACCACTTAGTCCATTCTTCTCACTTTACATGTTCAGGTGGCTGCAAAGAATGAGAGAAACCAGCTTGAGTCTTTCTCCTACTGGACATTTTACAGTGGATGTCACTCAAATTTAACCTGTCTAAACCAGAACTTATTATCTCTACCCCATCCCATGCCCATCTCTCTTTCAAACTTCTTATTTCCGTTGAGGATACCATCATATTTCCAGTTACCTAGGTATAATCAACCTTGGTACCATTCTCAATTCCTAACTCTCCCTCACCCCACACATCCAATGGGTTGCCAAGTCTCATCGCTTCTATCTTTATATCTTTAAAATACATTCCCTACTCCCCACTCACACAGCACCTTCATTCAAGTCCTCCTCACCTCTTGCCTGGACTATTGAAAGAGACTCCTCTGGCCTCTCTGCCTCAAGTGTCTCCCCTTTCGAATCCATTTTGCAGCTGCCAAAGTCATATTTCTAAAGTACAGCTCTGACCAGGTCACATTCCCTACTCGATAAACTCCAGTGTTTCCCCATAAATTTTAGCACCAAATATAAACCCCTCTATTTGGCATTCAAAGCTTCTCATCCTACCTTTCCAACCTTATTACACATAAAGTGTAATACACAGTCTATGGTACAGTCATACTGGCCTTGACATTCCTGACATACAACAGTCTCTCCCCCATCTCTGTGTCTCCCACATTTCATCTCCACCTCCTGGAATCCCTTCTTTCCTTCAAGATTCAAATGCCACATTCAACATAAAGCCTTTTCTGCCTCTCGCCTTACTTCCAGATGCTAAGATCTGCCCCCCTTCCCTAGGTTACCCTGGATCTGCTTTTTATATATTTGATATGTAGCCATACATGTTGTCTTTCTAGCATATAATTGAGGGCAAGGACTATCCCTCCCCCCACCACTTTTGATTTCTCCTGCTCCTAACACAGTGGCTAGCACATAGTAGGTGCTTAATAAATACTTGTTGATTGATCGGCATTGCCACAGAATCACAGAATTTGGCAATTCAAAAGGACTCATTGGTCATCTGGTCATCTAGTAGAACCTTTACATGAATCGAATCTCTATAGTACATTCCTGACAAGTTGATGCCTTGCCCAGGACCAATTATATGATGTTTCCCCACCCCCACTAACTGTCCCTGGCTCTGAGAAGGGGCCGAGGGATGATTTGGACAGGGACCATGATTTTCCTTATAGGCAAAGGACATCCTCTTCTCCCTTCAGTAACATCTTAGGGAATTCACTTCTTCCACAAAGCCTTCCATTTATTTGAAATGTGAACAGATCCTTTGATTTGAACGAGGAAGGGAGGAATACCGAGGACTTTTCCAGATCCCTTTGGAGTCAGAATAAGCTCTCATCCTGGGCTCCTACTGAGAACGAAGTCCACAAATTGACTTAATGCTTTGGGGAGAAGGAAGGCTTAATGACTGGTCCACAAATGACCTCCTTATTCTCGTGCTAGGGTTCCGGGCCAACACATCCCAGACTCCCTTCTTTCTCTTTTTATATGTTTGAATGCCCTGTTGCAGCAACATAACCCCAGAATGAAGAGATCTGATCATTCCATTTTGGCCTCACCCAGCTCTTCACCCACTCCCCTGCCCAATATCTATGATGGATGTTGGAATAAAGGTTTAGAATCAGAAAATCTTAGAGTTGGAAGAAAGCTCAGTGTCCAACTCTTACCTTAAAGAGCATTTCCCTCTACAACATCTCTGATAAGTAGTTACCTAGTCTCCACTTCAAGACCTTCAGTGATAGGCAACACACTACCTCCCAAAATTCCTCTTTTGGACAGCTCTCATTTTTAGTAAATTTTTTCACCCCGACATCAGGCCTAGATTTGTTTCTTTTTAACTTCCTTCTATTGTTCCTGGTTCTGCCCTCTGGGGCTGAGTAGAATGAGTCTACCCTCTCTTCTGTATGATACCTCCTTCATATACCTGTAGACATAAAACCTTACATTTTCTCTCCTTCAGGCTAAAAATTTTCAGTTGATTCAATCCATTTTCCTTTGGCATGATCTCCAGTCTTTCCACCATTCATGCTCTCCCCCTCAACAAGAGTCATTGGTGGGGAGGGATGCTCATGGTATTATCAAAGGGATGGTTGGTGAACACATAGAAAAGAAATAGTTGTCACAAAGAACCAGCATGGCTTCATGAAGAAAAGATCTGCCAGACTCATTTCATCTCTTTTTGGCAGGGTTATCTGACTGGTCGATCAGACTTGGCTTAAGTTACAGATAGCATGAGTATATCAAATTTGCAGGATGGAAGCAATAGCTACTGTCATAGACGACAAAGCCAGAATCCAAAAAGATCTCAAAAGACTTAAACATTGGACTGAATCTTTTAAGTTGAAATTGAAAGAAGGGTAGGTGTAAAATCTTATACATGAGTTTAAAAAATCAACTTCCAAGATGGGGAAACATGGCCAGACAGTGCTTCATTTGAAACAAATCTGGAGTTTTAGGTAGCAGAAAGGTCAATATGAGTCATGATGCCATGTGGTGGCCAGAAGTCTAATTCAAACTGGGTTCCTTTAAGAAACACAGGATTGACGCCCCATTCCATAGGGTAAGGAAGGTGAGGGTGCCACTCTACTCTGTTTTGGTCAAACAAAATCGGAAGCACTGTGTTCAGTTCTGGGCACCTGGCATGATGGGGAACTATTACCTTTTGAGATAGTCCATTCCCCTTTGAAGCTCCCATTGCTGGGAAGTTTTTCCTCATATGGAGGTTTCTGAACAGGAACATGACTGAGCAAAATGGTATTTTAGAAGGGTCAGGGTGAGGCTGTGGGAACGTATAAGCCAAACAATGGCTCAAACTTGATATAATAGGAAAAGAGAAAAGCCATGGAAGGATTAAGAGGGAGCTTAGGATCTGAACCCCTTAGAGCTGGAAGGCATTTTAGATATTACCTAACAGTCCTCCTATTCTAAGGAAGAAGAAACTGAAACCCTGAAGGAAATGGCTTGAGAAAAGTCCCACAGTTCATTAGTGGCAAAGATATAGGTGGAGGTCAGCTCTCCTGCCTCCCAGTTTAGATTCCTTTCCTCCAGAACAGTTGAATACAGCTCTATCGTCAAAGCAGATTGTTTCCAGAGGAGAGACGTGGAAGCTGGAAAGATGGGAGGAAAGTGATACTGAGATTGGAAGAGGCAGGGGAGGAAATCTGAGGCCCCACCCAAAGATCTGGCAGGACCATGGAACTTTGTGAGAGGTTGAGTGTATCTCTGTTTGCTGCATTGGAGCTTCCTCAATGGGCAGTCTGGGCCCAGGGAGCTGAGTGGGATGGAGACATTAGGCTGCCAAACAGAAGGCAGTGACTAATTGAAGTAGGAGGTAAGAGAAAAATAAACCCCAACCCACCCAAAATCCACCAACACCCATCCACTAAGACACACCAGGTTGGGCTCCAGACTCCTCCCAGACAAAGGGCAAAGGAAGAGGAATTCTTAGTTGGAGGCTGTTTGAGGATCAGTACAGAGAAGCCTGATCCTGTTCCTTCTAACAATTCTTTTTCTCTCCCTGTGTACCCCCTGTTCTGACCAGAGCCCAATGTAGCTGGACTCTGGGGTGGGGGTGGGGCGAGATAGATCAAGCAAAGGTGCCATTGTCTTTCTCCTAGAAATGTTGATGGGGAAGACAAAGCTCTACCATCAGGGAGTCCCCTGGCTAGGGGGTACGTGGGGGGGGGGCAGAATGATGTCTGCCCTTGGAATGCCTTTGTATTGTAGTAGAAAGAATATTGGGTTTGGATTCAGAGGACTTGGGTACTCAGCCCAGCTGTGCCACTACTTATCTGAGTGACCTTTGGCTAATCACTTGATTACTCTGAGTCTCAGTTTCCTCTTTTGTAAAATGAAAAGTTTGGACTAGATCAGAGGTTTTTAACCTGGGGTCGGTGAACATTATTTTTCTCCCTATATTAGCCATGTTACAAAAGAAAACACAAACAAAATAAAACAATAAAAATAAAATTAAAAAAGTCTGCTTCAGTCTGTATTCAGAGTTCACCATGAATTTGTACTTTTTAAATAATATGATCTCTATTTCAATATGATGGTTTTCTTTGTAATCGTATGTGTGTTATTTTATGAATTTAAAAACTTGATTCTGAGAAGAGGCCCATAGGTTTCCCCAGACTGCCAAACAAAAATGTTTAAGAATCCCTTGTTTAGAGAGTTTATAAGATCCTTTTCAACATTAAATCCCTCCTGGCCTTTGCCTCTTAGAATCCTGTGTTACCTTCAAAACTAAGCTAAAATGCCACCTCCTATATGTCACTTTTCCTGATACCTCCACTGACCAGTCCCCAGCCCTCACCAAAAATTGACTTGTATTTATTTTGCATATGAAGGGAAGCAATATGATGGTCAATAGAGGCCTTGGAGTCAGGAAGATGTGGGTTAGATTTCTGCCTTGGAAATATATTAACTGTGTGATACTGGACAAATAGCAATCTCTCAGTGCCCCAGACAAGCCTATAAGTTGCAGAGAAGGTGTCCATCTGCATTGGTAGATAGCCCTATACTGATGATATCTGATGTTTAAATATTTACATATGTATAATATACACAAATATACGTATTATATATACACACATGTATATGTACATGTACAAACTATCTTCATTGATAGAATGTAAGAGCCTTGAGGGCAGGGACTGTCTCACTTTCACCTTTGTATCTCAATATACAATGCAATGCCTGGCACATAGTAGGTACTTACTGATTGATTATTGACCCTATGATCCCTGAGGGAATCCTCATTTTGAATTTTGTAATTCGGCCTTTCTGTTCTAAGAGATCTTGGGCTGAGGGAAGGAGACACAGTCTCTATTTTTAGGGGATTCTTTGAGGGCAAAATCACTACTCCTGTCCTGAGGACATGTCAGGTGCAATGAAGAACAGCCCCTATACTCAATGAGTTTCTGATCTGAAGGTGGGGGGAGGGGAATGGCCCCCAAAACTAATCTGAGGAGAGAGATAATGACCTGCACATGGAGTGCCCAGGTCTGATGGAAGGGGTAGGATCCATAGAAAAGAGATACTCCCTGCTGCTCAAGAGAGCTCTGTACTCAGGACTGAAGTGTGTGTGTGTCTGTGTCTGTATGTGTGTACATACAGACACATATATGCACAAATATGTTAGTATATGATGTATATACATATACACACACTATATATACACATATATACACACATACATGTATACATGCTCTGTGTGTATATACCTATATCTATCTATCTATCTATCTATCTATCTATCTATCTATCTATCTATCTATCTATCTATCTATCTATCTATCTACCTATCTATCTACCTATCTGTCTGTCTATCTATCTATCTGTCTGTCTATCTATCTATCTATCTATCTATCTATCTATCTATCTATCTATCTATCTACCTATCTGTCTATCTATCTCTTGGTAGATGAACTTCCTTGTCTTTTCCTTTCCCTCCCCAAAGTAGGATTTTTGGAGACTCCAGAGTGTGGTCTTCACTCCTCACTTCCTGGATCTCCCAGCTTTCCTGTGCCATGGTCCCTTCCTGGGACAGGGGTGCCTCAAGATTTTGAAGTACTCCCTCAGCCTCGTTCCAGAGCTGCTGAAATAGGTGGAAAGCTGGAGCCTGACCTTCTCTCCCTGCCTCCTGTAGCCTTTGTCCCCTTCCGAGACTCTAAACCTCTCACTTTACAATTTGTCTCCAGTGCTAGGCAGCAGGGGCTGGCTCAAGAGTCCAGGATTAAGCAGGTGAGTGGACTGGATCTCCTCTCTGGGAGGCTGCCCCAGGGAGATTCACAGGGATTAAGATTAAACAGAACAGCCGGGGCAGGGGAAAAAGACAGCCTCACCCCTAGGGAACGGTACTAATGGTTAGCTTTGACTGGCAAAGCTTGGAATCACCAAGGCCCCTCTCCCTCCTGGCCCAGGGTATCTTTAACAATTACCAAAATGTCTTCTCTCATGGGGATAGCGGGTATATGAGAGGCAGGAACCCAGAGAAGACACACACTTACACAGAAGTCCTGGGTCAGCCCGTGGGTGGGGGCTACCAGAGCGAAACAACGAATAAGCACTGAATTTGAAATCAGATGATCGGGGGTCCATTCTTGCCTCTCTCACTTACTGCTCACCTGTGTGAGCCTGGGCACATTACCTTCTCTCTCTGGGCCTCAGCTTGGCAGAGGCGGCATGCAGACCTGTTTTGGGAATCTGCACTCAGACTCTCACTTGCTGTGTGACCCTCAGTAAAACACTGACCTCTCTGGACTTCAGTTTATTCATCTGTAAAATGGAGAGGGTTGGGCTTGATGACCTCTAAGGCCCTTTCCAGTTCTAAGTCCCTTATCCTATGTATGATCTGTAAAATGAAAGGGTTGGATCATCAGGAGTTCTTAACCTGGAGCCTGTGATCTTGCTTTTTAAATATATTTTGATATCTGTATTTCAATATGTTTGGGTTCCTTTGCAATCCTATCTAATTTAGTTGATACATTTAAGCACATTTTCCTGAGAGGGAGTCCACAGGCATCACCAGTGTGACAAAAAGGTCCATGGCACAAAGAGGGTTAAGAATTACTGGACTAGATCATCATTAAGGTTCCTTCCAACCACAAATCTATGATCCTATAATCCATTTAATTGAGTTGCTCTTAAATAATAACAGTTATTTAGCCCTGTCTTGTTATCATCCCTCATCTCTCTCCCCGAACAGTAATGCTCACTTCCTGATCACAGAACCCTCTTTTCTTCTCTCTCTCCTCAATTTTTCCTGGAGTATTTCATCTCTTTTTTTCTTTAGCATTCATATTGCACTTTAAGATTTGCAGTGTGCACTACAAATGTCATTTCATTTGATCCTCTCAACAACCCTGGCAAGTAAATGTTACTATTAACCTTATTTTATAGGTGGAGAGACAGAGAGATCGCAGTTACAATGACTTTCCCAGTGTCACAGAACTAGAAGAGGGAGGTAAGATTTAAATTCCTGACCAATGCTCCATCTACTGTGTCACCCATTCCCATATCACACTCTCCCTTGTAAACTATGCTCATTTGTACTCGTGTTTTATCTCCACAAAGCCTGAGGAGGGGGACAATCCTATTAGACTGTAAGCCCCTGGAAGACAGGGATTGTGTTGTTTTTAAATTTCTATCCCCCTAGTGCCCAGAACAGTGTGCAGCCCCTTAAGGACCTGAAGCTAGTTATGTGACCCTCTGAATCTTTTCTGGTTCAGACTAAGTATCTTTAGCCAATCCTCAGAGGGCACAACCTCAGTCCCCTCCCCATTGTCTAGATTCTCTCCAGCTTGTCAATATCTGACCTAAAATGTGGAGCCCGGAATTGATCATAATGAATGTTCCAGAGGTCGTGGGCTCGTGGCATGAGGCAGTAAGCTGCTCATTTCCTGATCCTGGACCCTGTATATCTCTTAATGTAGCCAAGAGAGCCTGACTTTTCTGAGGGTTACATTATACTGATGACTCATAATGGCTTTGAAGTTCACTAACCACTGCACCTCCTGACCCTTTTCAGAAGAGTAGTTGTTCTTCAGACAGATCTCTCCCACCTTGGACATCATGAGGTTGACTTTTTGATGCTCTGTAAATGTATGGATTGATTGGGAGCTCAGTAAGTCCAACCTCTACATTGGCAGGGGCGAGGGGATTTTACTGAAATGGCCTGGATGTAGTCTAGTGACTGATTTCACATGCTGCTGTTACCATCCTCATCTTGGGTCAAGAAAGAAGGGAGTTCAGAGGCCAGATAATCGTCAGCAGAAGCAGCATCCTGACCTTCCTGCTCCTCACAATGCCCTTCTCTATAATCCTGGGTAAGACATTATAATAGGAGACAACCTGCCACCAAAAAGCATAGAATTGAGAGTCACAAGCCCTAGGTTCTAATCTCTATTTCCCTTCCTCTTTATGGCCTTGGTTTACTCATTTGTTGAATGGGTATAGTAAGCCTACTCACAAGCACCGAGAGA
Organism: Phalanger gymnotis; assembly: GCA_028646595.1. Classification (NCBI taxonomy): domain Eukaryota; kingdom Metazoa; phylum Chordata; class Mammalia; order Diprotodontia; family Phalangeridae; genus Phalanger; species Phalanger gymnotis. The sequence continues at coordinate 24,767,954 of CM053624.1, read as the reverse complement.
ACTCGAGAGAAGTTGGGGCGGCTGAATGAAATGATATGCTGCCAGGGAGCCACCTCCAGGCCTCTCTCATCCAGAGCTGACTTTCTCAGAGAAGTCAGAATTCTGGATGCAGCAAGCAAACCATCATCTCCCCCTGCTGATTATTAGAGCAATTAGCATTCACTCAGCCTCCAGCAGCTTTGTCAAATAGCACTGATTTTGAGCCTACAAGCACCAAGCCTGGGCAAGGAGGATGATATCGATGCAGTGTTTTCTCTTTCTTCAATCCCTCTTTGGATCCCTCAATCTCTTTCTCTCTGCCTGGGAACCCTGGAGCCTGTCCCTAGCTGGGTTTCTGGAACAAATGGGCCCTAAGTCCCTGCTTCCCATCTCTATAATAGGAAGAAAGACAGTCCATAGATGTCTTCCAAACCACAGAATGTTGGGGCTGAAAGGGACCTTAGAACATGGGATGTCAGAGAGTGGGGAAGGACCCCAGAACATGAAATTGGATAGCTGGGGGGGGGCATAGGTTTAGATTATTAGATCTGGAAGGGGCTTTAGAACCTAGAATGTCAGAGCTAGAAGGAGCCTGGCAATAAAGAGCACAGAATTTTGGAGCTAGGAGGCAACTTGCAGTTCACACTCGCTCATTTTATAAGAAACCAGTCATTCAATCCATGAGCATTTATGCTGGGAATACAAAGAAAGGCAAAAGCACAGTCCTTGTCCTCAGAAGGCTCCCTGACTAACGACTTGTCCAAGGTTACATGGCATGTTGGTGGCAGAGCCAGGAATAGTAATGATAACAATGACAGTTATTATCATCACTTATATAGCACTTTAAGGTTTGCAAAGCCCTATACGCATGTGCATACATACACACATGTACAATCTTATTTGATCCTTACAATAACCTTGTGAGGTAGGGACTATCATTATCCCCATTTTACAGATGCAGAAAATGAGACACAGAGAGGTGAAAAAAAATGACTTTTCCAAGGTCACACAGCTAGTAAGTGATTGAGGTAGCATTTTAACCCAGGTCTTCCTGACTCTAAGTCTTCACTCCATTAATTGGGCCTCCTAGTTGTCCACTATTTAAAAAAAGACAAGAGCAGAACCCAAGTGTTGTAATGCTTGATGGGTATTGTGTCCAGATAGGTCTACTTTCTTGTTCTTGGGTCCAGAGTGCCTTGCATTCTTAGTGTCATAGATCTGGAATTACGTTTTTTTTTTTTTTAAATCACCTGGTGAAGTTCCCTCAGTTCATCGATGAGAACATATAGGAATATAGAAAGTCACCAAGGTGATTTATCTCATACGGCATGACTGGTAACTAGGAAAATCAGGATTCAAGCCTAAATCCTGTGGCTCCAGATACAGGTCCCTTTCTACTGGCTAAAATGTCTTGCGTTTGCTGGACAGATGAAGCCACAGAGACCAAGGGAAGTGGAGGAATAAAAACAGCAGGAACTTACCGTGTTTCTTGGCCTTCTCTTAGCTGGTGCAGAGGCTCCAGCACTCCCCAGGGTGCTGCTGCTGAGAGGGTCCAGGCAGAACTGGAGCGAGGCAGGGCTGCCCAAGAGGAAACTACAGTCTAAATGTGTGCTGTGGCTCCCAGTGAAGAGGTCTCCAGAGCTGGCCAGAGCTCAGGGGAGCTGGAGCAAGATGAATCCTGGGGGGGCGGGGAATGAGAGAAAGGGTAAGTGGTAGGGAGAGGAGGAGAGGAATTAAGACTTTTGAGGAAAAAGATTAAGCCTCTAAGCATTTATTAGGCACCTACTATGTGCCAAATCCTGTGCTAAGTGCTGAGGATTAAAATAAAAGCCCCCAAACCAGACCCTGCCCTCAAGGTGCTCAGAGTCTAACAGGGTGACAAGATGCAAACAAGCCCATACAGGCAAGATAAATGGGGGACAATCTTGGAAGGAAGGCACAGGTATTGGGGGAATTAGGAAAAGATAGGGTTTCAGGAGGAAGGATCCAGCATCGCTAGTCTGCAGCAAAATGCAGGTGATGCCTTTTTCAGTAAGCGGTCTCTCCTCCTCTCTGCCCTGTAAGGCATGGCACTCAAATAAACACAGTAATGGGAAACAAAATACTTTGGTTCTATTTTTGCCTCTGCTACATACTACTTGTATGATCTTGGTACAATCATTTTGTCTCTCTAGGACTCAATTTCCTCTTTTGTAAAAATGAGGGCATTGCACTAAATGATCTAAGACTCCATCTCACTCGTAATCTTGATTATCTTAAAATGCTTTAAGGCCAGCAAAGTCTTTTTGTCACAAATAGCCCTCTGAGTCAGGTAGGACAAGTATGATTATGCTCATTTTATATAGGTGGGAGAGAGATGCTTAGAATCATTAAATGTTAGTATCCCAGAACTTCAGAGTTGAAACAAGCAATAATCCCCAGCAATCTTCTTATTTTGGTCTCAGTGCTACTCTATAGAGTCACAGAAAAGACTCAACTCTCTTCCATATGATAGCTCTTCAAATACTTAGAGAAAGTAATCAAGAACACCCTAAGTCTAGCCTTAAATCATGGAATGGGTGTTGCCTCAGACAAACTGAGACCTGGGAAAGACCTTAGCTTAAAAAGGCCAAGGGCTCCCACTGCATCTGGGGTCATCTCCCATCCTGACCTGTTTTCCCGCTGGACTCAGATGACCCTAGAAGAGAGAGTGAGGCTGACAATTGCTCAGCTCTGCCTCACTTAAATCCAATTCATTTGCAAGTCAAGACATCACCCTCCTGATGTCATTGGTCCCCTTTGAGAATGAAAGATGAACAATGATAACAACAAAGCTGGGAGACCTTACAGATAGATGGTCTGATCTAATTTCACAATGCTAAGTCAGAGGCCCAGACAGGGAAAAGACTTGCCCAGCATCTCACAGATCAAATAAATAGTTGACTCAAAGTCAGTTCCTCTGACTCCAACCCAGTACTCTGTCTACTCTACCAGACCATTAATTCAGGCTAAGCTAGTTTTTCTTGTTCCTTCTCTTGTCTTCTCATCCCTTCTCATCCATTCCCTTCTTATCCCTCTCCTCTCATCCTTTCCCATCCCATTCCATCATTCTCTTATCATCCCTTCCCTTGCCTTCCCATTGTGCCCTTTCTCTTGCCTTCCCATCCCTTCCTATCCCTTCCCTTCTGATCTCTTTTCCTTCCATCCCTTCCCATCTCATCCCTTCCCTTTCTTTTTCTTCCCTTCCCTTCACATCCCTTTTGTTTTTTCTCTTCTTTTTTCTTTTCTTTTAGGACTTAGGACAGTGCTGGCATACAGTTGGTGCTAAATAAATGTTAGCTATTATTATTACTACTGCCATAAGAAAAGATGCACATGTGACAAAATACAGAGCAGTCTTTCGTTGCAACAAAAAGCTGCAGACAAAGTATGCATGTGGGTGACTTGGGGAAAGGCTAAACAAACTGCTATATGAATGTGATATAATATTACTCCTCCATAAGGAGTGATGAATATGAAAAATTTCAAGAAACCTAGAAGAACTGGTATGAAGTGACACGGGGTGAAGAACGCCAGGGCGAAGGACAATATACTCAGGACTCCAACCACCTAAATCAAGATGACACTAAGGGACAATAAAGTTCAGGTAAAAAACAACAGAAAATGTTGGGACCATTCAATGAAAGTTACAGCACACATTCTTCCCTCCCTCTCTCCTTCCCTCCCTCCCTCCCTCCCTCCCTCTCTCCCTCCCTCCCTTCCTTCCCTCCTTCCTGTTCACAATCACGAATCTCCAAATGTGCGCAGTGACCTGTGCTATCAGTCACAATTATGTTATCAAGCAGTTTTCCTTAACCATTTGGGGGGGAACATACCTTACAGAAGAGGGCTCGCAGAGTGGTTGTTAGAAAGTATCAGTTGTGTCAAAACACATTATACCAACAAATAGAATACATGAAAGGAGGTAATAGAAAACAAGGCTGGAGAGGTTATTTGCGCCAGATGATAGAAGGCTTTAAATGTAAGGCAAAGAAATTTGGTTTTTAAATCCCAAAGACAATAGGGAGCTAGTGAAGGTTAGCTGTGCCTTAGGGAGGTGATTTTGGCAGCTATGTGAAGCTTAGACTGGAAACAGTAGAAGCAGGGAGACTGATTAAGAGATTATAATAGTCTATATGAGAAGGACCTAAACGAGGGTGTTTGGGATGGATGAGAGAGGCTGAGAAATGTTGTGGAGGTTGCCCTGAAAGATGACATTGCAGTTTCCAGCCAGAATGAGAGGAAGGCACAGAAATAGGGAAGTTAGAAGAAGAGGTGAGTTTGGGGTGAGGGAGGGGAGATGATGAGCTCAGTTTTGGACATCTGGATTTTGAGTTGACAACAGGACATCTGGGGGAAATTTATTGCAGGCAGTTGGAGGTGCAGGACTGAAATGGAAGAATGAAATTAAAGCTGCAGATACAGATTCAGGAGTCAGCTGCATAGAGGTATGTGATAACCAAACCTAGGCACAGATGAGTTTTCCAAGGGAGAGAATAGAGAAAGAAATGAGGATAAAGCCTTGAGAAGGGGACTTAGCAATTGGCTAGTCAAATACATGAATTTCTCAAAGCCTCAGACTGGCTATGGCATGGTGACACCCCCAGATCAGAACCCTAATTTATGGGGAATGTGTTATGAAGTGATGCTGCCTGAAAATGGGGTGGTTGCATCAGCAGACATGGGAAAACCAAGCAGGTAGAGTGTTTCTAGAAGCAGAGACAGAAGAGAAGATGGTCGAGTGGTATAGCTATGGCATCTTCAAACCCAGGAAATAATGGCTGGTCAGTTCCACAAAACTGGAGTGAGTGTGCTGCTGTGGAAACAGCATTGACTCTGGACTCCAAAGACCTGTATTCAAATCCCACCTCTGACACTTGCTACCCAGGAGGACTGGGCCTCTGTTTTCTCATCTTTAAAAAGAGAGAGAGCCAGACAGGATGGCCTCTAAGGTCCCTCCCAGCTCTGGATCCATGATGCTATAATGCTAGAGGGAAAGATCACTCACTCTGACCTCACCATTTATTACTGGGACTACAAGTACCAAAGTGATTGTGTCTTTTCCCTCTGTGCTGGAAAATCAAGAGAGTAAAGTGGGAATTATATGAATCAATCCCCCTGGAGGTGAAAGCTATTGTACTTATTTGTGTATGGCTGCAGAGAATGTGTTTGCCATGTGATTCCTTTCCTTGTTTATGTTGTTTCATGTCATGATTAAATGTTTTTGCTATTAGATTTCTGTGTGCTTTGTATTATCTGGCAATAGAGAGTGTATTTATTGTAGTGGGGCATAGGCCCTGAGCTGTGCAATTGATTATCCAAAACAGGAGCATTTTGGGAAGGGAAATGATAGCAAGAGGTACTGTATACAAATTGAGAAACTGAGGCCCAGAAGTGATTTGCTTGGCTAAGGTCACCCAAGGCCAGGCCTAGAGGCCAAGCCCTGTAACTGTCTGCCCAGGGTTCTTATACCATGTTGCATCTCAGAAAATGCTCATTTCCCTTCCGTGATCAGAGCTATTCTGCTAAGTGCCTGGTGCATTCTCATCTTTGGTACAATAAGGGACACTGCATGGCTAGGAGACCGAAGAGAGTATATTATATGAGGTATACCAAGAAGGAGGGGCTTCTCTTAGATGCTGCCGCTGCCATGGGAAACAGCTAGGACAAGCAGGAGCTGGGGACTTTTATGAGGGTGTTAGAGAGTAAGAAGAGGGGTGAAGACATCTGGGGTGTTTGGCAATAGGTAGAATCCAGCCTGTGTGCTAGCTAGAGCAGAGAATTTGGTGATGGTGAATGGAGTGGCTGCAAGGGAAGGACTACTTGGGACTGGGAAAAGCAGGGCAGTGGTGGCCTCAATGTTTGGCCTCAGCCCTTTCTCCCCTTGTGTCTTCATTGCATTGAGTGGAATGTGCATGGGTGTCCGTCAGTACCAAGCCATGGCTGGTAGTGCCCCAGAGCACATACTATGAACCACAGAGTTGAAGGTGCAGGTGATGATGAAGCTATGGTCACATGTACCCTACAGATCCCTGTCTCAATGGTACCAACTTTGCACTAGCCTCTGGTGAGGTGTATTGGGTTGAACCCTGGACTTGGGAGTCAGGAAGATCTGGCTTTTAATCCTGCTTCAGACATTTATAAACTATGTGGCCTTGGGCAAGTCAGTGACACTCTTTTAGCCTCAGTTCAGAGGTTGGGAGTGATAATAGGAGCATCTGCCTCACAGGATTGTAGTAGGCTCAAATAAGATTATGCACATCTAGGGTTTTATAAGCCTTAAGGCACCATCTAAACAGGAACCGTGGTTATTAAATCCTATTTCTAGTGAAGAGTTCTGGAATGGGAAAGCATCAGGCCAGCTTAGCAGTCACCCCACGGGCTCTCTGATCTGTCCTGGCGCTGCTGGCCCTTGGCCCGGACTTTGTTTGGGCGGATCTGCCTTCTTGCTTTCTTATTTTCCCTTTATACCAACCAACCCCTCCAGAAAAGGAAGCCAACATCACCATGGTGTTAAGATCATAGTAGCATCATAGTATTAGAGTATTTGGATCTGGGAGGACCTTAAGGGATCCTCTTCATTTTACAATCTAGAGAAGTTAAGTAACGTATGTAACATTTCAAGAGGAGGAACAAAATTGGAATTTGAATTCAGATCTTCTGACTCCTAAGCTGGGACCCTTTCTACCCCATCAAAGGCATCTCTAGGCTGGATCCAATCACTGATCATCTTGGTTCAAAACATGTCCAAAAGAAATGGTTTTGAGCAATTAAAAAAAAATCTAAGCTAGCACCATCTCTGGGGTAAAGATAATAATTACAAAATTGGAGTGAATTATGTCTGGGACAGAGATCTTGAATGTGTGTGGTGCTCAGTCCACACTTCTGAGAGCAGCTGAGGAGAGACAAGATGAAGAGGAGACCTTAATAAACACCTCCCTGGCTCCTCTCCACAGATCACACACATCTAACTTAAGGAAGCCAGGCCACTGAGGCAGGGAGGGTTATGGAATGGGAGATTTGAGGCCTTAAGGATTCATTTGGCCAGACTCTACCGACATAGAGAAGGTAGAATCATCCCACTTTCTAGCTAAGGCAAAGGAAACACAGACAGGTTGAACAGTCTGCCCAATGTCACATGGCGAGTTAGTGGCAAATGGGGTTGGGAGAGAGAAGATGGTTAGAACGCAGGTATCCTATATCCAAGGCAACATTTCTTACAAAAGGAACAATTCATATTTCTATACAACCTTAAATGCACAATGTACTATTATGCCCATTTTGTAGGCAAAGAAACTGAGACTCAGGTAAAGCAACTTAGCTAGGATCCCATAGTAAGCAGCCAAGCTGGTGTTCAGACTCAGATCTTTTTTTTAGAGGGGGGAAAGCAGGGTAATTGGGGCTAATGACTTGCCCAAGGTCACACAGCTAGTAAGTCTGTCAAATGTCGGAGGCCAGATTTGAACTCAGGTACTCCTGACTCCAGGGCTGGTGCTCTACTCACTGTGCCACCTAGCTGCCCCCAAGACTCAGATCTTTTGATACAAATCTAGCACTCTTGCTCTGATGCTATAAAAATATGAGAACATATAATGACCATGTTCAGCCACACAATCAATTCAGCCAGTACTTACTGAGTTCTATGATATATAAAAAGAGACCAGGAGTCAAAAAAGATGAAGTCTGGTCCTAGATCTGTCCTGAGCAGCTGTGTGACTTTAAGCAGCCACCAAAATACTCTGGGCCTTGGTTTCCTGGCCTACAAAATGAGGCAGTTGGATTAGACCAGGGGTTATTAACCTTTTGTGCGTCAAGGACCCTAAATCTTTTCTCAGAAAGATGTTTTCAAATGCACAAAATAAAATACATATGCTTATAATGAAAACCAATTACATTGAAATAGTTACCAAAATATTTTTTTAAAAGCCCAAGTTCACGAACCTGAGGTTAAGAACCCTGTGACAATGCAATCTCTAAGGTCCTTCTAACTTTGACATTATATATTCTATATTCTAAGGCCTTTCTAGGTCTGACATTCTATACGAAAAGGTCTGTTGTGGCTCCTACATTCAGTTTTCTGGGGTCTGAGGTCACTGTCACCTCTGATAGTCCATGTTCCAACATTTACTGGTTTAATCCATTCATTTGGTATTTGCTGCCTTGCCCCCATGTCCCTACCCCATGCTTGGCCATGAGATGGAGGAGGTAGGTGGAAGGGAACATATAGTCACTGCCCTTGGAGAAATCCCAGCTTTGTTGTTAGAGAACAAGGCAAGGCAGGGTGGAATAAAGTAGAAAACTGCTGAATTCCCTTAAAGGGGAGGCAGACAGGGAGAGCTCCAGAGGGCCACTGTGGAAGAGGCTTAGGGGAATCACTCCAGCCCCAGGTGTGAGGCCATCTGGTTGGCCCTGCCTGACTCAGCACCTGCCCATGAACACACAGCTGCCCCAGGCCCATCACAGGCAAGGGGCTTCTGGTTCCAGGCAGGGAGGGAAAGAAATCTTTCCAAAGTGAGTAACCAGGCCTGCCTGCCGCTGGCAGCTAGGCAGAATAAATCTGTCCACAGGGCATAAATTGTTTAAGCAAAATGTCTCACTTGAATATTTAGGAAGAAGAGATGGGGAGAGGGAACAGGAGAGAGAGAGGGAGAGAGAGAGAGAGAGAGAGAGAGAGAGAGAGAGAGAGAGAGAGAGAGAGAGAGAGAGAGAGAGAGAGAGAGAGAGAGAGAGAGAGAGAGAGAGAGAGAGAGGATGAAAAAAAAGGAGGGAAAGTCTACCCATCTCTTCTTTCAAGGTCAAAACCATTCCTCTGGCTGGCGAAGAGGAGAAACATTCTTTATAGGGGAGTTAAGTCAGAGGAAGCTAAACGTTTGGGAGCGGGAGTATATTACTGCCCTGAATGATCTGTCTGGTTCTATTAGGCTAAATATCACCATTTAATAGGGAATTATCCTCATAAACTGTGAATTGCTGGCCTCCTATCCAAGAGGACTTGGTAAGGGAATATCCCAGAAATAAGGCAGCTATGTAGAAAAGGCTCAGGGGAGAGCTGGGCTTGAATTCCTTGGAGATCATCCAGGCTAACCTCTTTTCCAATATGGGAATTCCCCCCACCCCAACCCCATACACACACACAGGATCTTCCAGGCTCTCCTAACATACTTCCAGGGACAGGGAACTCACTATCTCATAAGGGGCAGGCAGCTCTCTCCAGTGTTAGACAACTCTGATGATCAAGATTCTGACCAGTGACATTTGTAATATCTGAGAATGTTAGAATGTAAGTTCACTGTGAGTGGGGAAGATTTCGTTCTTTGTACTTGGATTCCCAGTGCCTAGCATAGTGCCTGGCATGCAGGGGGCTCTGAACAAATACTTGTCGATTGATTGCAAAAGTGTTTTAAGGTTGCTTTACATATATTAACTCACTTGGCTCACACAGCAAACCTGTGAAGTAGATGTGACTATTTTCTTCATTTTATAGATGAGAAAACCAAAGCTCAGAGTGGTTCAGTTCTTAGGAACCCTGAGTCCTTAAAATAGCTAGCATTTATAGCATATTGAGGTTTGCAAAGTGCTTTATGTGTGTTACCTCATTCGACCCTCACACCAACTCTGTGAAATGGGTGCTCCTATCTTACATATGAGGAAACTGAGGCTGACAGGGGTTAGATTACTCTCTAAGGGTCACACAGCTAGTAAATTCCTAAGATAGGATTTGAATTCAGACTTTCCTGACTCCCAAATTCAGCAGCCTATCCCCTGCACTGCCCACTGCCTTAGAAAGTCATCCTAATGTTGATTTAGAGTTATGTCCATCCTCACATGGACAAGGAGCTAAGCCCAGAGCTGAAAAGGAGAAGAATAGGAAGGAGCTGTGGAGCATCGTAGCTTCTGAAGAACTAATGACAGGCATCACACAAAGGCAGTGGAAAGGGAAAAAGACATTTATAACCAAGGAAAAACACTGAAGAAGAAAAGGAGTGAAGGAGGTCAGCCGAGGAATAGTGTGAGAGAAGAGAACATGGCAAGAGCAAGGGATGATGGGTGGACAGTAGGATTTCTTACAGGATTTAGGGGACCTTAAAGGTCATCTAGCCTCCCCTTCCCTAGCCCTATGAGCTCCAGAGAGGGGAAGTGATGCCCCAGATGACCTTGGGGTGAGCAGCAGAGCTGAGATTTGCTCTGGATCTTCCATCGCCAAATCTAGTGTCCTTTGCCTTACACTCTGTTACACTGATCAGTGGAATAGCCCCCACATGGAAGTGATAATTGACTTGTAGAGTGACTCAGAGGGCCCAACATTCAGGCCATTTATGATTATTCAGATATATACAGATAAAATGACAGAAGAGGTTCTCCGTGCTCATTGAATGGAATTTCCTCATCTACCAGTTCTCAGACAGCCCTTAGAGACCACCTTGTCATTTCATGAGATCACACAGCTAAGTCAGAGCAGAACCAAGTGTCCTGACCTGGTCAGCACTTTCCAAACCAACCCTGTTCTCCTCCTCTGTTTGGACCCTGGGCCCAGGATGTCCAGGATCACCCAGACTGGTGCCTCCACCAAGGTGAGAGAAGGGGGCAGTGCTGCTGTTGAAGAAGCTTCATTGTTAACAGGGGCATTCTAGGCATTATGCCTCTGCTTTGATACTTGAATGAATCTGTGATTGAATAAAAATGGGTTCTCTCTCCATTGCGCAGGACACAGATGGACCTTGCTTTCTTAGGCTGTGAGACTCTTGTTCTGGTCTCCCTGTAAGGGTCCATTGAATGGGCTGAAGCTTTCCTCTTTGAGTAGGGATTCTTTACCTTTTGTGTATCGTGAACCTCCTTTGGCCATCTGCTTGAATCTATAGACTCTTCAGAATCATAAAATACATTACAAAGGAAACTAATTATATTGAAACAGAAATGTAACTTTTCCCATCCAAGTTCCCAGACCTCTTGAAGTATACCCACAGATCCCTTGGGGGGTCCATGGACCTCTGATTAAGAATTCCTGTTCTAGGCTTCCTTACATCATCTGGATAGTAATGGAGTACATGTCCATTAGTTTTTCCTCATTCTTTAACCAGATTATAGGACCATGTTGCTGGAAGTGACCTGAGAGGTTGTGTGGTTAGTGCCCTCATTTTACAAGTAAGAGAACTGAGTCCTAGAGAGGTTAAATGACTTTTCCATGGTTACACAGATAGTAAGTGGCAGAGCCAGGATTTGAACCCAGGTCTTTTGATGCCCATCCCAGAACCTTTTCTGCTTTATTACAATGACTGGCCTAATTTCTGGTCACAGTGGGTGAGAGTACTAGACCTGAAGTCAGGCAGACCTGAGTTCCAATCCAATCTCAGACACGCACTAGTTGTGTGACCTTGGGCAAGTCACTTAACCACTGTCTCCTTCAGTTTCCTTGTGGGTAAAATGGTGTTAATAATAGCACCTATCTCTCAGGCTTGTTGTGAAGATTAAAACAAAATAATAAAAAAATTTGTCAAGTCATTTGCAAACCTTCAAGTACCATATAAATGATAGCTATTTTTACATCCTTATACTTTTTATGCTTTTCCTGTTAAATTCATTGTTGGCAATATGCTTCAGCCTATTCACACCCACCAGGCATTTTTCTCCTTTGTCCTTTGGGTTAATCCTCAAGTTCAGTTATTTGGATGCTATGGTACTTCTCTGCAGCCATATAATTCACAGGAAAAATATTGATGTTAAAAAGATAGGCCTTTGTTTCAGGGGAAAGTTTAGGGTCATTAAAAGCCCCACATAAACTCCCAGACAAAATTTAGCCAGCTCTTCTCCTATTCAGTTCTGGGTCCAATTTGCCATCTGAGGGCAGAGCTCATGCAATACATATATGTACTGAAGGACCAGCTCTATGGACTGTCCATCCAACTGCATATCATGTTCTGGACAATAGATATTCTCATCCATTTTGAGTTTTCTGTGTGAATAGTTAGGCTTAACTCTTCTAAATGATCATAGATCTCATTTGTGAGGTTCCACTAAATTTTGGGGCTTGGTGTAATCAGGACAATGTCACCATAAAGATCATTTGGCAGACCTCACCATTTGCAGGGAATGCCCCCTTCATCTTTCTCTGCAGTGGGCCTTCTCCATGGCAGTGACAAACACTTTGTGCTTTGGTGAGCATGTGCCCCTCTGCATTATGCTTTGCTTAGTATTTATAGCCAAGGATGCTGAACAAAGCTATCTCTATTGCATTTGATAAAGAATCTTATATGATGTTAACAAATGCATAGGAGATACCTTATTCATGGGGTAGGGGGGGAACCTTTAAGGCAGCATTTTATTCTACTGAATCACATGCTTTTTATAGTCAAAAAACAATAAGCAGAGTGGGGATTTCATATTCCCTGCCCCTTTTAGTCCATTGTATGAATGTAAAGATACAGCCTGCTGCAAAATATAATTTGTGAAAGCCTGGCTGTTCCCTTTTCACGTCTTCTTCAAGTTGCCTCTGGAGGCACTAAATCAGTGGAATAGACAGATGGCACAGAGCATGAATGCTTATCATGTGCCAGGCATTGCACTAGGTGCCAGGAATACAAATACATACAAGCAAGACAGGCCCTGCCCTCAAAGGGCTTACATTCTAATGGGGGAACATAAGACATAAAGGGGAGCCAGCCAGGGAAGGGGAAGGTAGTGTGATGTGGAAAAGGCTGGGAAGTGGGAGGGGCTGCCCACAGCCCCATAGCAAGAATTAGGCCTCCAACCCATGGAAGAGTGATCACAATGTCAGAGCTGAAAGGGACATTTGAGATCACCCAGTCATAAGATTTCTGAGTTTGTAAGGAAATGTCAAGACCATCTAGTCCAATCTCATTATTTTATAAAAAAGCTGACACCATGGAAGTAGCTTAGTCAAGGTCACGGAGCTAGTGAATGGCACATTTGGTATTAGAGTCCAGGTATCAATGCCAAGCTCAGCATTATTTCTGTCATGGCAGACTTCAGTCCAACCCTGCCAGCCTGGCCCAGTCCTGGGGGGTCTGATCATAAGTCTTGGGTCAACACTACTCCCTATACATTCCTCAACAATAGCAACAAAAGCCAACAGGGTAAACTCCTTCTGCCTCCTCTCCACCCACAGCCTCATGTGTTCTTGCAGGCTTACATTCTAGATTTAGGAGCAAAATTTATGGAAAGCCAAACCAGTGAGACTACAGGTCCGCTTTAGTCACTCAGCAAGCAAAATTCAAACAAGTGTCCTCTCCTTATATCAGCTGCCCTGATAGATGCCAGAATGGGGAGGAGAGCTCCTGGTCTGGTTGGGAAGACAAAACGTACACCTAGAATTCAGTGAGGGGAAAAAAGGCAAGAGAGGATTTGCTCCAGTGCTAGGCTTTTGGGACCTTAGGAATCAGCCTCCTTTAGAGGAAAACACATAGTGTAGTGAGCTGGAAGTCGGGCAAGAACACCTGGGTTCTTATCTCACTTCCTCTAGTTTATCATGAGACCTTGAAAAAGTCTTTTGAAATCTCTGAACCTCAGTGTCCCCAGCTGTGTATGAAGGAGCTAGACTAAACAGTCTCCGAGGTCCTTTCTAGTCCTGACTTCTTGAGATTCTATGATTTTATGAGCCTGAGGCCCAGGGAGGAAATGTCAGTGGAGACAAGACTGACCACACAGAGTCAAGGTAGGTCAACTCCCAGTAAGTTACTTTAATTTACTTTGACATTGACTTTGGCTAGCCTAGGAGGTGTCCCTTACTCTCTTGCAACCCTATACCCACACTTTAGTTTGTGAGTCTCTTATATGGGGTTGCCCAGAACACCTTAAATCTCCATGCAGTTGAAGTTGGAGTAAAAAGTCAAGGGCCATAAGCGCATCAGGAGAATGAGATGGAGAGGTCACATGATGTTTTCCTAACTGGAAGGATAACATAGAATCAACCTGTTCGTGCCACATTGGCCTCAATAGTAGCCATGCAACAAGGTGTTACTGTGGAATGTCCAAGTGGTAACAATATATCTAGCTTTCACAGCCTATGGGGCCAAACAGTAAGGTAACAAGGTGTTATTGTTGCAGTGCAAGTGGTAACAATGTAACAAGGTAATATGGGCACAGTAGACAAGTGGCATGGTATAATGAGGTGTTACTGTTGCAATGGCCAAGAAGTAACAATGCAACAGTGGTAACATTATAACAGTGTCAGCTGGTCCTCCCAAGCTTCATGGACAATGGACCAGAAATGAAAGCCTCCCACAGAGAATTTGATAATGGAAGGAGAACCCATTTGGGTGTGGTTGTTCCTCTTTTCATTCTCCAGCCACCAGCCCCTACCTCTCAGCCCCCAAGCCCCACCATGAGGGGCAGAACACAAATAGATTCACTTGGGCCCCCAAACCACAGTTAGGCAGAGAGACAGAGGTTGCTACTTTTGAAGGCTACCTCGTACAACTGCTAAAACTCACCTTGCTTATTATTTTTAAAATTGACAAGTTGTGAACCAGAAGAAAAAGAAGGAAGGGCCCTAGGCTGCGAATATTGAAAAAAGGTGGGGTGACCTGATCCTGAGCCACTGCAGATTTCTGGACTATGGGGGGAATTTATAAAGAAGGGAAGGAAAGGAAAATAGCCCTCTTAAAGAGTCTCAGGTACTCCTCTGTATCTAACCCATCATGTGTGTTCTGTCTCTATCCATGTGTCTCTGTTACTATTTGCCTCTGTCTCTCTTTCTCTGTTTCTCTGATTGTCTCTGTTACTGTCTACCTCTATCTCTTTTTCTCTAAATCTCTCTGTATGTCCTTCTCTCTGGGTGTCTCTCTCTGTGTGTCTCTCTTTCTCCGTCTTTGTGTGTATCTGTGCCTCTCTGGGTCTCTCTCTCTCTCTCTCTCTCTCTCTCTCTCTCTCTCTCTCTCTCTCTCTTTCTGTGTGTGTGTGTGTCTGTCTGTCTGTCTGTCTGTCTCTCTCACACACACACTCATAAACACACAGACACACACACACAGCATTATTTCTCAACTCCTATACCCTCTATGAAACTCTCTCTCTTTCCTCCATCCATTATTTGAATAGCAAATAAATCCACAAACATTTGTGGAGACTCTCTTGTGTGCCTTGGGCCTTCTGAAGGGCACTGAGAACAGGTAGGCACAATATGAGACATGGCCTCTGCCTTCAAGGAACTTAAACATGAAATGAGAAGAGCTCTAACCCTGGGCGTCTGCATTCCAAATCCCCGTTCTAATACTTACTGGCCTTGAGACACCCACTAAGTTATTTCATCTCTCTGTGCTTCACATCCTTTGTATGTAAAACAGGAATAGTAATGCACTTCCAGCTTCCCAGGGGATGTGCATGGATAAGCATTGTGTAAACTATAAAGTGCCACAGAAATGTGAACTATGCCAAAGTAATTAAGAAGATGGTGCTCCTTCTCAACATGCATGCCAGAGCTCTAAGGGACCTTAAAGATGATCTAGTCCACCCAGCTCATTTAATGGAAGGAAAATAGGCTCAGAGAGGGAAGCAGACTCAGAAAGAGGCACAGCCTCACCTAAGGCCACATAAACACCAAATAACAGAGCTAGGATTTGTACTTAGATCTTCTTTCCATCGTACTATATTTCCTCATGGAGTTGACAGTCTACTGGGGATGAGTGATATAACATTATATGTACATATGTACATACACACATATATATCACAATGTTATAATATGGATAAGCATATGGAAAGGGCTCAAACAGAAGAATGGAAGGCTTGAGATGGAATAGTTCTCTTCTAGTTGGTTGGTGGGATTATAGAGAGAATACCAGGGAAGGTTTTATGAAGGATGTGGTACCTGATTTGGGTCTTTAGATATGGGGCAGAGAGGCCATTGCAGGAATAAGAATAGGTTGAGATGGAATGAGAAAATGCCCAGAGGTGAGTAGAATGAGAAAGGGGAATGGCTTATAGTTCAGTTTGGCTGGCATTTTGAGGTTGTGAACGGGAGTAGTGGGCGATAGGTAGGAAAGGGAGAGTGCAGCCATATAGTAGAAGACTTTGGAATCCAAACTAAGGATTTGACAAAATTTGATTCAAATGCCCTCAGTTTCCCAATTCTGTTTATCAGTGTCCCCACCCTCCAACAACAACTCTCCTTTCCCTGCACAATACTCTTGTGTTATTTTCTATAAAAATCTGCTTCCATATAATGGCAATAAATAACACTCAAAGCACTTTACCATCCATTATTTTGATCCTTTAACAGCCCTGTGAGGTATCATTAGCCTTTGTCTGACAGATTTATAAACTGAGGAACCAGATTGGGATGGTGGTTTTCCCATGAAGCAAATAAGCTTCAAGGCTGGAGTAATCCCATAATAATCATCATTGTCGTCATCATCGTCAGCATCAAACTTTGTGGAAATGGGATGAGACACATATCATGCTTGTTATCCTGTCTGCTACTAGAATTGCCCCAATGATGCTTTCAGCTAGCCTATACACGATGAGCTTACATCACGACACTTTTATTCAACTAACTATAAAAAGCAAGTTTTTTTAATCCACCTGTGTCATGGTCCACAAAACCGTAACTATAAAAGGATAGAGGGTAGGATCCCTTCTTGTCCCAGGACAATTTCTATCTGGCCACCTTTGAAATAGATGAGAACAACGAGGTGAATGAATATGATAAATAGCCCTTCTATAGCACTTTAAGGTTTGCAAAGCACTTTAAATAAATTACTTCATTTAATCATCACAACCACCTCTGAAGATAGGTACTGTTATTATCCCCCTCTTTGTTATTGCTGTTCAGTCATTTCAGTCATGTCTGACTCTTCATGACCACTTTGGGGGATTTTTAGGCAAAGATACTGGAGTAGTTTGCCATTTCCTTCTCCAGCTGATTTTACAGATGAGGAAACTTAGATAGGGTTAAGTGACTTGCCCATGGTCACACACCTAGTAAGTGTCTGAGGCTGGATTTGAACTCAGGAAGATGAGTCTTCCTGACTCCAGGCCTGGCACTTATTCTGGCCATGCCACCTAGCTGCCCTTATCCTCATCTTTCACGTGTGGAAACAGGCTCAGAGAACTTTATGCAGCTTGCCCATGGTCACACAGTAACCAAACATCTGCAACCAGGTATCCACTGTGGGGACCTGGCCAAGATCAACTAAGCTGTGCCCACTCTTCTTGAGACATTGTCCTAGAAGCTGTAGACACCAGGATGGTCTAGGGAAGTGAACAGAGATTGTAATAAAAGGAACTAGGTTCAAATTCTGCTTCTGTTACAGGCTGGGGCTTGGTGTGGGTTGGGGGCCAGCAACTATATTGAATGATCTCAAATATTCTTACTAGTCTTAAGTACTATTATCCTATGATGAATACATGTTGATTGGTTGATGATTTCTAAAGTCCCTTCTAAAGTATAATATTCTGAGATTCGGTCATTCTGTATTGTGGTTCAGAACATTGGACGGCACCACATCTAATACAGAGAATGGTATTTTAAATTTCTTGGATTCGGAATTTTGGACAGCACTCTTCAAGCCTTAGGGGGATTCTCTATAATCAGCACCATCATTGCTGGGTTTATATATCAATTTAATATCTGCAAAGTGTTTTATTTCCATTATATCATCTGAGACTAACACAACCCTCTAAAGTAAGTATTCCAGGTATTTTTCATCACACTGACAACCTTATTAGATGCTACCACCCAGCCACATTACACTGAGCTGTTGAAAGGGGAGATTTTCTAAGACCTGATGGTTTCTTCTCTCACACACTCTCCTGCTCTCAACAAAACTGTGTTATGAGTCAGGCCCATGATATTCTGCACTGATCAGACTATAGCTGGAAGACTGTGTGAGCAAGAGCTCATCCAGAAGATGGGAGTCAGGAGAGTCCCAAGGGTTCACAAAATTATGTCATACAAAGAATAACTAAAGAAATTGAGGATGTTCAGACCAAAGAAGCTAAGCCTTCAGGAGAGGTATAAGAATATTGCCATATTAAAAAGGGATCTGATTTGTTTTGTTTGGTCCCAGGGGGCAAAACTGGAAACCATGGTTGGAAGTTAGAGATGGTGGGAAACTGTCTGATTTTCACTCAATATAAAGAAGAACTTTCTATCACTCAAAGCTAGCCAATGGTGGAATGGGCATGGGAGGCCTCAGAAGGTAATGAGTTCCCTTGGCATTATTATCTTCATTTAAAGATGAGGAAAATGATACAGTAAAGGTAACAGAGCCAGGTCTTTGGAATTAAAGGCCAGTGCACTTTCAGTGCTACCATGCTATTTTCCTCCTCTTAACTATGTCCCTCTGTCCATACCTCTTCCCCATCTTGGGTTTCAGTCTATCTTCAGAAAGTCTATGATTCATTAGATAATCTTAAAACATTTCTTACTCTGAATAATGAATGCAACTTTGCAGATTCTCTCCAGGATAATGAGGTTAAATTAATAGGTCATTCCTCTCCCCTGCCCCCAGTCAAGCACGCGCGTGCACACACACACACGCACACACACGCACACACACACTTTGGTCTTAAACCAAAGCAGCCATCACACATCACACTCTAGTACAACTAGCATAGATCCAAGGCAGTGGAACAGGTTGATTTTACTCATGGTCAGAGTTGCTAGCTACCTAAGCTGTGTGATGTGAGCACTGCCAGGAATCTCACCTTCAAATTTATCCCTAACTCATATCTAAAATTCCACTAGAAGTGTATCCATTTGGGCACCACATCTGTCTCCACCTGTGGGTTTCTTTAAAACACAGGCTCTTAGGAACTTCCCTAAAGGCAGCTGCAGACATATGAGTACTGCCTTGGGGTTCTATGGACTGAGGTGCCTCCCTGGTCATAGCTCTCTGATCAGTCTTAACAGCAACTACATAGTACCACCAGTAATAGCTTGCATTTCTATAGCACTTTCAGGTTTATGAAGTGCTGTCCTCTCAATCACCCATTCAGGGAAGGCAATATAAGTATTCTTTTCTCCATTGCCCAAGTAAAGATAGTAATGATGTCATCTGCCCCTAGTAACCTAGTTAGTAAATGTTGGGGGGGGGGGGGCTTGAAACCAAGTTTTCCTAACTCCGAGCCTAGACTTCTAGACTTCTTATCAGGACACCATGATATGATTATATAGGGGGAACTTCCTCCTCTCCTCCCCAGGATAAATAGAGTAGTATAGTAGAGGGTACCCATGATTTGCCCTGCATTCAGTTCCTGTCTCTCTTTCTTGTGTGTGCTACCTTAGGCACATCACTTTCTCCTATCTGAGTCTCAGTTTCTCAGACCCTGAGTCTCAGAGGAGTTGGACTAAGCTCCAATCCAGCTCTAAATATACATATGAGCCTATGGGGAAGGTAGGGGGAGAATGATAAAAGCAATTTATTTGTCTTATCTTCTACTCTTTTGTTTATACTGTTCCTGCCCTCTCTTTTCCACTCCGCTTATCAGAATCCTTCCATCTTGAAAGGCCCTTATCAAATTCTTCAGCTCCAGAAAGGCTTCCTGGAGGATCACAAGCTCCAGGGTTCTGCCTTCCCTGAACTCTTAGGGCACTTAGACTTTGAACCTAATCTGGCACTGAATTGTTCTCTAATTATATCATTTGTGTGCATGACTCTAATAATGGACATCCACATAATTCTTTAAAGTTTGCAAAGCCCTTTGTCTATGTCATCTCTTTCTAGCCTTAAAATACTCCTTCAAGAAAATAGGCAATTTAGGAGTAATTTTTCCCATTTTACAGATGAGTTAACTAAGGTACAGAGATGTTATCTAACTTGCCCGTAGTTCCATAGTAAATGTCAGTGGTGGGGTTTACAACCTTCTTGATTTTAAGTCTAACACCCGACGGTAATAATAACTGGCATTTATATAGTGATTTAAATTTACTAGAGCACTTTACACACACTGTCTTAGCTGATCCTCATGAACCTTGAGAGGTTAGTTCTACCAGTATCATTTTCTTAATTTCACAGATGAGGAAACTGAGACTAAGAGATTAAGTGATTTCCCCTTGTTCCTACCACTATAAAGTGCCAGAGGCACTCAGGTCTCTCCTGATTATGAGTCAAGTATTCTATTTACTATGGCACACTGTAACCAGCCCATAGCTTCTTTTCAAACAGATCTGCCACTCCCTGAAGGCTGGGACTATGTCTTTTCCTGCTCTCATCTTTGCCACAGTATAACTAAGGATAAGTAAGCAAAGTACCGAATAACTTGCCCTGTGATTATTTACGCCATTAGGCTCCCACCAGTTCGTGGTCTGAGGGACAGACCAGGATGGTGACATCACTCCTGATCCCTGTTCCCTGTCAGCCTCAGGGTACTATAATGGAAAGAACACAGGCCACGGAGTCAGAGGATTTGATTCCAAAACCTTGCTTTATGTATGAAGTACCAGCTACAGGATTGGAAGCCACTGTACCTGGCTGTATACTCACTGCGTGATCTTGGATAAAGCCCTTCCCCTCTCTCAGCTGTAAAATGAGTGAGGTGAACTAGATAAATCTTATGATTTTATGAGTTATCAATAGTAGGTAAACTTTACCTGGTATCAGGTTCACAGAAGCTGAGCTTGAGAGAACTAAACCATAAACATTTCTCTTTCCCACCCCCACCCCCCAGGGTCTGGGACCAATTGCAGGTTGGAAAAGCTTCCTGGGCATAACAGAACTAGCTGGCCAGTGCCCTTTCCATTCCCACCCATTGAAAACTGTTGAACTGGTGTAGGAATTGGACCAGTGTGACTCAGAATCTTACTACTTCTGTGATCTGAGGCAAATCGCTTTTTCAAAACTTTAGTTTTCTCATCAGAAAAAAAAATGGGAGTGATGGGTGTGTGTGTGTGTGTGTGTGCGCGCGCGCATGCGTGGGTGCGTGTGTGTGTGCATGTGTGTGTGTGCGTGCGCATGCATGGGTGCATGTGTGTGTGTGTGCATGTGTGTGTGTGTGTGTGTGTGTGTGTGTGTGTGTGAATGGAATTAATGACAAGTAAGTTCCCTTTAGCTCTAAATCCTAAGGGAGGCCACACTGGTAAAGACCTGGAGCGAGGAATAACTGAATGTGTCAGAGCTCAAGGGGCCTTTCAAGTTGTTCCAGTCCAGGCTCTCGCTTTATGGAGGCCTTGAGGACAAGAGACTTATTCAAGGTCACAAATAGGAAGCAGCAAAGCAGAGACTTGAGCAAATTGTTGGACTCTAAACCTAGTGTCTTTCCCACTGTGCCATCATGTCCCTGAGGAGCTAAAGCAGGAGCTAAACTCATCTCAGGCCACTGGCCAAAATGGCAAGTTTAATGATAGTGTTCTTTTTAAATTTGTATTTATTTTATTTTTAAGTTATACAATAAAACAAGCATTACCTAAGACTTACCTGTGGTCACACAGATACTAAGTGTTGCAGGCAGGATTTGAACCCAGACCCTGATCTCTTTCTACTATACAACTTCCTCTTTTTATAGGTGGGAACACAGTCTGTCCCACAAAGGGGCCATAATTTGTCCAAGGTCACACAGCTAGGAAGTGACAGGGATGGGAGCCAGCCAAATCTATGACTCTTAAATATTTATTAGAAGCTCTCAGTGGGCCTCAGTACTCTATCACCTCTATCCCACACCTAGTGTGAGGCAGGATACCACAGTAAGAGTGCATTAGCTTCCCAGGCCTTATCTCTCAGGCCCATCAGGAAGTCATTCCCACACTCCACCTCCACCTCCCATTTCCACCTGGGGTTCTTGTTGGCAGAGGGGGACAGACAGGAGAATAACTGTTATCGGTCACTTCCCAGGCTCCTTGAGTTATGGCCCCTCTCTACACTATTTTGACCTTTTCAATATTCCATATTTTGATTGGCTCCCCTTACTCCTTCAGTCCCCATAGGCTCATTAGGCCGCTAGCAGCCAATGGCAGGGCAGGGAGCTGGAAAGGTCAGAGACATCGGAGTCTGATGAAGCGGCTCCCCAGAGTTAGGCTGTAATAAGAGTTAGGAAGCAGCCCTCTAGGCAAAGCTTAGGACACCCAGGATGCTGGGGAGAAGTAGAGATGTGGGACCCAAAGGCTCAGGATCCTTCCTTCTCCCTCTCCTTTCCTCTCTCCATCTCAGAGCTCAGAAGGATAGCAAGAGATGGGTAGAGAATGGTCAAATCAATAAGTATTTATTAAGCACCTGCTGTTTGCAGGGCACCCAGAGATACAAAGACCAAAATAAATAATTAAATTCTATGCCAGGGCAGCTAGAAGGCTCCATAGTGCATAAAGCACCTGACTTGGAGTCAGGAAGACTCATCTTCCTGAGTTCAAATCTAACCTCAGATACTTTCTAACTGTGTGACCCTGGCTAAGTCACTTAACCCTGTTTGTCTCAGTTTCCTCATTTGTAAAATGAATTGGAGAAGGAAATGGGAAACCACTCCTGTATCTTTGCCAAGAAAATCCCAAATGAGGTCACAGGGAGTCAGATATTACTGAAAAACAAACACCTATGGAGTTTACAATCTAATGGGGTAGAACGTGTATAGGCATATAGAAAATACATACAAAGAGAAAACAAAATAACCTAGAAATGGAAAATATTAGCAGATGGGAGGGACCAAGAATGGTCTCTGTAGAAGGTGGCACTTGACCTAAATCATGAAAGAAACCAAGAATTCTAAGAGGTGGAAGGGAAGAGGGAGAGCATTCTAGGCATCAGAGGGAGGGAGAGAGGGAGGGGGGAGGAGGAGGAGGAGGACAAGAGAGACAGACAGACAGACACAGAGACAGAGAAACACAGAGAGAGAGAGACAGAGAGGCAGAGAGAGAGAGAGAGAGAGAGAGAGAGAGAGAGAGAGAGAGAGAGAGAGAGAGAAGAGGAGAGAGCCAGTGAGAAAGAATTTAACTGAATAAGCATTTACTAAGCATTTGCAATGTGCCAGGCATTATGCACAGGACACAATGACCCAAAAAATGCAACAGGCCTTGCCCTCAGGGAGCTTACAGTCTCCTGAGAGCAAACCTCACATAAACAAATAAATTCAAAGTTGAGCCAAGTGGTTGAGGAGAGAGGAAGAATGAACAATTTGGAGCTGACTTCAACTGAGCTTTTGCTGGAGCTAGGGAGTATAAGAGATGAATGTGAAAAGAGACGATATTCCAGATATGGGGAACAACATGGACAGAGATTATGGAGCCAAGCCCCATCACTTTCTAGATGAGAAAACTGAGGCTCTGAGAGAAGCATCTACAAAGACACTTGCTGTACAACCCTGGAGACCGTCTAGCTAGAGAGGAGGTTGTTTGTTTATTGGGGGAGAGGTAGGGAGAGTCTATGTGTGAGGGAAGGCAGAGGAATGCTATCTCTCAACCTAGCAGAGTCATTTTCAGGAGGTCCATCTCATAGTTATGGCCAGACATGCTTTCCCAGGCCAGCTAGATCACTCCCTGGGTGGGGTGGGGGGCGCTGCAATCAAGGCCTTGTGTTTAGAGATGCCTCATTCAAGTCAAGTGAACTTCCCCTGAAAGCTGCAGCTGGACTATGTCCAAGGATGCTATTCCCCAAGCCAGCCAAATGATCCATAAGAGGCCAGCTATGTGGCTAACTGTCCAGGAGTACCCTCCTCTAAGCCAGTTAGTTAATGCCTAGGAGGACCAGACAGGGTCAAGTGTCTAAGGGAGACCTTTCCAAACCCAGTCAGCCCATTCCCAAGAGGGTCTATCTCAAGGGTCTGGGCACTCAGGGACTCATGCCTCTAAGCCAGACAGCCTATCCCCAAGGTGCTCATGCTCTGGCCAAATTTCAAGGGCTTTAGCCTAGGCTGCTCCCTCCCCTGTGGAAAATGTCCATGAGTCAGGGTCATTTGCCAGAAGCATTGTAGAAGGGGTTTCTTCTTAGGCACTGAATTAGGGTCAGCCCAAGGTTCTTAACCTTTCTGTATGTCATGTACTCCTTGGGCAGACCTAGGAAGTCTATAGAACTCTTCTAAGAATAATGCTTTTAAGTGCAGAAAATAAAGTATATTGGCTTACCAAGGAAGCCAGTTATATTGAAATACAATTATATAAAAACATTTTTAAGTTCATGAATCTAAGGTTAAGGTGTGTTCCAGATTAAAGTATCTAGGATTCTAGGTCAAGGGCCAGCCAGGATCACATAGCTGCCTCTAGAAGAGAGAGGATTCAAAGGAGAGAAATGGCATCCCAGTTCAAATGCTGACTCTGCCAATTAACTGTGTCTGTGATCTCAGGCCACTCAGCTTCTCTGTGCCTCAGTTTCCTTCTCTGTCAAAAGGAGTTGGACTCAGCCTGGAGACTTCCCTCCCAGCTAAAATATTTGTGAATTGATAGCTATTTGTGAATTGATGTGAATTGGAGCTGAGCTAAGGCTCAAAGCCAGACCTCCAAGCTTATATACAGGTCTGAGTATATTCGTATGGATTCTCCGCCCATATACACTGTATAGCTCCCCATCCCACACCATTCTTGGTAGGATCCTAGGTGAGGAAGAAAAGGGTGTGTATGAGTGGAAGGAGGCACAACAGCTGTCTCCAAGATTCTGAAGGCACTCCAGTTTGCATCTACCGCTCAGCCTGGTCTCAATGCCCCTCCCAAGATAAGTCCATGACTTTTACTCTTACCACCATGCTGTTTACTCAAGCCTCAATTGATACCACCTCTGCAGCCTCTTCTCCTTTCTCTTTGGAGGGCTAGAGGGTAAAGTACCAAACTCCTTCCCTTCTTTTATAGAGAGCAGAAACAGGATGCTCAGGTCACACCACTTTGCATCTGCTACTCTGCCTGGTTTCAACTCTGTGGTACAAGATGCCTCCGTGCTGGGTACCTCCTGGTGTTCCCCTTCTTCCCTCCATCACTTTCCTGCATTTTATTGTGTGTTGTCTTCCACTTTAGACTGTAAGCTCCTTGGGGGTTTAGTGCTGAGGCACTATAGAAGCACAGAGCAATGGGAAAAGTGCTGAAATTTTCAGGACCAGGGTTTGAATCCTGACACTACCTGTGTGAGCTTTGACAAATCGCTCTTCTTGGCTTCAGTTTCTTCCTCTTTAAAGTGAGAAGTTACACTAGATGACCTACAAGGTTTCCTGAGCTCTAACCTGTTCCTAAGGGGTGAGGAGGGGCGGGGCAGAGCTTATTAATGATTAGAGCTGTCCACAAGTAGAGGAGGCTGCCTCAGGATGGAGTAGACTCCTCTAGTGATCATCAAACAGAGCCTGGATGGGCCCTGTGAGGGGAGCTATGGTGGCGAATCATGTGTAGAGCAAAACTAGACAAATTCTAGAAACCTTCTAGAAGTGGGATTTCATTATTCTTTCAGGTTCCACATTGAATATTGGGGCAAACTGCCTTTACCCCAAGAAGCACAAAGAGAAAAGATTGTGATGGTAGATGAAAAAGACAGATAAGTCTTCTATTAGCTCTTGTGGTAGAGCTGAATTCAAAGGTAAGGCTGGAGATATAGAGACAGGAAGGAAATTAGACACATTATCCTCCAAGACATCCTTGGCAAGCCTGAATGTTTATAAAACTTGACCAAGAACCCAAGGTGAAGACCATTTCTCTTCCATCATACTTATTCTCTTTTCCTGTTGAAATCCTTCCTATCTTCCAAGGTCTAGCCCAGGTGTAACATTCTCCATGCAGCCCTTCCTGAGCTCCCCAATAGGATTCTCTTCTTTTTCCTCTTATGGTGCCATACAATAGATAGAAATGGCTATATTCAAAATTATGTTATAACTGTGTGTTCTTGTTTGACCTCTCTTCCTAAATTTGAAACCCCATGGAGAAAGTAGATGGTCCCCCCAGACAATAGATTCCCCTGTACACAGTAAGCCTAGAAGAGATGTTCCCTGAATTTAATCAGACTGGGAGATCTTCAGAGGCAGAGATCACTTTCCTTGGACCTAGCACCAAAAAGACACAAGATATTGTCTAGTTTGATGTTCTCTCATTTTCTAATGAGGGAACTGAGGCCCAGAGAGGGGAAATGACTCAGCCAGGATTACATCGGTAAGGTGTAGCTGACCTTAAAATTGAACCCAGCTCCCTCAGCTTCAAAATCCAGTGTTCTTTTCACAACACCATACTGTTTCCTTATGTCTTTCCCCACAGCACCAAACCCTTTATGGTTGTGAGATAACTGGGTAGGAAAAAATGGAAAGACCAGAGAAGGCATGGAAGCAGCATAGGCTTGGTTTCCCCAGTTATCTGCCCCTACTGAGCAGCTGTTTGTGAACTCTATCTCTCTGCCTTTGGGGATTCATCCTCCCTCTGAACTCCTGGTCTGGGAAAGGGGACCAAATTCTAGTTTGGGGAACTCCAGTGAAGATGCACACCCATACCACTCCTGCAGGAAGCAAGGGAAGGCTGGGGGCAGGGGCAGAAAAGGAGGGGGTAAGGAGCTTTGTGTCTTCTTGTGAAAGCAACTGGAGCAAACTATCCTCACTGCTGTTTTGATGGCCTCAACGCTCCCACCTGCGCAGTATCTCCATCTCGCTAAAAGTAATTACAGCTCTTCCTGTGTAATGAGATGGTTTTTAAAGGCCATTCAAAAGAAATTCCCTATAATGAGGTTAAGGGTTTTACAGTGTTATACATCAAGGCAGCTGGTAATTGGTGGGATCCAGGCTGCATCCTGGAGTGGGGAGATAGGGGTTTTTGTGAATCATAGGCCAGTTCAGAGAGCACACAAGCCAAAGTGGCCCCTTCAAAGAGCGAGAGAGAAGAAAGAGGCAGGGGCGACCAAAAAGTTTCTCCAATGCTGCTGATGACAAGCACTCATGCAGAGGAGAAAGAGGGGAGGGAGACTGGGAAGGAAAGGCTTTGGAAATCAGGTCATCTGGGAAAAAGCTGAGGGAAATGGGGATGCTTTACCTGGTGAAAATCTGATTTGGGGAGGGATTGGATGCTGCCTCCAACTATAAGAGGAGTAATCACACCGAAAAGGGAGGAGTCACTCAACATGCCTTTATGAAGTACACATGATGGGGGGGTACTAAGAAAGACGAAAGCCCATGCCAATTCTCAAGGACCTCACAGTCTAGAGGAGAGCATGACATGAAAATAACTATACAAGCAAGATATACACGGGATAATAAGTTGGAGAAAATCAACAGAGGAAAAACACTAGTATTAAAAAGAGATTGTAAAAGGCTTCTTGTATAAGGTGGAGATTTAGCTGTGACTTGAAGAAAGCCAGAGAAACCAGGAGGTGAGGATGAGGAAGGAGAGATTTCCAGGCATGGGGAAGTCTGTGAAAATGTCTGGAATTGGAGATGGAGATTCTTGTTCTAGGAAGAGGAAGGAGGCCAATGTCACTGGATCAAAGACTACATGGTGGGGTGGAGGGAGGGAATAAGATGTAAGAAGACTGGACAGGTAGGAAGGGACCAGGTTATGAAGGCCTTTGAATGCCAAACTGAAGATTTTTATATCTGATCTTGGAGGTGATAGGGGGCCACTAGATTTTTTTGATGCAGGAAGGGGGGTAATCTGAGTTTAAGGAAGGTTAATTTGACATCTGAGTGGAAGATATATTGGAATGGGGAGAGGCATAAGGCAGGGAGTCCCATCTAAAGGCTATTGAAATAGTCTAGGCATGAGGTGATGAGGGCCTGCACCAGGTTGGTGACAATGGCAGAGGCACAGGAGAGAAGGGGGCATATTCGAGAGATGTTATGAAATAAAATCAATACAATTTGACAACAGATAGAATGGGGTGAGGGCTAGTTAGGAGTGGAAGATAATACTTAGCTTGTAAGCCTACGTGACTTAAGAAAGGAAGTTAGTGCCCTCGAGAAGAATCAGGAAACATGGAAGTCGGGAGGATTTGGGGGAAAGACAATAGCCCTTTTCTGGACCTTTTCTGTGATCCACAGAGGGTTACAGATCCTGTTCTGGTGGGTAGAGGACAACAGCTATTGAACTGTTAGCAATGGGAGAACATTACATAGAGGTAGAGTGAAGCTGATTATACAAAGAGAGACTTGCTAATGATGGCAGCTACCCAGCCCTGGGATGGGTTGCCTAGTGAGGGTAATGAGGGTAAAAATAACTGGAGATATTTGATAAACCCATAGGATTTTTAGATTCAAAAGGAACCTTCAAGGTCATTGAGTCCAACCCTCTCATTTTACTTGGGCAGGGCGGGGGGTGGGCAGAAACTGAGTCTCAGAGACAGGAAATGGTTTGTCCCAATTCACGAACTAAAGATGTGGCAGGGTTAGGATTGGTCCTCCTTTTCCTGATTCTTGAGGCATTGGTCTTTCCATCTCACTATAAATGTATATTTATAAATATAAATATAATAAATATTAATATAATTAATATTATGTAATAAATATAAAATATATATTAAATTTATATTCTAGCGAGAGGTGTATCTTATAAGTGTTTTAGGAGTTCAGAGGACAAAGAAAAGAGGTGGTAGGGAATGATGGAAAGACACAGGATTTGAAGTCAGATAACCAGTTAAAATCCTGTCTTTGTCACTGACTAGCTATATGACCTTGGCCAAGACACAACCTCTCTGAACTTTTGTGTCCTCATCTGGAAAATGAGGGGGTTGGACTAGATGGTCTCTAAGACAAATCTGTGTTCTGGAAAGATGGAGTGATCAGGGAAGACTTCATTGAGGAGGTGGGATTTTGACTAGGATGGGGGGGGAAGGCTGGTTTTTAGTAATAGTTGTAATTTCTATCGTGATTTAAAGTTTGAAAAGAACTTTATATACACAACACATTGGAGCATTACAACATCCCTGGCAGCTAGGTACTATGAATAATATTATCCTTATTGTACAGATGGGGAAATTGAGGCCCATGGAGGTGAAGAGAATTACCCATAATTCTACAGCTAGTAAATACCAGAGGCATGATTTGAAATTTCTTGATTACAGTTTATAGCACTCTGGCTCTACAAGAGAAAATGATAAGGGTAGGAGGAATGGGGTAGGGAGGTTACTATGTGAGTAATGGCATTTTCTTCAGCTCCAGCAAAGCTCTTCCTGGCTGGAAGGTGGGGAGAATGGCTGCCCAACACCATTTCCTGGGAGCCATAAGAACAAGGCTTCTGCCATTGACTGACTGTATAAGGTGGAGATTTAGCTGTGACTTGAAGAAAGCCTCAGTTTAGTTTGTGTTCATTCAATATAAGAAATAAATAAGCATTTGATTTCTCCAGAGTACTTTGGGCATATTTGTAGAGGTTCTGGGGACCCCCAGAACAGCATGCTGCAGTGTAATAGTACTAGACTTGAGTCAGAAGATCTACGTTTTTGTTGCCAGTTCTTCGAGACGCTTGCTATATGACCTTGGGTAAGTCATTTCCTATCTCTCAGCCCCATTCCCTTACTGTGTAAAGTAAAAGTATTGTATCAGGCTGGGCAAGGATGACAATAAAGGGAAGTGACAATTGTTGAAAGGGATGTGGGAAGAAAGGCACACTGATGCATTGTCAGAGCTGTGAACTGGCACAGACAGCGATCTCAGAAAAAAATATTTGGAACTATACTCCAAAAGTCACTAAACCATGCATGATCTCTTTTGTCCCTGCAAAACCATTCCCAGGCTTATATTGCAAAGAGATAAAAGCAAGAGGGAAAGACCTGTGATAGAGTGGTTCTAAAGTCTAAGGACTTAGCTCAAATTGTACCTCTGATGCTTACTGCATTTGTGACCTTGGGCAAATCATTTAATCCCCCTGTACCTCAGTTTCCTGATCAATACAATGAAGGCATTAGATTAGATAATTTCTAAAGTTCCTTTCCATTCTAGAGCTATTAAACTAGGAGGTAAACATACAAAATTCTCTTAGCAGCACTTTCTCTTGTAGCAAAGAATTGGAAACTAAAGAAGTGCCTATCAGTTGGAAAATGGCTAAAAAAGAACTATAATATAAGAATTTATATACTTACCATATTTATATTGTACCATATGAAATAAAAAGGGGAAATATTCAAAGAAATCTTAAAAGACTTGTATGAACTGATGCAGAGTGGAATGAGCACAGGCAGAAGAACAATTTATACGATGGCTACAACATTGTAAAGAAAAACTTTGAAAGACTTAAGAACTGTAATGAATACAATGACCAACCATGACTTCAAAGGATCATTGACAAAGCAGGCTTTCTGCCTTTTCACAAAAGGCTATAGGTGCAGAAGTAGACATACAGTTTTGGACATAGACGAAGACATGGACATAGACATAGTACAACAAACACAGTGGATTTCCTTTGCTTGACTATGTTTATTTGTTAAAAGGAAAGTTGTGGGTTTTTTTAAAGGAAGGTAAGATGGAGGAAAGGAGACTAATGATAAAGATGTTTAAAAAAAGAAAAGAAAAGAAAAGAATAACATCAATGAAGCATTTTAAAATGCACCAAAGGGAACAGAAGGAGTTTCTTGTGACAGCTTTGGAACTAACACACTAAATTTATTTTATACTTTAAAAATAAACTTACATGATGGAGATTCAGGGTTTCATGTGCAATTCTCTTTTTCTGTTATTCTTTGTATTTGGAAATGCTCAATGTTGGTATTTGTCAAGTTAAGAATAATATTTTTAATACTAAAAAATCAAAACATTCTTCCATTGTTATACTATGTCCTCAGATCCAATTTATGACATTCTATGATCTAAGATTCCTTTCCAGCTCTGACATTCTATGTTCTATGTCTTAAGGTCCCTTTCAGTTCTGACATTCTTTGTTTTAAAGCCCCGCCAAACCATGACATCCTATGTTCTAAAGTGACTCCCAGGTCTTATATTTCTATATTCACTTTTAAGACCCCTCTGACATTCTATGTATTAAGGTCCCTTCCAACTCTGACATCCTAGGTTCTAAAGCCCCTCCAAAATTCTGACATTCTATATTCTATGTCCCAAGGTCCTTCTAGTTCTAACATCCTATGTTTTAAGGTCCCTCCAAGGTATAACATCTTACATTCTAAAGCCCCTCCCAGTTCAGCCACTCTGTTTTGAGGTCTCTCCTAGCTCTGACATTCTAACCTCTAAGGTCCCTTCCAGACCTGACAGATATTTTCTGTTCTAAGATCTCTCCCAGCTCTGACATTCTGTCCTCTTAAGGTTTCTCCAGCTCTGACAGATGATGAGCACGTGAGATCTACACAGTCATTAATGAGAAACATAAGGGATGAGAAAAAGTAGACTTTGAAGTAACCTGGTACAGCCTGTCCAGTGTTTGTCTCCTAGAACAATAGGGCACTGAGCTGGTTGGGGCACAGTACTGCTTCTAATTACCTGTGTCTTTGAATAAGGAGACATCTGATTAATGAGGTTTACACTAATAGGTTTCACCAAGCCGCTGCCTGTCTCTGTTCGATGACTGCCATTTGACGCCAAAGCCTGGTTCTGTAAATCAAAGCCCCATTGAAACTCCTTTTTGTGGAACACCTTGGATTTCTGCAGCACCTTTCTACCAGCAATCTGAAAGGACAGGCACCTCAAAAATTTCACTTGATCTTCCTGGGGTTTTGTGAATTGAGGACAACTTCACAACACCCTCCAGGAGGAGAGATGTGACTCAGCCTCAGCTAGTGGAAATGCTACCCTTCCAAGGCCATTGATCTCTTATGTCTTTCTTCTGCTCAAAACCCTCCAATGGCTCCCTATTGTCTTCCCAGGAAAATCCAAGGACTTGACCCTGGCATTCAAGGCTCCTCACAAGCTGATGCCATTGTGCCTTTCCCTCCTGAGATCATCTTTTCCCCTATCCTATCCCTTATCCTCCAGCCAAAGTGGGTGGTTCTGTGCTGCCCAAACTGCTGCC
>CM053624.1:24708290-24733183 GCA_028646595.1 Phalanger gymnotis | reverse complement strand
ATATATACACACATACATGTATATGCATGCATACCTACATACACGCACACATACAAATATATATTTGAGAAAGAAACAGAGCAATAACAATAGGGGGACAGACAAGACTTCCTCCTGGAGGTAACAGGCGAGCTGAGTTACAAAGGAAGGTGGAACATCTAAGAGGCGGAAATGGGGAGTGAGTGCATTCCAAGCCAGAGGAGCCTCGGTGCCACCCCCAACCAGTGAATTCAGTCTTTCCTCAAAACTGCCAAGACCACCTTCTCCGGATCTTGCCTTTGTCCCCATCCTTCCCTGCCTTGTTTTATGCTTAACTGTCTATATGTCTTATCTCTCCTAGTAGATTAAATGGCCCTAGAAGGCAGGGGCTATTTCATGCACTTCTTTGTTTATCCAGCATCACTGATGGGGTGTATGGAGAAATAAGAAGCCTACAACATATTACCAATTAGGAATTATGCAGAAGTGTCCTAAAAGTACACTACCGAGGTGGAGTAATGGATAGAGCACTGAGCCTGGAATCAGGAGATTTATCTTTATGAGTTCAAATCCAGCTTCAGACAATTACTAACTGTGTGATCCTGGGCAAGTCACTTAACTCCACTGGCCTCAGGTCCTCATCTGTAAAATGAGCTGAAGAAGGAAATGGCAAACCACTGCAGTATCTTTGCCAAGAAAATCCCCAAATGGGGTCCCAGAGAGTCAGACATGACTGAAATGACTGAACAGCAACATTGAAAAAGAAGATGATTAGTCACATTGTAAAAGCAAAGGATAATCCATAGACAGCCAACCTATCCCGTTAGCACCTTTAGGATATCAGGATGACTTGAGCAAGGCCCTCAGGACATTGGCTGTGCCCTTTATTGGAGGGAGGACAAACACAAAAGTGCCATTGGATGGATGTGTAGACAGACTCTGAATTGTTGGGGAATACCTACGGTGATGAGATCACTGACTCATTTGAGCACTGAAGTATTCTCTAGTGGCTAGAATATAGTGCTTTGTATATAGAAGTTACCTGATAAATGTTGAATGAGCACACAAACCCTCTGTTATATCCAAATTGGCCGCTTCATTGCCCCTTGCTCTCAGCCCACAGTGCTCATTTCCACCTCCACGCATCTCCTCTCTAGGATGCTCTTCTCTTTCCTCCCTGTCTATCTAAATCTACCTAAATCATTGCCTTGTCACCCCAGCCCTCAGTGACTATTTCCTTCTCTGTGCTCCTGCTCCTAGTACTTGCAATCCATTTCACACTGCCTCTTACGGTAAATCATTTTTTCCTATATATCTTGTCTCCTCAACTAGATGGGATAGGTTGTCCCTAGGGCAGAGGATGTTGATTCTTTTTCACCTTTGTATCATCCAGAGTCTCTAGCAAAGAGCTTCCATCTGGTGGATTTTTAAGAAATGTTTTATACATGGTGGTGATGATTATGACAATCACAGAATCACAAACTCTCAGAGATGGATAGGACCTCAGAGGTCACATGCTCCAACTCACACCTGAACAAGTATGACTTCTATAACATACCTAACAAGACGTCATCCAGCCTTTGCTTAAAACCCTTTTGCACAACTGTTGTTGGAGTTGTGAACTGTTCCAACCATTCTGGAGAGCAATTTGGAACTATGCCCAAAAGACTATAAAAGTGTGCATACCCTTTGATCCAGAAATACCACTGCTAGGTCTATGTCCCAAAGATATCCCCCAAAAGGGGAAAAGGCTTATTTGTACAAAAATATTTATAGCAGCTCTTTTTATTGTGGCAAAGTAGTGAAAACCAAAGGGGCCTGGGAAAATTTGTAAGCTGATGCAGAGTGAAATGAACAGAACAAGGAGAAGACCGTACACAGTAAAAGCAATATTGTGCAATAATTAACTGTGAATGACTTCGCCATTCTCAGCAATACAATGATCCAAGACAATTCCAAAGGACTTATGATGAAAAAAAGAATCAATGAAGTCTGAATACAGATAGAAGTATACTTTTTTTTGCTTGGGTCTTTTTTTTGCTCTGTGTTTTCTTTTGCAATATGGCTAGTTTTGCAAATATGTTTTGCATGACAACTCATGTGTAATCTATATCAAATTGCTTGCCTTCTCAAAGTGGGGGGAAGAGATGGAGGATGGTGATGAA
Organism: Phalanger gymnotis; assembly: GCA_028646595.1. Classification (NCBI taxonomy): domain Eukaryota; kingdom Metazoa; phylum Chordata; class Mammalia; order Diprotodontia; family Phalangeridae; genus Phalanger; species Phalanger gymnotis. The sequence continues at coordinate 24,731,039 of CM053624.1, read as the reverse complement.
TATTTTTTACAAAATGAAAGTTAATTTTTTTTACATATAATTGGTAAAAATAAAATAAGAGAGAGAAAGAAAAGAAAAATCTTTTGCCTACCTCCAGTTATTAGGGGATTCTTCCTTACTAGGCATCTAGGTGGTGTAGTAGATAGAACACTGAGCCTGGAGTCAGGAAGACTGGAGTCCAAACATGGCTTAAAGGTTGAATCACATATTAGTCATTTGATCCTGAGAAAGTCACTTAATTTCTGTTTGCCTTAGTTTCTTCAACAATAAAATGGACATAGTAACAGTGCCTTCTTCCCAGAATTGTTATGAGGATCAAAGGAAAGAATATTTGTAAAGTGCTTAGCACAGTGCCTAGCACATAGTAGGTACTTAATAAATGCTTAGTTCCTTCCTTCCATCAAGACCAAATTTCCCTCTCTGGGATCAAGCAGAGAAGGGCCAATCCCTATTCCTTTGGACAGCCGTTAACATGTTAGAGGGGAACTCTTGTTTCTTACTTTTCTCTGCAAATTTCTTCTTCAGGTTCAATACCCCCAGTTCCTTCAAAACGTTTTCATCTGATATTAGCATATAATCAATCAATTAACAAACAAGCGATTATTAAGTGCCTACTATGAGACAACATGCTTGTGTAGGTATATATGAAACAAATTCAAGGTATTTTGTGGGGTGTGGGAGCACTAGTAGGTGGGGGATTAGGTAGAGGGCAATATTTGAGCTCTGTTTATAAAGAAGCAAGGAAAAAGAAGAGGTGGAGGTGTGGCCAATGTGCTTCCTAAAATACTGTAAGCAGAATGGACAAGAATCCTTTAGATATCATCTGACCAGGGCAGAATCCATGGTACTGTCACCTCCCTGGTCTTGGACACAAGGCCTCTCTCACCATGGCCCAGATTCCCTTTTGTGTTTTTGGTTGTCACATCTCGCTCTTGTTTCATGCATAGCTTACAGTCCACCAAAAACTCTCAGGTATTTTTCATGCTAACTATAGACCAAAGTAATTGACTTCTGATCAGAGGGCTGGGCAGTAGGGCTACACTTTAAGCACTATTATTCATGCAAAAAATAATAAATATGAAAGAATTTCAGTCTTGTGCAGTTCAGTTGCATTTGCATGGTGATGGTGGCAGAATGGTAGAAAAGTAGAAAGGGGGATGAACGATGCTAAGAATCATACAGTTTTTAAACCATCTATGAATTCAAATATAACTGTTGGAAGTCTAATGTGAGATCTTTGTCCAATGATGAATGAGTGGATAAGCAACTGACATAATATTAATAATTATTAATACAACCATAACATAGTACTTCAAGATTTACAACATACTTTAGACACCTCATTTGATCATTTGAACCCTACAAGAGCCCTGTGAGGTAGTTACTATGGTTATTCCCATTTTGCAATAAAGAAACTGAGGCAAAGAGAGGTTAAGTGACATGTCTAGCATTGCACAGAAAGATCTTCCTTGCTCCAAGTCCAGTGCCCTATCCACTATATCAGGATGCCTTGGAATTCTTACTCTAAATGAAGTCAGAAGTCATAAAGACATTATGGAGAAAGACAAGAGTGAGTCACATGTTTGCCTCAGAAAAACAAAGGAGCAGGAAAAGTTGGTTTCATCATTGACCCAAAGGAAATAAGAAGCATCATTTCATGGGGAAGAGGCTATCATGATGATAATTGCAACTTAAGTGTAAATGTGCTGCCGATGAAGTCAGAAACAAATCTGTGAAGAACTAGCAACAATTTTTGAAAAGATATTTACCCTGACACTCAGTTGACTTCATTTGAATGTAGGTGAGACAAGGAGAGTGTAAACTATGATGGAAAACATAGTTAGAGTAAAAGGAATGGAAGAGGGCAAAGGCTTGTGGATTCTCATGCTTGGATACCTCAAATACTTTTAGTTGCACCAAACTACATCGTAAAAATGAAATGAAGTACATTTTAACAGACAGAAAATAATTGGTTACTGATAAGAGCGTCATTTCAGAATTTTCTGTCTGAGTGCAGTCAGATCACAGACTAGGTAGAACAAAGGTCAAAATCAATACCAAATTAGGAGAAATGATAAAGATGAAGAGAAACTGTCTGTGAGTACAGAAAATCTATTGTGATATGTTTAAACATTATGTTAACTCTGAAATATAGGAAATGGACAAAAGTGAAGACATCGATTCTGTCACCGTTTCTTAGAAAAGTTTAGCATGGGTAAGGAAGGTGCCAAGAGAAGAAGGCCAAAAGAGCCAAGAAATTATCTTGCTCAGCAAATGTGATCTCTTTTCCAAGTAGAGACATATGGCAACTGAGGGCATAGTGCAGACTTAGTATATAAGCTCATTTGCAAAGCCTTACAGGGAGAGATGATGGAAGATTATGGAAAACAGTAAAAAGCAGTTGAGAGGAAAACAAGCCTGAAGAGAATTTGGAGTGAAATCCTGCTTGAGAAAATTATTCCAATGTTGAAACTGAAAGTGGGGTGGGGTGGGGAGAGATAGCATATAGATGTGAAATGGGACAGAGCTAGCATCTCTGGTGATTTACGCTCAATATCAGTGATAGCAGGACTATGGAATTTGGGTTCTGTCACCTCAGTAATTTGATGAGGAAGTGACAGTGGTACTTATGAAGGCCAAATCTGGATGAATGGCTGATATCTGCTCCTGAGGCAAATGTATAGGTATATACGTATGTATGTATGTATGTATGTATGTATGTATGTATGTATGTATGTATGTATATGTGCTGTGCTAGAAGTGATACAAATTTAAAGGTACCCAAGAAAAAAATTTTATGCTATCTCAAAAGGAAGAAGCATCTAAAAGAATGAGAATGAACATGGGTGACACTTCCAAACTCTCTCCTCAAAGAAGAAAATGTCAAAAATTAGTCACCTAAGAGTAGCAAGTACCAGCTTATGCTTTCTTTCCAATATCTACATGAATATATGGCCTCATTGATGTGAGCATTCCCTCAAATGATGGAGATTGTAGCCCTACATTGCCTCCCTGGCCTATTTGACTCTCATACATGTATTATCATAAAATCATTTCAGGCATTCTATCCAATGTGCTTGAGGTCTTCCTTGTGTTCTTTCAGGCTTCATATGGTTATTAATAAAGCATGCAAATTGGCCATTGGTTATAACTCAAGCTCACCCCTTGGCTGGCTCATCCTTTATTCTGGGCCTACAGTCTCAGAGGACATCTTTTATACCATTTCTCTTTTGTAATTCCTCATTTGGAATGCTTTGGGACCAACTCATACCCATGATGTGCCTCCCTATTGCCCAATGGGTGCCCTCACCTAGATATAGTCCTTTGAAGATATGGTATTTTACAACTTAAACTCATAAAACAATACAAGAAGAATATTGAAGTTTTTTAAATAGGATTTTGAAAAAAATAGGACTTCATTTCAAGAAGAAGTATAGAGTCATTCTAAAATTGTGCCCTTTCTCAATGTCAGCCTAGTCTAGTCAACTCAATGCTAGGCCCAATACATGTTCACATACAGGGCCCATCTAAGATAGAAGTACAAATGGATGTGCTCTGTAGGTTGCCCATCCAACTTCATATCATTGTCCGGACAGTAGACATTCTTCAGCCTCTTGCTTTTTCCTGAGAGGATAGAGTTAGCTCAAACACTTTTAAATGACTATGTATCTCATTTAGGAAGCCCTAAATGCAAACAACAGAAGGTCATTTGCAAGCAGGGACATTTTGAGGACCAACCTATCTATAGGGAATCCCTCTCTAACTCGAACCCTGTGATGGAACTTCTCTGTGGCAATGACAGGTGCTTTTGTTGAGCATATATCTCTCAGCTTTATGCCTTACATGGTTAGTAACAAGGGCATCAGCAAATAAAGTTCTCCCTGGTGTTAAGCCATTTTGTATGATTTGGGTACCACTACCACCATCACCACTATGACTATGGCTACTACTACTGCTACTACTAGTCAGTATCTATTTAATGCTTCCTATGTGCCAGGCACTGTGCTGAGTGCATTACTGATCTTATCTGATCTTCATAATAACCCTGTGAGATATATGCTATTACTATCCCCATTTTACAGATGAGGAAACTGAGGGACCTGCATTTAATTTAGCTTCATTGGATTTAGTTGGATTGAATAAACCTTTTGAAGGAGGATGATTAAAGTGGCATTTCGACCTGACAAATCAAATACTTTTTTAAGACAGCCAACTGATAATAAGCTTAGGGGCATCTAGTATTCTGATTGACATCTGTCAATCAATAGTGTGATTGTAAAGAATGGATTGACTTTGGCATCCTTTCTCATCTCCATAATATCCTTATAAGCATGGTCAATGCTTAAACAAAGGCATCTTTGATGATATGAGAAGGAAACATTTTTTCCTAGAGCAAACTATTTTAAAATGTTTTATTGTCATCTTTTTTTCTTTTCTATTTCTGTCAGTTCCCAATGAGCTGTCTATTCATAATACTGGGCCCTGTAATAAATAAATACAGAAGAAAAACAAACAACACCTGAAAATAGATTCTCTCCCTCTTTTCCATACAAGATTCCATTATACATGTGGATCATTGAGGTACCTTTGTGCAATATCTTTGTTTGAGAATCTTCTGATTATTAAACTTGAGATATAAATCATGGAGATTTATACTCATTAGTGTTGTTTGCCAGAGACATGGAGGATATAATTGTTCCACATAGTCCAGAGGGGAGAGGGATTTCCAATGGTTGGTGTGGATCTCCAGATGCTCCAGTTTGTAGATAACATTATCCTGCAACACTGCAGAACCTTTCAAATGAGATCCATGGCCCTCAAAATGATGCTGGCCTAGACATCCATAGTCAGAAAAACACAGTGGGAAAACAGAATAGTCAAATAAGGCCTATTGCCCAAACTGTACAATGCAACTGCATGGGCGGCCCACAGAGTCAGTCCATCTGCACATATGGCTGGGAAGGCATTGAAGAAGGACAGTGAGCCAGACCTAGAACTACCAGGAGAAGAGCCTGGCTCACATTTGGGAAATTGTGCAGTACTTTCCATGATCCTAAACTACTCCCTGCTATAAAAGTTCATCTTTTTAACACCAACATTCTCCCAATGATGCTATGTGGTTGTAAATCATGGAATGCCACAGTCCCAGAAGGCTCATCATTTCTGGTGACCCAAAGGGCAATGGAAAGATGCATGTTGAGCATGAGCAGGCTGTAGCCAGTAATGACTTGTGAGCAAGAAGTGAGTGGGGTAAAAGACATTATCAAGGACAAATATGACCAGAAAAGGCAAAATTCTGGTCATGTAGCAGGAGTGAGGAATAACAGATGGGCAGCTTCACTGTTGCACTGGTATCCATAAAATATTTAAAGAATCAGAGGGGTGCTTTCAGTGCTCTGGGTGTCTCCTCCATGGAGAATCAATACAAAGGTGTGGACAAGAATCACAAAGGAAGAGAGAGCATGAATCGTTATAATCTTCACCAGCAGAAGGGCATTCATGAGATCCCTTATCCATCAAAGCCCTGAAGCATACATTTTATGTTTTAAGATCGGGCCCCAATTTTTAGTCCATTGAGGTTTTAAAAGGCAGATTCTAATTCTTTTTCCAAGATATTAGCTTTGTGTCATCTGTGAATCTAACCATCATGTCATTTGTACCTTGGTGTCATCTGCAGATTGGATAAGTATGCCGGTTTACCTAAATCTGAGTCAAGACATCTCCTAGGCCCTGCACTAGAAATCTTCCTTTAAATGGATTCTAATCATTTAACTTAACAGGAGCCACATGACAGTACAATTATTTAGCTCACATCTCTCCACCTTTTCCAAAAGTAAATAATGATATTGCTGAGTGCCTTCCCCAAATCTAGGTATGATATGGCTATGGTAATCTGTTAATCTACTCATCCACTAATTTTATCATAAAAGGAAATGATCTTATCTTGGCATGAGACATTCTTGATAAGCCCATGTTGGCTCTTCATCACTGCTATTTCCCTTGTTAAATGGTCATAAAAATCCCTGCAAGTTTTGCCAGGAAACCAAGTTAAGTTCTCTGGCCCATAGTTTCATGGAATCATGAATTTTGATGGTGGTAATATTAATGCTGAGAATGATATGGATGGTAATAATGGTTAGTATGATGGCATGGATGATGGTAGTGATTATGGCTTGTGATGGTAGTGGATATGATGGCGATGATGGTGATAATAATCATGGAAGCTCTCCCTTCCTCAAATCAAAGTCAACTGCAAGTCGTGTCATCATTTCCCTGAAATCATGGTCCTCTTTGAGAATGATGATAGTGATGGTGATAGTGATGACTTTAATGATGATGGTAATGATGGCCAGTCGTGATGGTAGCAATGGTGGTAATGGTGGCCATGATTATAATGATGAGATATAATCTCTTCCCTGATTTTCTTAAAGGGCTGTTGTGAGATCAAGGGGAGATATTGGGTATGAAAACCAAAGAAAGATGTGTTAAACAAATGATTGTCAATCAAAATATGCATATTGAATGGAAAAAGAGTGAGAGAGCACTTGAAGGTCAGCGTGAGGCCAGGGTGAAATTTGGGAACGCTTTCTGGAAGAGATAGGTTAGAACTGGATTTCTGTGGAAATAAGGATGAGGGCAGAGAGCTGTTTATGAAATCACTGAGAAAGTTATTTCCTACACAGATGATCACAAACCTTGACACCACTATAGTTCGGTGCTTATGTGTCCTGGGGAGGTGGCAGATCTGTGAAGACAGTGACCCCTGGAGGGAGGATGGATTTCAGAGACTTATTCCTGAACAAATACACTTCACTTCCAGCTTATGTCATCTAGTGCTTCTTCATGTCAGGCAGTTGTTCCTGTATTGGCAAGCTGTGTTTGGCAGATTCAACCAAGCTGGAAGGGCTTTGAGCATAGGGCTGTGAGTCTGTCATCTGAGGACCAGCCTGACTAAGTTCAGAAAGGTTTAAGCCAACAGAGGCTTTCCCGCCCTGGGATAGATGGCTTTGGCAACTAGGATAGGGAGGAGCTGGGATATGTGCAGATGAAATGAACACCTCTGCCCAATGAAATCACAGATCTTTCAATATGCTAAAGAATTTCTGTGGTTGCTGATGGGTTTAGCACAGAGGATTTGGGTTCAAATCCTCCCTCTGACTTTTGACCACACCTGCAAGTATGACCTTAGAAAAGTCACTCAAACTCCTGGAACCTCAGTTTCCTTATCTGTAAAATCTGGAAGTTAGACTACATGGCTCCTGAGTACGCCTCCAGCTCTAAATCTTTGATCCTATGGTCCTTTTAGTTCTAAGCTGTCACATCAGAGCCTCTGTCTATGGTAAGGGAAGGACCAGGAGAGGATCAGTTTCCTTCACAAAAAGAAACTAGAACAGAGACTTCATTCATGTGGGAGTCATGGTAGGGCTTCTGTTCATTCTATCACTCCCTGCCTGGATAGGAACAAAAATCCCTCACAAAACGTTTAGCTATTTTAGGAGGCATTTTTAAAAAAGGCAGATTAAATATTCAAGAAAGATTGGGGATAGATGCTGTCCTGGCAGGGAATCCTTTAGGGAAGGGGTCAGGGCAACAAAAAAGTATTTCAACGAGCCTACTCTGACCCAGAATGGAACCTTCTCTTCTACAACCTACAGGAGCTAGGCACTTTCCAAGGTGGGAGTGGGCCTGGGGGGAGAGGGCTCACATAGCTTCTCTTTAGAATATTGCAATGAGTTGGTCTTTGGGGAGTACAGTATGCTAGGGCTCTGGGGAAGCCAGGGAAGGGGATGGTAAAGGGACACCAACTCCTATCCTGCATCAGCCTTCCAGAGGTGAGGAATTAATTCATAGGCTCCAATGGAATGAGAAATAGTAGGGTCTAATGGAAAGAACACTGGCATCAAATACTTCCAAAGCTGCCTATGACACTTAGCTGTATGCTCCCAGGATATTCCCTTAACCTTCTGAGCCTTAGCTTCCTTTTATGAAAAATGAGGATAATAATACCTGTCTTATAGGCTTGTTGCAAGAGAAGTTGTCTGTGAAGCTTAATGACCTATAGAAAATATTAGTCAATGAGTATTAATAGAATTGTCTTTTACTGGTAAACTGGGTGTTAGGCTGAATTACTCAGTTTTAAGTTATGGCAAAATGACAGTGGCATGCAAATTAACAATAATATAAATTATGATTTTTCTATATTATTATTAAACTATATATACCTTATTTCTGTGTTTGTTTTTTATGTCTGACTCTGTGATTTCATTGGAGTCGGGAACTTCCACTGAGAAAACTCCCTTCACCAATGCACATCACCACCTTCTTCTGTGTAAGTTTTCCTTTTAGAGAATTCTCTGGAGGCACTGAGAAATTAAATAACTTCTCCAGCATCAGGCAGCCAGTGTATGTCAGAGACAGGATTGGAACTCAGGTCTTCCTTACTCTGAAGCCAGCTTTCCATCCAATTTGCCATTATAAATTTATAATTTTCATCAGTAACAAATGATCCTTCTCTAGCCCCTTTGGATTCCTGAGTGCCCTACACACATGATTTCACTTGATTCTTCCAATAGTCCTGTGAGGTAGGAAGGAGATGAGGCATTTTTTAATCTTAATTTTATAAATAAGAAAATTGAGGCCCAAAGTGATCAGTTTCCTCATCTACAAATAATGAGTGAGTTGGACTGGCTGACCTCTACCTCAAATCTTCCCTTGTTTTTAATCCAATGACTTGCCTAAGGTCACATAGCTAGTATATCAAAAACAGACTATGAACCCAGGCCTTTTGGCTTGCGATATATTGTTCATTCTGAAACACCAGCAAAGGAATGGGAGATCCCCAAGTTAGCTAAGACATAACAGTGATGTGGATGGATCCCGAAACCATACCATCTATTGAGAAGTTTTCCAGTTACCCAAAGCCAAGCTAATGAATGTAAAATACTTTTGAATCTCAAAGCTAATGTAAATATCGCCAACTTATGGAAAGATTGTGTGGTGTAGTAGGTAGTAGGCTAAGTCTGAAATGCACTGATCTTGGATTCAAACCCTCCCCTTCTTAGCTGTCTATGTACAATTCTCTGTGAGGCTCAGGTAACTCACAAAGACTTATTTACTTACACACAAAACACTTACCAGTTAGAAAAAGATGAAAGATTTCAATTGAAAAGGTATCGGGGCAGCTAGGTGGCGCAGTGAGTAGAGCACTGGCCTGGAGTCAGGAGGACCTGAGTTCAAATAGGCCTCAGACATTTGACACACTTACTAGCTGTGTCACCTTGGGCAAGTCACTTAACCTCAATTGCCCTGGCTTCTCCCCCTCCAAAAAAACCCAAACAAATCAATTGAAAAGGTATAAAATACACTTCAGCTTGTCTGCCTCTGTCTCTGACTCTTTGAATCTTTCTCTGTCTAGATATCTCCCTTTTGGTTCTCTTGGGCATGCATATCAAATTATTACCTCTGTCTGTTTTGATCAGTGCCTTTTCCCCTCCCATGTATTATAATAGAAAGCACATTGGATTAGGAGTCAGGAGTCCTGGGTTTAACCCTAACCTGTGTGATCTTGGGTAAGTCATTTTCTTTCTTAATACCTCAGTTTTCTGGAGGAGCCTCCACACTGATGAACTCAAAGATCCTTGGCTCATTTTGATCATTAGGAACCAAATAAGAATCTTGGACCAGAAGGACCTTGGGGGCAAACTCCAAACAGGCAGGGGATGTTTATTGGATCATAGACTTAGACTGGGAAGGGAACCCCCTTATTTAAAGATGAGGATGCTAAGACTTGGAGAGATTAAGTGACTTGCCCAAGGTCACATAGGTAGTAAGATGTGACCTCATATTAGAATTCAGGTCTTTCAGCTCCGAATCTACTGCTCTTTCCATTGTACCAAGATGCCTCTTAGAGGTAAGTCATCAGAATTCTTGCATTGGAAGCCACACAAGGACTAGCTTTGTAGGGCTTGGGCTCCCACCCTAGAGAGCATCAGGGAACCAAGCTAGGATTGTGGAATTCACCTAAAAATCCTTGAGGTGCTGATGCCCTCTTCAGGATAATTCTAGATATGTACTATTCTTGACCCCAGCCAATAAGTCCTAGAAAAATGCACCATTGTGGTCTGGAGAATGCAAAAGAGGAAGGAAAAAGATGGAGAGAAGGCCTCACCCAAGATTTCAGTGCTGGTCGTAGTGGTAGAAGAAAGGAGAAAGGTGAAGACCGCAGCTCTCTGAACCCAGAAAGTCAAGCAGACTCAAGGACCAGGACACAAGATTGCAAACCTCAAGTCAAGAGTTAGAGATAGCGGAAATTCAGAAATTAGTAAGGGAGATAACCTCAATACCAAAGGCAAAGGTCTTTTTATTTTGTTCCAAAGAGAAGCTGAGATTGCTAGAAAGCTGATGTTGGTCAGGAAGGGACAAAGCTGAGGGCTGGTTCTTACATAATTCCTGCAAGCAGCCTAGAGTAGGGTGAGGGACAGACACCTCCAGAAAGGTTGAGATTGCCCCCCCTACTCGTCTGCCTCTGTAACCATCTGTCTACCTCCACATTCCTTTAGGTGTTTTCTGTGTGTCTGTTTCTGTTTTGCACCTCTTTCTGTCTCTCTACCTCTATATCTCAAGCTCTTTCTATTTCTGTTTGTCTGCATCAGTATGGGTCCTTCTGCCTCCCTGGAGAGATAGAACGGAAAGATCTTAGGATCTGGAATCAGGTCTTGGGATTGAATACAGATTTTACCACTTACTTCTTGGGTAACCTTAAGTCAGTCACTTCATCTTGGGACTTCAGCTTCCTCATCTTTAAAATGAAGAATGAGGGTGTTAGACTGGGTGATCTCTGAGGTGCCTTTCACCTTGAAATCCATAATCCTATGATCTCTTTGGCCTTGAACTGTCTGCCTCTGTCTCTGTCTGTATCTCTATCTCTGTATCTGTCTCTCTTTCTCTGTCTCTGTCTCTATCTCTGTCTCTCTCTGGCTCTGTCTCTTTCTCTCTCTCTCTCTCTCTGTCTCTCTCTCTCCTTTTTCATTGACTTTATCTCTCTGTCTCTCTTTCTCTCCCCTTTTCTCATTGACTCTTTCTCTCTCTCCTTCCACTTTTGACTCCCTTCTTTTTTCTCTGCCCAAATGTGTGTCCTTGTCTGTGTCTGTCTCTTTCTCAATATGGGCCTTATTCACGTAGACCCAGGTAGCATCTGTCATCAACTTCATGGTCAGGGAGAATTAGGTACTGCACAAGAATCACAGCTCCCCTGGCCGCTGACTTCAGTGTTTCCAACATATGTTCTCCTTCACTCCCTGTCTCCTTCTCTGTGGGAAGAGAAGCCTGGAACATCGACATACTTTTCCTGCAGTGACTACTTTCTCCCCCTTCCCTTCCTTAGACCCCTGCCTTTCCTTGCCCTCCATAAAGGTAATCAGAGTTCCTCTTCCTCCTCCCTGGTCCCTTTTCATTTACCCTCTCTCTGCCCCTTCATTTGAGCTATTTTTATCTCTTGGCATCATCATCATCATCATCAGTTGAATATTAAGTACTGACTTTGTGACAGCCACTGTGTTAAGTGCTAGGGATAGTGAAAAAAAGAGCAAAAATGCAGTTCTTGCTCTCAGGGATATTACAGTCTAATAGGAAGACAATACACCAACAACTATGTACATACTATATATGTAGTGTATGTGTGCACACATATACATTTATACATGTATATGTGTACACATACAATTATACATGTATACATGTATAAACATTTAAATACATGTGTACATATATATATACATGTATATCTATCTCTCTATCTCTATCTATCTATCTATCTATTGAAAGGCTTCTTGCAGAAGATGGGCTTTCACCTGGGACTTGAAGGAATCTAAGGAAACTAGAAAGCAGAGATGAAAAGAGAAAGAATTCCAAGCCTAGGGGCATAGCCAGTGGCTAGTAAAAAGGTACAAAATTGGGAGATGGAGCACTGTGCACCAGGAAGAGCAAGGAAGCCATTGTCACTGGATGGTCGAGCCCCTGGATGGGAGTAAAGTATAAGAAGATGTAGTAACAAGCCCCGTGACACACCCAGGATGGCCTGCTAGCACAGGTTCTTTGATCTGCTTTTCTAGGAAAGACTGCTCAAAAAGGGGTTAACAATCTTGCTTTTAATTACATTCACTACTTCAGGGGAAAGGTCAGCACCATCAACGTCAGAGAAAATACAAGCAGAGAAACATGCAAGCCGAGAAATTAGCACAAAGATCAACAGACAGGTCTCTGACTGCCTGAATCAGAGCAATATTGCTATACACTTTACATACAACACTGGATCGAGAGAACCTTTACATCTGAGCAGTTGGGGAGTCTGAACATAAGGTGACTCAGAATCTTGACCAGGAAATCAAAAGGTCCTTCTCATAAGTGAACCCCCAAAGCAAAATACCAACTCCAAGTATATATAAACTTTTCAGAGCTAGAAGGCATCACAACCCTTGTGACTTAGTGCCTAATCAACTTGGCACTAAAAGGTGTGAAAGCCTTCCTAACAAGCAAGCCTCCCCTAAGCAAGCTTCCCTTAATGGGCTCCATGGCAGCCTATTAATGGGTGGGGAAGATCTTCATATCCATTAACATTACAGAAGACTGGAAAGGTAGAAATGGGATGAGTTGTGAAGGGTTTTTAAAGCTAAAAGGGATTTAATATTTGATCCTGGAGAGGATATTTAGCAGCCACTGGAGTGAATAAGGGCTCAATATGGTGAATTACTCTGGAGCTATTGATAGTTTATTGAGTAGACATTGACATGATCAAAGCTATGCACCTCTGTGAAGTCTCCCTCCTCAACAGCTGGTGTAGTATGGTAGAAGGATCCCTGATCGTAGATTCAGGAACACTGGCTCTGACATGAATCTGCTTTGTGTTCTTGAAATAAATAATGATTTCCCTCTGAGACTCAATTTCTTGTCCTTTAAAATTAGAAGGCTGGCTATAGACATTTCTTTCCAGCTTTGATGTTCTGTATCCTGTGTTCCTTCACCTAACGTTCTATGTCCTAAAGTCACTCCCGACTCTGAAATCCTATGCTCTATATTCTAAGGCCTTTTCCAGTCCTGATATTTTGTATTCTATATTTTATGTCTAGTAGTGTGGGCCACACCTCATGCAGGCCACGCCCCTTTTACCATTTCTCTCAATACCTTTAGCTCTACCTGCTTGAGGGGTGAGGATGGGGGCTGGAGGGACGGATTTCCACACCAGCTGGGGGAAAAGCCAATATGAAAGGGGAAAATACCTCAGACACCAGTCCCAACCCACGAACAAAACTGTTATATCTCAGGCTTGGATTAATTTCTCTCTGTTTTGAGGAAGCTATAAAAACACAAATCAATAAAGCATCTTTGTTCATCTTGGGCCCCTACCCTGGAAGATCTAAGTGATTGGGAAGAGAATCTCTCTCTTCCTCTCCCTTTCTCATATGTATGTATATATTAGATAGACATAGATATGCTATATAGATATAGATACTTGTGTGTATGTCTATATATGTGTGTATACGATAGTACCAAATCTCCTATTTCTTTTTCCTGTATGCCTTACTATTAATTATTTACATACACACATACATGCACACACACACATGCTTATACATTTAATCTCCCCAGGGCATACAAAACCAGCACTGTAATGAATGACCATATTATTGTAGAGGAACTGTCTCTTTTTTTAAATGGCCAAAGAGAAAGTGAAACAGACTCTTCAGAAACAAGCATTGGGAACAGAGACTCTGCTCCCCTTGAGAGAAGAGAAGCAATAAGAGAATAGGAGTGGGAGGGCTTCCCCAGCTCTGTTTCAGCATACCAGACCAGTGTTTCTGGCTACTCCATCTGTCTTCTGCATAGGCTGGGGAGTCCTCTTCTAAGCATCTCAGCATTCTTGCCCTCCCTGTTCACTTGTAGTCAAGGGGGCAGCAGGCAGCAGCAACAGCAATGGTCTGGGGCAGCTGGGCACCTTGAAACCTATTTCTCCTCCTTTCTGGCGTCATTGCTTCATAAGACATTGCCTCTTCCTCTTTCTTAAGGAAATGGGAGGAACTAAGTCTTCTAGGGCTCAGGAGAAAAATTTGGGGAACCTCTGTCCACCAGCAGACCTAGGTCTCTGCTAAATGTTTAGATAGTACATTCAAAGAACCATCTCTGTCCTATGTTCTATAGCATTTCTAGAGTGTTATATGGCTTATGAAGCTCTTTACTATATCATCTCATTGGATCCTCACAACGATGCTGGAAGGTTTATGTTATTACTATCCTTATCTCACAGTTGAGGAAACTGAATCTGAGAAAGGCTCAGTGGCTTGCCAAGACAGTAAGTGTTTGAGGCAAGATCTGAACTCAGGCCTTTCTGATTACATATCCAGCACTTTATCCACCATGACACTGAGCTACCTAGATGTTCCTTCTAGTTCTGCCTTTCTGTGGTCTATGTCTGAAGGTCCATTTCAGGTTTGACTCACTGTGTTCCCTGATATAAGGGCCCTTTCGGCTCTGGCACTCTGTGAATACCATTCTAAGTTGTCTGATTGTATGAGGCTATTCTATAGTCTGCTGTAAGCTACTCCCCCTCCTCTCTGTTCTCTGAGCCTTCTTTTTTTTCCATGCCTAGTGACAGCTTTGGACCTAGGGCCAAGGCCTCCCCTGCTGACTGCTGACAGGGCCCTGATACATAAGTCTGGAGGCAATGTCACAGAGAAACAATTACTTTGGGCAGCCCCTACCCTTGTGTTCCTGTCACCCAACTGCCTGGCAAGTTTCAATCATTCCTTGGCAGTGGCCTTGAAAGCACCCCTTTGGAGAAAGGCACATGGTCAATCATGGGCCTTGAAAGGCCTGACTCCATCTCTGCATTGTGGAGACTACAATCAAGTGATGTGGCCCAATAGCCTTAGACAAAGCCTCCCTTCCCCCATGTTACAATAAATTCCCCACTCTCTCTTCCATCCCAGATTCTGAGAGCAGGAAGTCACCCTTCAAGTCACAGAGGCTAGCCTACACCTGACAAGAAATCCCCCTACCACATCTTTACAGAATTGCCATCCCACCTTCATGGAGGACTTCAAGAAATGGGGAACTCACTTGCCTAACAAGGCAGCCCATTTTAGTTTTGGATAGCTATCATTGTTAGGTGTTGTTTCTTTATACCAAACCAAAATCTGCTTCTCTGCACTTCCTCTGTAACTTTTCCTCATTCTGCTCTCGAGGCTCAAATAGAAAAAGTTGATTCCCTCTTTCTCAGTACAGCCATTCAAATACTTGAAGACAGCAGTCATTTCACTTCTCCCTCATTATCGAGTCCTCTCTTCTCTTTTCCAGGTTAAACATGGACAATTCCTTCAACAGATCCTCCTGCAATGCAATTTCTAGTCATCTCACCACCCTGGTCATCCCTCCATCTTATCAATGGCCTTCCCACAATGTGACACCAATAACAGAATACAGCCTATATAGGGTCTGAATTTGGGGGCTGTTACCTTCCTTGTTATGGATACTCACTTACATAAATGCAGCCTAAGACAACCCTATTAACATTTGGAGCTGCCAAGAAACAGAGTTGACTGATATTGAGCCTACAGTTTGTAGCCTGCCCTAAACTCACACCCTTCAGGAATTCTATGCTATCCTATGCTATGCTATCCTATCCTATTCTATCTTATACTATTCCATCCTATCTTATTCTATCCCATCCCACCCCATCTCTTCCCATCTCATCCCACCTCATCCCATCTTATCCCTTCCCACCCTACCCCATCCCATCTCATCCCATCTTATTCTGTCCTATCCTATTCTGTTCTCTTATGTTCTAGTCTGATTCTGTTCTACCTTTCTCTATTTAATAAGCATTTATTCAGTGCCTACTACATACAAAGTATTATGCTAGGATGCAAAGACAAAGATGAAAAGGCCTCTACCCTTGTTAAGCATACACTCTACTGGAAGAAACAATAGATATAAGGACAAAGTATATGATAAGTACTGTCAAGAGGGAGAAAGCACTGATAACTCTAGAATAAGGAAAGACCTTCTGTAGGCAATTTACATTTGGTTGTGTTTTGAGGAAACCTAGGGATTCTACCACAAAGTGGCAATTGGGGAGAAATGTGTTACAGATATAGGGAAAAGACTTGAAAATGTAGGAGGCAGGATTCCAGGCACACAGATTTAAAGCTGGAAGTGACCTTAAAGGCCACCAAGTCCAAGGTCAAGTGATTTGTTCAGGGTCAAACAGCTAGGAAGTGCTTGAAACAAGATTTGAACCACATCCACTCTGCCATGTGAACTACCAAAGAGATAAGTCTAGGACTGGTATTTCTGGACTAATCGTATTTCATTATCTGACACCTCCTTCTCGCTAAGTTCAAAGTTTGGCCAAGGCTATTGGGCTGAATTCCCCAAGCTGTGTGTTCCCCAGAACCATGACACACCGCCAGATGAGTACAGCAGTTTCCTGAGAAAAATCGATGCCAATGATATTTTCCTAAAAAGATTAAATGGGAAATCATATCTCAGTGAGCAAGGATTCTATTGGTGTGGAAGCTTCCTCCTCTTTCGCAGATGATAATCACTCCACATCTTAGTAGATGAGTCTGAATCCTGCCCCAGCTTACTAGCTATGAGACTTTAGGTCACTTAATCTCCTTTGGTCAGTTTCTTTATCTGTAAGATGGAGATAATAACAGCCCCTACTTAAGGAGTTATTATGAGGATTAAATGTGATAATATATGTAAGGAAATTTACAAATAGTAAAGCTATATATCAATGTTAAATACTACTATTATCTCCACTGCCACTACCACCACCACTACCACCACCACCACCATCATCATCATCATCATCATCATTTCCCAAGCTAAACATTCTTAGTTCCTGCAAGTGATCCTCAAATGACTTGGATTCTGAACAGACAGAAACAGAAAGTCAGAGAAGAAAGAGAGATAATTAAAGAGAAAGAAGAAAGGAAAAGAAGTTTGAATATATTATTGAACATATACATGTATATGCATATACATGCATATGTAATATATATATGTATATATGATGGAGTTGTATTAACTCCATTATCTGTAAGCCTTAGAAAGAATACACACACACACACACACACACACACACACACATATTGTATATGAATATAGCCATTGTCAGGTACCATATAGAGTAGCAGATAAAATACATTGGAAATGCCCAATAAAACAAGAAGAGAGATGGTGATAATTTTCCTGGACTCAATTATCTGTATGAAAATATACAGATTAAAGGTAACAAACAAAGTTAACTACAGATCTTCATGCAAGGAGGAAAATTAAATTTCAGAGTTATTGCAAAGATACAGTACAAGGTGACTCATGATTAGAATCATGGCAATGGAAGTAGATAAATGGTAAAAGTAATTATATTGTATAAGAAGAAGATATGATCCTGAGAGGAAATCTAGAAATGGAGCAGAAAAGTATGGTAAAGTAAAGAACAACCAAAAAGAAGGGATGCTGTGGGTGGAGTATACTACAGATGACCAATTCAGAAGGAGGAAATGGATGATGATTTCAAAAAACAGATCACAAACAAGGTAGGAAAGCAAATAGTAGTAATGGGGGGCATCAATTATGTGGATGTTTTGTAGAATTTTCTTTGTACTAGTGGTAGAACAGTTGAAAAATTCCTGACTCACTTCAGTGACAGTGTCATTCTTTAAAAGGTAGCAGGGATAGGGGTGGGGAAGGGAAACATCTATTCTAGATTTTATTTTGACCAATACAGAAGAACTGGCTTCTGAAGTAAAATGATGGGAATTTTTGAAGTAAATACTGCTCCATCATGATAGATAAGGAGGACAAAGTCTGACATGCATCATAGATTTTGAGAAAGTAGATATGAAAGTACTCATAAGGCAAGGGTTTACCAGTGGGGCTGTGTCTATTATTAGGTCAAGTCAATTCAACAAGCACTTATTAATCACTCACCATGTGTCAGGCACTGTGCTAAGGACCGGGGATATAAAGAAAGGCAAAAACAGTCCCTATTCTCAAGGAGCCCTTCAGAGATATCTTTGACTGATTGTTATATTGCATGGGTTCTGAGATCCTACTTTATTATGCCTAAGGCAGTTTGGAGAATCTATATGTAACACTATAGGATTGGAGATAGAGAGATGATGACCTGATTTCCAAAAATGAGGTAGAGGACTCAGTGCAGATTAAAACTTTTTTTTGGACATGGCCAATGCAGCAATTTGTTTTGCTTGACTATGTGTGTTTTTGACAGGGGCTTGGCTTATCTTTCCTTCTTAATGGGGAGGCAGGTGGGAGGAAGAAAAAAGTAGATTTTCATTGATCCAAAAATAAAATTTAATTTTAAAAAGAGAATCAATAAATTAAATAAAATCCCTAAATGAAATGAGGTATAAAGTAGATTTTTCCAACTGTAGATCAGGGAACTCTACTTGGATTCCTAGGAAAATTCAAGAACATGTTGTTAGAGGCAATGTTGGTCAGTGGATGTAGAGATACCCTCAAATTCAGGAAGATCTTGATTCAAGTCCCAGCTCTAGAGAACCAATATATTGGTCTGCACCTGGGCAAGTCACTTAGTGCTCTAGGCAACTATCTAAGACTATAAGTTTCAGAGAAAATGTCAGTCTGCATTAGTAGTTTCCTCACCTAGAAGTTCCTTTTACCAATAAAATCAGAGATCCAATTTCTATCCTATTATTAAAGGGATAGCTTATAATTGCTTTGAAATGGTGGCAATAGTCACTAAAATGTTCCATGGTTTCATCAAGGATAGATCATCCGCTATCAGAAATACTTGCCAGAATAATAAGATGAAAGAGAAGTTAAATGTATAAACATTGACAAAGAGAAGACAAAATTACCCCTATTTGTATATGGTTTATTTGAAGAACTCCAAAGAATCAGCAAAGAAACTAATTGTGATGATTAATAGCCATAATAAAGTAGCAGGAACCAAAACAAATCCACAAAAATCAGCATTTTTCTACAGTACTAACAAAAAGTAAGAAGGAATAATAAAGGGCTTCTATTCACAGTATTCATAAAATAAAATATTTGCACATTAACCTATCAAGGCACACTCAGAACATATAAATACAGCTATCAATTGCTCCTTATAGGAATAAATATGGACAGATAACTGGAGTGACAGGCACTGTTCATGGTTGGGGTGCACCAATATAATAAAAATGATGATGCTGCCTAAATTATTTTTACAGATTTGTTACGATAATAATAAAGCTTCTATGAAGGTGTTGCTTTACAGAACTAGACATAATGATACCAGAATTAATGTGATAGAACAAAAGATCTAAAGTCACAAGGGAAATAAAAAAGAAAGAATGGGGGGGCTGATATTACAAGATCTCAAGCAATATTATAAGGCAATAATATTCAAAAGTATATTTTGCTGTCAAAAATATAAATTGTGGAACTGATCTAGTAAGGAAAATTCAGAAGAAATCAAACCCAGCTGTCTTGGTATGATAAAATCTTAATTCTACTAGGGTACTGAACTCTAGTGGACAAGAATTCCCTGGAAAACTGGAAAGCAATTAGGGAAAAAATAAGTCCAGATCAACATCTTCTACCATATTCTACAATAACTTACAAATAGATATGCAACCTAAACATGAAAGGTCACATTACAGAAAAAGTAGAGGAGAATGGAAGGAGTTATCTTTCACAAACAAGGAACAGATGAATCACAAAACACAAAATAATATAATTGTGATTATACTCTAATACTAAAATAGATCTGTGATCTCACAGGTATGAACAATTCCAATAAAGATGTCAATGACAATATGTCCACTCTTATCCATTCCATAGGATTTTTTGTGTCCATGATGTCTCATAATTTAGTACTGAGAGACCATTCAATGGGCTTGGGGCTTTCCTCACATTCTTTTTATCATAGTACAGATGCCAGTGGAGTATGTAGGGTATGTTTCAAGTCTCCCCTCACTCTTGTTATATGATTGGCCCATCTTTTTTCCCATTCATACATTTCTTTAATCATATATTTAAATGATTTTCCTTGCATAATTCCTCACTGTGTTGTGTTTTTGTTCACTAAAACCTGTCAGGTAATCTTCAGTTTCAGTTCTCCAGAGCCTATAATATTCCATGCCTCAAAATGATACATCACTGGAAGAACATTGGTCCTAAAATGATGAGTCTTTGTTTCAGGAAGGAACTTAGGTTCATTAACAGAATTCTGTAATTTCCCAAAGGCAATCCAGCCTACTCCCTTCTTCCCATCCAATTCAGGGTTCAAAAGCTTTTGAATGATGAAAATTGATGCAACTAGGATAAGAAAAAAATCCAGCGGGGGAAAAATCTATAAATAATATATCTCTGACAAAAAAAACTGATGCTCAGGATATATGGAGAACTGACAAACATTTACAACATGAATGCTCATTTTTATATAAATAAGAATTTAAGGATATGGATAAGCCATTTTCAAAAGAAGAAATATGAATGATCGATGACTATGATAAAATTCTCTAAATCACTAATAATGAAACAAGTAAAAATTTAAACATCTCTGAGAACAAGTTACTAAACTGATCATATCTTTTAACCCAGTCATCCAACTCCTAGCCATCCAAGGAACTTAAAGAGAAAAGGAAAGGTTCCATTGATTGAGGAATAATCATAGCCATACATGGTGTGATTCTGAGGTGTGTTTCCCAAAAATTGTAAACAAAAGAGGTGTCTATCGATTGGGGAATGCCTGTACAAATTGTTGTAATGGAATATTATTATATTGTAATAAATAGATATGAGGAATTGAGAAACATAGGAAGACTTGTAAAAGCTGAAGCAAAGCAAAGAAAGCGGAATAAAAATAATGGATTAATATTAACAATAACTATCACAATGCAGCCAAACACAACTTTTGATTTTCTTCCAGATCCATCCCAATCACCATCTTCTGCATGAAGCCCTTCCTGGTCTTCCCAGCTGCTGGTGCTTCTTCCTACCCCACCAATCCAAGATTACTTTGTATTTGTTTTGTGTGCCTTTGACATTGCCCCTCTATGTTGATGTTCCAACTACAGTGTCTGGAGCAAGGATTATTTGACTTCTGTCTTTGTATCCTCAGCATAATGTTGAGCATGTAGCAGGAACTCACTTTTGGAATGCACAATTGATTCTAGAACAGCCAAACTCAAACTAATTACAATGACCAATCTTAATTCCAGAGAACAGGTTCTGAAACTCACTTCTTTCTTATGATTAGAAAGATAGGGGGACCGCAGAAGGTTGTATATATTCTCAGACTTGAATGAGATCTTTATTGGTTGGTTTTGCTTAATTGTTTTACTTGTTACACAGGAAGGTTTGATGGGGGACCCAACATTAGTTATTGAAAAGCATGGGTTCAGTCTATAATTAGATTGAGGGAATGGCATAAATAAGGGCTATGCATTTGATAAAGTCTCCCATAAAGTTCTTGTGGTCAAGATAGCAATGAATTAGAAGTTAGGAAAGTTAGGCTGGTTCCAAGATCAGTTGTATCCTAGACCCAAAGAGTAATGATCACAGAATAGAGGTCAACCTAGAGGGAAGTTATTAGCAAGTGACCCAAGTATCTTTCCTTTTCTCTCCTCAACTCACTAGTTATTAAGTAACCATGCTGCTAGGTTTGTGTGGGACTGGGGGAGGAGAGATAAACATTTTAGATAAGACACAGCCCTGGCCCTCATGGAGTTTGTGATCTAATGGGATAAGCTACAAAACAGATAATCATTATAAATGACAAGCACCTTAGAAAAGGGCAAAACAAAGTTCTATGGGAAGTCTGAATAGGAACATCATTACTGTCCAACAGAAATTGGGAAAGGCTTCCTAGAGGAGCTAACATTTGAGCTAGACATTAAAGGGTGTGCAGATTTCAACAGGGAAAGGGGGAGAGGATGGGAAGGTATTCCAGGAAGAAGGAATACTATGAGACAGCTATGGAGGTGGGAAAGAGACACATCTAGGAGACAGGAAGTAGTCCAGGTGGGCTAGAACACAGAATCCCTAGAGAACCTAGAGATCAATGCTATAAACTTAGGAGAGAAATACTAATATTAATCTAATGTCCTCATTTTACTTCTAAGGAAACTAAGACCCAAAGAAATCATTACTTCATATAAGCACTGAGAATCCTTATTCCAACTCCTACTCATAGAGATGAGTCGAGTCCTGGAGCAAGGCTACATTTTCCCCCCTGGTCCTAGGAGTACATCTGGTGGGAAGGGTGGGTGGGAAGGTGATTCTCTAATGCCATTACCTTGAGCCCACACCAGTGTGCTTGTTAGTTATTTATTACAATTTATTTTTATATTATATAATTTTATTTACATATTTGTATAATTTATTATTTATTATAATTGTTATCATTATAAGATTATAAAGTGAGAGTTATTTTAATCAACCTGCCTTAAGTACCTTTTAGAAAGGTGGACAGTTGGAACAATGAATCCCCCAAAAGTCTGTGACATACTCTCCCACAACTATATACAGAGTCTGGGGGAAAGTGGGCTCAAACTTTTTAAAAAATTATGTGGCAAATATGTAGTTTCTTATTAACAAAAATTCTTTTCTCCATTTATGAGACACTCATGAAGTTCCCTTTGAGTATAGTACAGTTTCTCTGCTGGGCTCCTTGTGGAGTTGTGAATCTACATCCAGACTGCCCTTGGCTTCCAA
>CM053624.1:24646106-24707790 GCA_028646595.1 Phalanger gymnotis | reverse complement strand
TATAGAGGGCTTCGACAGCCAAAGAGAGGACTTAATATTTGATCCTGGAGTCTTCTGAAGTTAATTGAAAGGAAGGGGATGGTAACATGATCAGACTCACCCTTTAGGAAGATCACTTGGCAGCAGAATAGAAGATAGACTGGAGAGGGGAGAGACTTGAGGCAGGGGACCCACCAAGAGGCTGATGAGGGTCTGCACAAGGTTATTGGCAGTGTTAGAGGACGGAAGAGGCTTACATAGAAGATATGTTAGAAGGTAGATTCAACAAGACTTGGAAACCTATGGTGTATGGGTAGCACGTGAGAGTGAAGAACTGAGAATGACATGTAGGTTGTGAGCCTGGGGGACTGGGACTATGGTGGTACCCCCAACAGTAATAGGAAAGTTAGGAAGAGGGGATTAAGATAATGAATTCAGTTTTGGAAGTGTCAAGTTTAAGATGTCTATGGAAACTTTAGTTCAAGATGTCTAACAGGAAGTTGAAGATGTGAATCTAGAGGTCAGGAGAGAGTTTAGGTTGTACAAATAGATCTGAAAATCATTTACAATGAGATGATAATTGAATCCATGGGGGCTGGTGAGAGCACCAAGCAACATAGTGTATAGGGCTCAGGCCATAGCCATGGCTTCCCTCTCCCTTAGGCAGTGGGCATAGTGGGAAGAGCCCTCGAGTCCCTAGTTTTGGGTTCAAATGCTTCCTGCCATCTAGTTGTGCGACCACTGGCAAGTCACTTGCTTCATCTCAGGTCCCTCATCTTAAAAATGAAAATAATAATAATACTTGCATTGCCTACTTCCAAGGGTCATTGTGAGCAAAGTGCTTTGTAAATTAAAGAGCTCTAGAAATTGGAGTTATGACTATTTTATGACTTCAATTTTTAATGTCTGCACAGAGCTGAGGACACAGTAGCTGCTCAGGAAAATCATATTCTCTCGACTTAACATCTAGACTTCCATTAACCAAATTGGGGCAGCTGACCTATCCCAGAGACACAACAGTAGTTTCAACTCCAGACAAACAAGGCAATAGAACAGAGTGTTAACCCCTTCCCCCCAATACATCGGCCCATTTAGCTCCTCCTCCAGGCATCACCAGCACTGAATCTTTCACATCCACACTTGAACATGGACAAGTCACTTACCTTTCCTGGGCCACTTTAAAAAGTAGACATTGGGTGTGTCCCTGGGTTCCAGTCCTGCCTCTACCATTTCCTAGCTTCCTGACCTTGGACAAATTACTCTGACTCATTGAACTTCAATTTCAATTTCAATTTATATAAAATGGGGATAGTTACCCTTGCATTGTGCACCTATCTCACAGGGTTCTTGTGAGGAGCAAATGAGTTGATGTTTTCAAAGTATTCTTTTTAGGCCTGAAGCACTAGTTTTGTCATCCCACCATTGACATTTCATATTTTAAGTTCTAAGATCACTTTTATCTTCAATGTCCTAACTTTCTAAGATCCTTTTCAGCTCTTATACCCTATGTTCTAAAGTCCCTTCCATTTTTTACATTCTGTGTTCTCTATGTCCTTCTCAGCCCTGAAATTCTTATGCTCTAAGCTCCCTGTCAGCTCTAACATTGTGTTTTCTGTTCTGAGATCCCTTGAAGTTCTAACACTTTATTTCCATATTCTAAGGTCTTTGCCATCTCTGACATCCTATGTTCTATGTTCTAAGTTATCTCCCAGATCTGATAGTCTATTTGTGATTTCAAATCAGTTCTAGTGTTCTATGTTTCATGTTGTAAGGTTCCTTGTGGCTGTAAATTCTATGTTCCATATTCTAAGGTCTTTGCCAGCTCTAACATTCTGTATTCTATGTTCCAAAGTCCTTCAAGTTCTGATATTCTGTGTTCCATGTTCTAAGTTGTCTTCCAGTTATGATATTCTATTTTCTATGATCTCATGTCAACTCTACTATTCCATGCTCTATTTAAGGTCCCTAGAAGCTCTAACATTACATGTTCTATGTCCTAGGGTCTCTTTCACTCTAGAATTCTATTATGAAGTCACTTATAGCTCTAACATTCTATATTCTATGTTCTAGTATCCCTTACAGCTCATGTATTCTATGTTCTAAACATTCTAGTTTGATTGTCTTAAGGGCAGGGACTGTATTTTGCCTTTCTTTGTAGTTCCAGTACTTAGCACAGTGCCTGGAACAAAATAGGTGAATAATAAATGATTGTTGTCTTGACATGACCTATAAGATCCTTCCAGCTCTGTCCTTCTATGGATCTAGGATAGAAACGTAAATCTTACTCTAAATTTATATCAATCATGACATGGAATTGGCCATAGGTACTCAAGGTCTATTGCGACAAAGTACGAATCCTGGAAGGTCCTCCCAGAATAGAAAGATTCTCGAGTATCGGCCCGGTGACAAATTTGGAGATTCATCAAAAATTGGCTGCCTGGTAATGAAATTTTCAGGCACATCCACTCATGATGCTTGCTTACTCTGACAAAGAGGAAACATCCACTCTAATGAAATCAAAAGCCCTTGAAGTTCTTCAGTATGTACACCGTTTGTGTGTTCACACTCCTCTGATGCCACAACCACAAGCTGTCCTTAATCTTGTCTCTCTCTCTTGCCTTTGCTATAAAACTCACATTGATACAATATTTTCTAGTTACAAGGACTGTCCTTAGAATAACCCTGTGAAGTAGGTAATACATGTATTATCTATGTCCATTTAGTAGATGAGGAAACTGAGACCTGGGGATAAGAAATTACTCTCCCAAGTTCACACTCTAGTTAGTATGGGAATTGGGTTTAAAACTAAGTCTTTTGACTCAATATCCAGTACCCACATGGCTATTTTCCTTCTCTATGTTCTTATTACACACCGACAGAATCTCAAAATACGAGGGACTGACAACCTGACACAAAATTGCCTGGCAAGTGGTCATCCAGTCCTCATTTGAAAATGTCAAGTGATGGGGAACTCACTATCACCATCTCATCCACTCTCCCACCCATACACACTCTACTCCTGCTGTTTTTTCTGCCCCCACTCCCAATCACGAGGCAGGTCATTGTACTTTTGGACAGCTCTCATGATTGTCAAGTTTTTCCTTAAATCCATCTGAAATTTGCAGCTCTGAAACTTCCTACCCTGCCCTTACACACCTTTGCCCATAGTTCTGCCCTCTTATGCCCAGAGCAATGTAATTTCTCAAATTATTCAAACATTTCTCAGAAGTTTATTTTGATTTGAGGTCTAGAGATGCATGAAAGAACAAGGAAAAGCAACAGATCCCTACCACCTCCTCCCCCGACTTCTTACCACCACCACCACCACCACCATATACAGATCAAATAAATACACAAAGTGTTAAGTCAGTGGCCTGGATTTTCCTAACCCCTTCCCCCCACTTCCCTCTCAGATGAGGCCTGGCAGACATTGGCTGAGAGAAATAGTTTTGTCCCCCTGGTTTTGTTTGGAACAAATCAATTTCTCACTTTGGAACAGAGGCCAAGAATCTGAAATCCCAGCCATCATTGTCCCCCTGCTCCCCTTTTTCTCCTGCCCAATACATGCACATACATGTACATGCATGCATACACACACACACACACATCTCTGAGGGAATAATAGAAAAGAGAAAAAGCAGGATGATAGAGAGACACAAAGGGAGAGTATTTGTAAGGAAACAAAGAAAGAGAAAGGGAAAGTGGAAGATAAGGGGGAAAAGCTCATACAGACGGGGATTCAAAGGAAAGAAAGAAGAGAAAGTGGAGGTAGCCTAGCAAAGGGAAGCATTGACTCTAGAGTTAAAAGTCCTGGGTTTGAATCCTGACTGACACTTATTACCTGTGTGCTATTGGGCAAGTGATTTCACCTCTGTGGGCCTGTTTCCTTATCTACAAATTGAGGGGGTTGGAATAGATGGCCTCTGAGATCCCTCCTAACTCTTGATCTATGATTCCACGAAGGAAGAGAAGACAAAGAGGGGGAAGAAGAGAGAGAGAATGAGGAAGGAAAAAAAGAAAAAGAATAGAGAGAAAACAAAGGGGGAAAGAGAAAAAGGAAGAAAGCACATGGTCTTCCACATAGTAATACTTTACAAATGTCCATTGAATTGGATTATTCAAAGAGGAAGAGAGGAAAAATTGAGTGAGAGAGAAATAGTAAGGAGAAAGAGTGATAGAAGCAGTGTCTGTGGGAGAGAGGATATGAGGGGGGAGGAAGAGGAGAGGGAGAGTGGAAGGCTGCAGCTTTGCAGGAGGTGCTGGAATGGACAGCATCCAGGAGGCCTCCTCCCAGACTAGCTTCTCACTCGTGAGGCAGCCCCCTGGTGCCTACAGATACCCATCCAGAGGAGTGCAGTGCAGTAGGGGTTAACTCTCGGCTGTGGGAGCAGAAAATGAGGTTCCAGTTATTAGTTGATTTATTGCTCTGTCCTCAATCTGCGCTCAGGTCTTGGAAGGAAATGTTCCACTCGAAAGCATTAAGCGTCTTCAAAGAGCAGAGGCATTAAAAATTGAAATCATAAAATAGACACGTAAATACAAGGGAGGTAAGAGGGGGGCAGCTCCGGAGAGGACCTGAAGTGGGGGTGGGGGCAGGCTGGAGGGGAGGGAGCCTGCTAGGGCTCTGGGCAAGCTGGCAGACTACTGGAAGAGAAGGAGGAGGAGCCAGATAGAAAGCAGCTTAGCAAGCCAGCCTTACGCATAGGCAGAGTAAGCAGCCACCTTGACTCAGCCTTTCCACCCAAGAAAGTGGCTGAGGTCCAGCCCTTTCCATATCAGTAACTGCCATGAGCCTGTGCCCAGCCCCAAGGAACTCCAAATCCTTTGGATTCTCTTGGTCAAGGTGGAGGAACCCACCCCTCCCAACTTTCTTCCTTAGTTCACTTTCTCCAAGAGAGAAGTTTGATATGTCTTTTCTTAAGGAAAAGCTGGTTAATGGTATCATTGGATTAGAGCTGGAAGGGACTTTAAAGATGAACTATTACGACTCTCCTTCTCCCTGTTTTACAGATGAGAAAACTGAGACCAGAGAGGGGGCCCACACCCAGAATACATGAATTGATTAGATTTGAATCTAGACCTTGTGTCTCCTCCTCAATCCAGAGTTCTTTCCAGTATACCATCAGAAGGACTTCCAGGGAATAGAATTGTTAGTCACTGAGCACAGACATCCATCACCCTAGTGTGGTGTTAAAAGCTTCCAGAATACTGTTAAGTTGTTTGATTTAGAGTACACCTGGTCCACCCACCGTGCCAACCCCTGTCTCAGGAGCAAACTTCAGGAAAGTCTCAAGCCCCACATCTGGCTCTCCATCCTGTTCGAAGGCTCATGGCTTTAGAGCCAGAAGGAACCTCCAGTTGAGGAAATTGGGATTTCGGGGCTAAATACATGGCAAGTCAGAATTTGAACTCAAGTCCCCTGATTCTGAATCTAGAGCTCATTTCATGGCACCAAAGCTATCTCAAATCAGCACCTTTCCAACCCCTTTGCAGCCTGGATAGGTATGGAGTGCTGGACTAGCACTGAAGGACAATGGTACAAGGCTTAGCTCTGCTACTTACTATGTGACCTTGGGTGAGTTGCACCCCCTCTCTGATCCTCAGCTGCCTCAAGGAGGAAATCGGGCTCAGTATTCTTCAGCGTTCCTTCTAGCTGTAAATCCAATGAAGCTTGTCTCCAGCATCACAATGTCAGGCCCTTTTATACTCTAGGCCACTAGGTGGCATAGTGGATAAGGGGACTAGGCTGGAATCGGGAAGATCTGAGTTCAAATCCAGCTGTAGACACTTACTAGTTGTGTGAGCTAGGCAAGTCACTTAACTGCTGTCTGCCTCAGTTTACTCCATTATAAAGTAAAAGTAATAACAGTGCCTATCTCCAAGCGTTGTTGTGAGGTCAAAGGAGATGTTTGTGTAGTGCTTAGCACTATGCCTGACACAGTAGGTGCTCAATAAAGGTGCCCTTCCCGTTCCCCACCCAGGACATCTCCCCACCCTCAGCTTTCCAGTGACTTCCTGGTCCCTCTACTCTCCCTCATCCCAAAGGCAGTATAGTACTTTGGATCTGGGCTCAGAGGAATAAGAGGATCTGGATTCAAATCCAACCTCCCTACCTATGTGACCTTGGACCAATTACTTGATCTCACATGGGTTCAGTTTCCTCACATGTGAATGAAAGGGTTAGACTAGATCACATCTGAGGTCCCTTTCCACCTCTAGATCCATGAACCTATGTACCTGTGAAACCCACTTCTAAGCATATATGTGTTTGAGAAACCATTCACATGTACCATACTTCTGTTTGGGTGCACAGGGAAGGTCAAACAGAATGGACCTTAGGCATTTAATAAGGGAGGGTTCTATTTCTGCTGGAGGATGTAGGATCAGGGAAAGCCAATGTAAAGTACTGCACTTGGGCTCAAGAAATCAATTGCCCAAGTACATGATGGCAGAGACATGGCTAGACCACTGTTCCAGTGAAAAGGACCTGGGGGTTTGGTGGAGTAAGATTGCTGCTTGGCCCCAGAGAGCAAACGAGGAGCAATGGGAGGAAGCTGGAGAGAGGCAGATTCAGACTTGACATAGGGAAACACTTCTTAACAATTCATGTGTTTTAGAAGGATAATCTGTCTTGACAGACAATGAGTTTCCCCACCCCCACCCCTTTGAGGTCTTCAAGCAAATGTTGAACAAACACTTGTTATAAGTTATGTCCAATCCTGGCACTCAAAACAACCCCTGCACAGGTGGACACTGTCCATCCCCCTCTCCCTCCCCCAGGGCACTCTGGGTACTCCAGCACACTGTTTCCCCCTAGACAGTTGCTTTTCCACCCCTCTCTCATATTCTAAGAAGAGAAAACAGATAAATAACACCATTCCCAGCAGAATTTTCTGCCCACTGGATCCTCCCATCATCCCTGATTCCTCTGATCAAAACTCCCTTGCCTAACCACCACTCCTCTGCAGTGTTGCATTCCTCTATTAGATTGCAAGCTCCTTGAGGGCAGGGACAATCTCAGCTTTGCCTTAGTATACTCAGTGCTTAGCACAGTGCCTGGCACACGGTCAGCACTTAATTCTTGTTCGTTGGATTGAATTGTGAAGAACGGGTGTAGTATGAGTAACCAGTGGAAGGCCGGCGTAACCAATGTAAATCGTTCTGACTCCTCTACCTCCATTTATCACTTCCCTCATCTATAAAATAGGGATAATAATCCTTGCCTGAGTACTTCCCAGAGTGATTGGGAGGATAACAGGAGGTAATGGATATACAGTATTTGTTGACTGTCAGTGTGGTCATGCTTATTCATTCATTCATGTATTCAATGGACTCTAACCCCCCAATATACACACTCCCCACAATAATGATAATAGCTAATATTTATATAGCACTTTGAGGATTACACACCATATCTCATTTTGACCGTCATGTCAGCCTTATGTACTAGGTGCTATTATCATCCACATTTTACAAATGAAGAAACTAAGACTGAGAAAGTTGAAATGGCTCACCCAAGGTCTCACAGCCAGTATCTGAGGCAAGATTCCAATGTCCTACCTACTAATTCATTTCTGTCTACTAAAATCCCTCCCTTACTGCAGAAGCTCCATTCAGGTGACCCTTCCCCATGAAGGCTACCAGAATCTCCCCAGATGAAAGAGAGGTAGATTCCTTCCCAAGTTTCTCACCATCCTCAGGGCCTCTCCTTTGTCTTTCCTATATTCTACCTTGGGTCAGCTGCTAGTGTGCATCTTTTATCCCTGTTATTACTTTCTTAACACTCTAAGAATCTGCAATTTCATGAGCAGGCATATTTTCCCCTCTAATGTAGCTCATAGCCCATCTACAGCTTTGTGGATGGTCTTTATGAGTTGCTGTGACCAAAAAATCCATCACCCAGTGGGGCCAACTCTCGGTGATGAGCCCCTTCACACTCAGCTAGGTTGGTCCCGCAACTCAGGACACACAATCCATCACTGGGGGAGGACTCCAAGCCTCCCTCCCCCGCTCAGTGGAAGCCACAGAAGTTTTTGCTCTCCTTGCAAAGTCTTCCAGGGTTACCTCCACTTCTGGACAAGGCATCTGGAGAGGACTTGGGTAATAACACGAATCAGTGACATCCATGACAGAGTGTGCTTTGAGTACTTATACCATTTCATCAGATCTACACAACACCTTAGGAGGCAGGTAGTGCAGGTTATTGGGTTTTTTTTAAACAAGTCTGTGATTTCCTGGGTATAAGGAGTTCCAAAGTAGGAATTCCCTTTCTCTACCAATGCACATTAGCCCCTGCTCCATAACTTGTCATCTTAGATTGAGTGAGATATTTGGAAAGAACTTAGCACAATGCCTGGCACACAGAGTAGGCATTTAATAAGTGCTGGTTCCTTTTCTTTTAGAAAGTTGCTTGGGGCACCGAGGTTAAGTGACTTGCCCAGGGTCACACAGCCAGTGAATGTGAGAGAGAGGACTTGAACTTAGGGCACTTCTAGTGCAGTTAGGTGGTGCAGTGGATAGAGCACCAGTCCTGGAGTCAGGAGGACTTGAGTTCAAATCCAGCCTCGGATACTTACTAGCTGGGTAAGTCACCTAACCCTGTTTGCCTGAGTTCCTGATCTGTAAAGTGAGCTAGAGAAGGAAATGGCAAACTGCTCCAGCATCTTTGCCAAGAAAACCCCACATGGAGTCACAGAGAGTTGGACATGAAACAACACCACAAGAAACAACAAGATCCATTAAGCCAATAATCTCCAAAAATTTTGATCGAATAACTTTTTTTTCCCTGGGGGTGAGGTAGGGGCCACTGGGAAAGGGTTAGTCTAGACCAGCTTTCCCAATGGCATCTGCAGCTGCTGTTTTGAGTGCCATGATTGGGCATAGGTTATAACTACCCTGAAATGATGACTCCCAGATCAGAAAGGGGAAGGTCAGAAATTTGGCCAGTAGCTGGAGGGGGTGGAATTGAGGAGTATCAGATCCTGGCAGAAGAAAGGGAAGCATGGTGTTGTGTTGGACAACAACTCGATGATTGGCTATTGAGAGGAGGCTGGGCTGCCGCCCATTGTCTCACCCTCTATCTTGCTGATCACACACACACACACACACACACACACACACACACACACACACACACGCTAGCACTGAGCTATGCCGCCTGTTCATCTTCCCTGGGTGTTATCATCTCCAAAGAATTAGAGATGTTTCCCTGCCTGCACCCACAGTGTTAGAGGTGAGATTTGAACCTAGATCTCTCCATATAGGTCCAGTGACTCGGAATTCCATGATACCATGCTGCCTCAGGTCCATCTCCTTATTAGATTGAAATGACAATGGCTGACATTCATATGATACTTTCCAGGTATGGAGCATTATGTATTCACCATCTTTTTAGCTTCACTATAACCTCTACAACTTGTTAAGTTCACAAGATTTCAGGGCAAAAACCAAAACCTGAGAGGTCATCTGGCTGAACATCCACCTTAGCAGGCTATGTAGTCCAAAAATCAACTCTATGGCATCTTCAATGAACGGTCATTCAGCCTGTGATTGAAGACTTCAAGAGATGGGGAACTCACTACCTTCCCAGGCAGTACACTCCAGTTGTGGACACCTCTTACTCAGGGAAAAGGAAAAAAAATGCATTTCTGTACTATTTATATATAGATGAGCATTTCCATTCCATAGTTAGGCACTGTGGTAAGCACTTTGCAAACATCTCACTTCATTTTCACAACAATCCTGTGAGTTAGGGGCTATTATCATCTCCATTTGACAGCCAAGGAAATTGAGGCACGCATGAAATGTCTTGCCCAGAGTCACCCAGCTGGTCAGTGTCTGAGGTCAGATTTGAATTCAGCTCTTTCTGACTCTCCGCTGAGCAGCCTATCTGCCTTCAATTGTTAGGGAGTTTCTCTTTGTATCTAGCTGAAATCTCTGTCTTGGCAGATTCTACTCATTACTTCCTAGTTCTGCCCTCTGAGACCAGGCAGAACAAATCTAATCTCTTCCACATGACAGCCTTCCAAATACCTGAAGACAGCGATCGTGTCCTTCTCGAAGCGTGCTTTTCTCGAAGCTAAATATTTCCACTTCCTTCAATGGTTCTGGTTTCGCCTCCCCTCCCCATGTAGGTCACTGTTCTCTGGACATCCAATGCCCTTTCCAGAACGCGGTACTCAGAACCGGACCCTGGATTCCTGTTGCTTGTTAAGGTCCATTCTAACTCTAAATGTTTATGATTCTATCCCTGCCTAGGCACAGGACCAGCAACAGAATGGGGAATTGAGGAAGGCATCTCATCCATTCAGTGACAGTGAGGAAGTGGAGGCTCCCAAGTCTTTTCATTATTGCGGCCCCAGCAAGCAGTGTATGAGGACTGGCAGCCCATGCTTTTTATTTATGTTAGAGACAGTGAGTGAGGTCTTGGGGCTGGGGGCTATAGCTCACTAGCGATCAGGGAAGATGAATGGCTCACGTCTCTTGCTGCTAGGTCTCCTGTCTGTACCAGGAAGACCAAGAGCACCCTGGGAGCTGAGATAGGAGGTAGGGCTGGAGCCTGGGGCCTGCTGGCCCAGGATGAGTGAAAAAAGGTAGTCTATTGGTCCATTCCAACTTCTGCCCCCAGGGAAGCCTTAGGAGACTAGGGTTCAGAAGAGAGATGGCCTTTCTTTCCCAATCTGGGGCTACCATAACCCCAAGCCAAGAAGGGCAAGAGGAGAGGGTAAGGAGTACGCCCACAAGAAAAGTTTATGATATAGTCTCCCTTTTGTGCAAGGGATATGGAACACCTTGGTGATAGGACTATGCTTTCCTTCTCTTCAAGGGGTCCCTGAGGACATGGAGGCTGCATTTGCCTCCCCTGACTGGGCATTCCCTCAAGGCAGGAGGAATGTCTCTTCCCTTAGACCTGAGGCAGGATCACATTTTCCTAGGAAGCCACCAAGTGCTAGAATGTTTATAGGCAAGTGAGGGATGGAATCTGGTGCATATCAGGGGTCCCTTCCACTTGTCCCCATCTCCCAATCCTCTCCCCCACCCCTCAAACATACATCCCAGATCCCTTTGGGGAAAGAGACAGAGCATGGTGTAATGACAAGGGCTGAAGACATGGGTACAGAACATTACCATCAGGGTGCTGAGGGGTGCTGATGGCCTAAAAGCAGCTAACGTTATAATGAGGTAAGACAACCCATGGAGGTGGGAGAGGCACCCAGGGAGCAGAATGAATGGTAAGGGTACAGCAGGAAAGTATTGAGGAAGCCTGGGTTTGTGTAAGATAAGGGGAAAACTTCCAGCAGGTTGCCTGGGGGTGGAGTCCAAGGTTCTGGTAGGAGGAAGATAAGGAGTGAGGCTGAAAGCAGAAGCCTTGATCCTCTCATCCATAAAATGGGACTACTCAAACCCACATTTCTTAGTTTATAGAGTTGTTGTGAGGACAGCCCTTTGTAGTCCTTAAAGTAATTTAGACACAAGCTATTTTTTATAGAGCTATGGGCCTGACTGCTTTTTCCTCGTGATTACTGACAATTCAGACCATCGCCTCCCGCCACCCCCCCCAACCCGGTGCGTAGGCCAGTCCCAGCTGCCCCCTCTTCCCAATCACGCCTGCCTCCACACTGAAGATCAGGTGGGGGAAGGAAGGTCCATGCCCATTTTGGCCCACCACCCCCATGCCAGCACATCCACCTACTTCCCCTACGTGTAATTTTCCTTAATTGGGAGCTTGTTAATTATCCCTGTACTTTTCAAAGGAAATAAACAATTCAAGAAATAAGTGGTGTGCTTGTTCCCCAGCAGCCCCACAGCCCAGTTTTAGGAACTCAAATCCCTGGGCTCCTCCCCTATCCACATGGATCTATCAAAGCTGCCCCAGCCTTTCCTCTTGGTTCTTAGCCCTCCCAGGCCCCCACTGGCCACAGCTGCCCCTGTCTCCCACTCTCTGGGCCCAGCCCCAGACACAAGGGCTCTGTGGGCCTGCCTCTGTGTGTCCACACAGGCTTGTGGCCTATGGGAGAAGAGCCCGCCTCCCCTGGCAGCAGCAGGCTGCCCTCCTTGGAATCCACTAGAAAAGTCATAAATTGTTGAAAAAGGGCCCGATTTCCCATGCAACAGAAGGTTAGAGTGTTTAAAGAGAGCAGTAGAACTGTTTTTATTAATCAGAACTGCTATAAAGAAAGCATTTTAATTAACATAATTATCCCGATTGAGAAAAGCAGCCTTTACCCCATAGATACTTTTCAGACTAAAGATGCAGGCTGTCACAATCAGTCATAATTAAATAAAGCGAGTGATTTTTTTTTCCTTTCCCCTCTTCCTCTCCCTGGCTCGCCTGCTCCCTCATCTGCTCCTTCTCCTCCCTAAATTAAATCGGGGAATTGAGTACAAAGCAGATGTCACCCACCCCCCTAGTCCTGAAATGAGTTTCTTGGGTGGGAGTTGCCTGGAGGCAGAATTGGGGAGGCAGTGGGGAGGATGTTAAGGCCTAGGTCCTAGGGACATAGAAATCAGGAGCCATTCTGAGCACTAACCCTAGTCATGGCTTTTTATCCTGACCTTTTCCTCCTTCTATTTCTGTGACCGCCTTTCCTCTCTCTCCTCTCCCTTTCTGTCTTTGTCCTCTCTTCTCATGCTTTCTCACTTACCTCTCTCTCTTCTCTCTTCCCTCTCTCTCCTTATACTTTCTGCCTTCTTACTCTCACTTTCCTCTCATATTCACTCTTCCCTCTATCCTTCCCTTCTCTCTGTCACTCCAACTCTGTCCTCTTGTCCTGACTCTTGTCCTCTCTCTTTCTCTACTCTTTTCTCCTATACTTATTCCTTCTTCCTATCTCCCCATCTCTCTATTTCCCCATCTATCCCTTTCCACCCCTTCCTCTTTCCTCTTTTTTCACTTTCAATCTTCACTCTTAATCCTTTCATTACATAACAATATTTTGAATGCTTGCTACATCAGTCCTTACCTTCATAGGGGCTGGAAGGGAACCGTTGAGTCCAACCCTCTCTTTACTTCATAGAAGAGGATGCTGAGGCTCACAGAGGTGAAATTACTTGCCCAAGACCATCCAGGTAATAAGGAGCTGAAGTGAATTTGAACCCTGGTTTTATGACTGCCAAGTCTTTCTATCACACCATGCTGGGATGACTCCCACCCTCCAAGTATTCTGTTCTCCTCTGAGAAGCAATGTGGTGTAGTGATTAATAAATGCTTGTTGACTGACTGGATAGAGCACTGAATTTATTTTTCAATTAAATTGTGTTTTATTCAATCGATGAAAATATGTCTTCTCTCCCTCCCACTTCCACCTACCCCCTCGGGAAAGAAGGAAAATCAAAATCGCTGTTACAAACATGTGGGGCAAAATACATTCTCATATTATCCATGTCATACCCACATTTATATCTATACTCTGAGTCTATCACTTCTCTATCTCAAGGTGGATAGCATGTTTCATCATGAGTCCTCTGGAATTATGATGGGTCACTGTGTTGATAAGAGTTGTTATTGTATAGATGGTTCTCTTTGTTCTGCTCATTTCACTCTACATCTGTTCATAAAGTCTTATCAGGTTTCTCTGAAAATATTTCCTTCATTT
Organism: Phalanger gymnotis; assembly: GCA_028646595.1. NCBI lineage: Eukaryota > Metazoa > Chordata > Mammalia > Diprotodontia > Phalangeridae > Phalanger > Phalanger gymnotis. The sequence continues at coordinate 24,694,216 of CM053624.1, read as the reverse complement.
CTTACAGTATGACAAGCTAATACCACATTTTTATGCCATACCTTTTTTTAGCCATTCCCTAATTGATGAGTACCTAATTCTCTGCCACTGCAAAAAGAGTTACTACAAATATTTTCATACACATAGGAATTCTTCCGTTTTCTTTCTTCTCTTTAGGTATAAACCTAGTGGTGGGCTTTCTGGGTCAAAGGGTCTGCTTAGTTTAATAACTTTTGGGATGTAGCTCCATATTACTTTCCAGAATGGCTGGACCCGTTGACAGCTGCACCAATTGTGCATTAATAAGGTATGTTTCCCTATAGTCCCTCTAGTATTTGCTATTTTTGTCTTCTGCTATATTTGCCGATCTGACGGTTCTGAGGTAGAACCTCAGAGTTTTTTCTTAAATTGAATATCTCTAATTATTAGTGATTTAGAGCAATTTTTCATATGACTATTGATAGTTTGGATTTCTTTATCTCAATACTTCCTGTTCATATCTTTTGACCATTTTCAATAGGCCCTTATTCTTATACATTTCAATTGGTTCCCCATAGATTAGAAATGAGACCTTTATCAAAGAAATGTACAATCCCCCCATATTTACCTGTTTTTCTTCTATTTTCACTACATTGGTTTTATATATGCAAAAACTTTTTAATATTATGTAATGAAAATTATTCATTCTGTGATCCTTTCTACACCTTGTTTAATCATGAACTTTCCCTCTATCAATAGCTATAGCAAGTGATTTCTTCCTCGTTTCTCTAATTTGTTTATTAAGTCACCTTTTATGTCTAAGTAATTCATCCAGTTGGAGTTTACCCTGGTATATGACATAAACGTTCATCTGTACCTTGTTTTGGCTGGACTACTTTCCAATTTTTCCAACAGTTTTTGTTGAGTACTAAGTTTTAACCCCAATAGCTAGTCTCTCTCTTTTTTCAATCAAACACAAGGTTACTGTGTAAAACATTGGATTTAAGACTCAAGAAAATCTGGGTTCAAAGCCTGCCTCAAAAACTTTAATCATATTTTGTTGTTCAGTCATTTTCAGTAATGTCCAAATCTCTGTGACACTTTTGGAAGGTTTTCTTGGCAAAGATCTTGGGTGGTTTGCCATTTCCTTCTATAGCTCAATTTATGGATGAGAAAAGTGAGGCAAACAAGGTTAAGTGACTTGTCCAGGGTCACACAGCTAGTAAGTGAGACTGGATTTGAACTCAGGAAGATCAGTCTTCCTGATTCCAGCACTGGTACTCTGTGCACCATGGCATCATCTATCTCACTGTATGACCATGGGCTCTTTAAACCTCAGTTAACTCCTCCGTAATACAGGGATGAAGATCACAATCAAATCACAGGGTTGTTATGAAGATCGAGTGAGTTCATGTATGTAAAGTGTTTTTAATTTTAAACAATCACATAAATATTACTAGTTTATCACCATTATCGTCATCATCATCATCATCACCATTCAGGCTAAACATTCTGAATGCCTGCATTCCCAGTGGCGTGGCTTTTGTCTCCTCGCCGTCCTCTAGACGAGCTCCTAATGTGTGAAGTCTAGATGTTGTTGCTTTGGTCATACCAGGGAAGAGGACAGCAGAGGTGTAGCCACTACCACCTCCCTCCTCTTCTGGACAATGCAAAATAGTCTAAGATCACATGGAAGCAACATGACATAGTGTATAAAGGACAGACCTTGGAGTCCAGAAGACCGAGGCTTAAGTCTTACTGTCCACAAATACCAACCATGATCCTGAGAAAGTCCTTTCATCTCTCCATGCCTCAGGCAACTCTTTAGGAATAGGAATTTGCAGAGAATGTACTGGCTGACCAGCATTGGTGGAGGGAGATTTCCTCCCAATGAAAGCACAATTCTGGACCAAGAACGAAACAAGGTAACAAAGCTCACATTAACTTTCCTGGTTGTTGTGTCATTCTGTTGACCCAAATTGCCCATAAAATCCTGAATCTAGGGCTAGAAAGGATTTTAGAGACAATAAAGTCAAACATCTTCACTTTACAGATGAGGAAACTGAGGAACAGAAAGGTAAGGACTTTTCTAGGGTCACACAACTGGCATCTAAGGTGGCTTCTAAACCCAGGTCATCTTGAGGTCAAGTTCAATGCCCTATCAACTACACAATACTATCTTGTCTTCTATAGAAAACTCAGTCCATTTCCACAGAAACTTTTTATGGACCATTCCCATTATTTCATTCGATCTCATCAAAAACTTGTTGAAAAAGAAGTATGGTCAGCTTGATTTTGTGAACAAAGACACTGAGGCTTAAAAAATCCAAGATATGAATGGGGGGAAGATCATTATAGGTGTGAGTACCTAGGGTGGAAAATTCCTCTTTCTCTCCCTGTAGGTCCTATACTTCATCTGTACTATCTCTAGAGGAACAAGTCTCACACTCTGACCAAGGAATACAAGGTACTCGGTGAGTAATTCTCAAATGGTCTTGATCTACATACAAGGAGGCTTCCTGCTCTAGTGTCCTAGTTTGGGGAGATTAGTGCAGGTAAGAAAATGCCTCCTTACTGCAGGAGGTTATAAACAGATGTGGATCCTAGAATCATATATTTAATAGTAGTTAGTGTTGAAAGATCAATTGCGGGATCATAGGATTATCAATTTAGAGTTAGGAGGAGGCTACTAACCCAATGAGAAAGTTGAAGCCCATAGAGGTGAAATAACCTCTGTGACTTGCCCAATGTCACAAAGCTAGTGCATGAGAGAGGGAGGATTGGAACCTGAAGCCCTCTAACTCCCATATCCAGCCCTCTTCCACTAATCTAACCCCCTCCCAAATCCATTTGGCCTGAAATGGTCTCCTTTCTGTCCTATAACTCCAAATTCACTTCTACACCACCATGATGGTTTGGGAAAGTCACATGGGGGAGTCATAAAACTAGAATAGTCTGGCAACACTTGAAGGAGGAATTGGAGGGGAAGAGTCAGGTAGTCAGAAAACATTTATTAAGCACTTATAAGCCCTGGGGATACAAAGAAAGGCCCCAAATAGCCACTGCCCTCAAAGAGCTCACAGTCTAATGGGGGAGGGGAGACAATATGAAAATGACTATGTACAAATAAGCTATGTACAGGATAAAGTGGGGATAATCTCAGAGGGAAGATACTAAGGCTAAGAAGGACTAAGAAATGCTTCTTGGTGGAACTTTGGAGGATGAGATGGGGACTGAGAGTGTCCCAGGCGTGGTGAGAACTAGTGAAAATGCCTGGAATCAGAGGGTGAAATGTATTGCTCATGGATTGTCAAGGAAGTTAGTGTTGCCAGATTGTAGAATATGGTGAGGAAGTAAGGTGTTAGAAGACTGGAAAGGTAGGAAGGGGGCTAGGCTATAAAGGGCTTTAAAAGTCCAACAGAGGCTTTATATCTGATCCTGGAGGTAAGAAGAAGCCACTGGTGTGTACTGAGTAGAGAGATGACATGGTCAGATTTGTGCTTACAGAAGATCAGTTTGACAACTGAATAAAGGTTGGACTGAAGTGGAGAGAGACTTGAGGCATGGAGACCAACTGGAAGGCTAGTGCTGTAATCCAGGTAATGAGGGCTTGCACCAGGGTGGAGGCAGTGTCAAAGAAGAGAAGGGGTAGATGTGAGAGATGTTATGAAGGTAAATTTGACAGGACTTGACAATTGGTTGAGAGGAGTGGCGGTAAGAGAAAGTGAGGATGACACCTCAATTGCAAGTGCGGGTGACTGGAAGATGGTGTTCTCCTGGATAAGTTTTGGAGAAATATAATGAGTTTGGTTCTGAAAATATTTTAAGATGTCTGCAAGCCACCCAGTTCAAGATATCCTAGAGGCAATGGGATCTATGATATTGGAGGTCAGTGGAGAGGATCAGGCTAGACAAATAGATATGAGAATCACCTTCATAGAAATGATGATTGGATCTATGGGAGCCAGAGCTCACCAAGCTAAATAGGATAGAGGGAGAAAACGACCAAAGACAGAGTCCTGGGGGGACACCTACAGTAAATAGGTGTTACCTGGATGAAGACCTATCAAAGCAGACTGAGAATAGGAGGAGAACCAGGAAAAATCAGTGTCCCAAAAACCTGGAGAGATGAGAATATCAAGGTAAAGAGGATGATGGACTATCCCAAAGGCTGCAGAGAGGTCAAGAAGAATAAGGGTTGAGAAAAGGCCATTAGATCTGGCAATTAAGAGGTCATTAGTAACTTTGGAGAGAGCAATTTCAGTTGAATGATGAGACTGGAAGCCAGACCTGAGAGTTAAGAAGAGAATGAAAGGAAGTGAAAGCACCTTTCACAGACAGTTCTATGGAGAATGGAAACAGAATGACTTTTAGAAGCTATCACAGCAGTCTAGGCAAGTGGTCATGAATCCTTGTCCTGGAATAGCATCAGAGGGAAAAATGAGGAAGGATTTGTCTGGAAACAAACATTTGCTAAACACTTATCGTGTGGCAGGTACTTTGCAAATCACTGAAGATACAAATAAAAGCAGGAAGAGGGCTCCTACCCTCTAGAAGTTCACATTCTAATAGGGGAAATATGCAAATAAGTCTGTTCTAATGACCTATAGAGAGAGTAAATGGAAGGTACTCTCAGAAGTACAAGTAAGGAAATGCTCATGGCAAAGAGGTATCAGTCCTCCGTGCAGGTTTGGGATGAAGACAAATGCTAGGACTGAGAGACAGCATGGCATAGTGTGAACTGAATGGGACAGTTGGATTCCAGAAGACCAGAGTTCAAATACAACCTCAAAAATTTCCTCACTAAATAAAAAGAATTGAAAAAAATTCCTCATTGTGTGACTCTGAACAAATGCAACCACCTCTCAGTCTCAGTCTCCCAATCTATAAATGGGAATAATGATAGCACCTACCACACATGGTTGGGGTAAGAACCATGTTAACCAAACAATCCATTCACCCAGAGCATTTGACCAACTGTAAAGCCTCATGTTAATGTGTTTTATTACTCTCAAGATCCACAGACAGCCAGGACATAAAATATGAGAACTGGACGAGATTTTGGTGGCCTTTTAGCTTCCCCCACACAGTTGACATAGGAGGCTTAGAAAGGAGAAGTGCCTTACCTAAGGTCACATAGTGACACAATTATTTGCATTCTTTTTGGAGAGTTTAACCGACACAAAGAGGGAGAACAACTGAGGCAAAAGAGAGGGGAGAGAAGCTGGACAGCTAAGCTGTAGTCCTACTGTGACAAATGGGAGACTTGGCTCTGGTCCTGAGTTGTGTCCTTCACTGACTTGTGACCTTGGATAAGTCAGTCCCACTCACCAGCCTCAGTTTCTTCCATTTTAAAATGAATACTGTTCTTCCACTGTAAAATGAAGTGGGGCTGAGTCAGAATGGTCCCTACCGCCTGTTTGAGCACCACCAGTCTATGATTCTAAATCACTCAGAGAGTCTCGGGCTCATCAAAGGGACTTGGTCCTCCCCCAGTGTTACCAGGGAAGCAATGACAAATCCAACCCATCAGACATCCCTTGGGGAGGCATGGGGGGTGGCTTGGAGGAGGGGAGACGGGGTTTCTGTTTGTGGCGCAGCTCACTCGTAGGACTATATATGAGTAGGCGAGGCCCGGAGACGTATTTTACTCTGGTGCACTGCTGTTTTTCCCATGAAAGAGACGCTTATTTTTTAGTACGTCTTAAATAGGAGCCTGGCAAAGTGTCTCGACAGCATTTTTTAAATGGCCTGCTAATGCCCCCCCATAAAACAAGCCTGACTGGACTCTGTAACCCAGTTTGCTTGCAGCATTATAAGACTCTAGGATTTAGAGATGGCAGGAACCTTAGCACATAGTCTATAGGAGCTGGGAGAGACCTTAGAAATCAGCTGGTCCAACCCCCTCATTTTACAGATGAGGAGACTGAGGCCCCAAGAGGCATGCCCAAAGTCCATAGAACTATCAAAGAACTAATCTGGGACTTGAACCCAGGTCCTCAGATTCCAAACCCAGCATGCTTTTTACTGCACACCTTGGGAGAACCAGGAAGCCAGTACTTTAAACATAGCCAGCCTCTGGGCTTTGATGATAGATCATAGGACTATAGAACCAGAGCTTGAAAGGACCCCAGAGGCCATTGAGTGCAGGGGCTCTTAACCTTTTTTGTATGGTGGACCCCTGTGGCCCACTCTGGTGAAGTTTATGAACCATTTCTCAGAATCAAGTTTTTAAATGCATAAAACAAAATGGATAACAAAGGAAGATAATTGTATTGAAATAGTTTTTAAAATATTAAGAAAAAACAAGTTTACAGTTCCCAGGTTGAGAACCATTGATTTAATCTAACTTGTCATTTTACATATGAAGAAACTGAGTCTAAAGGTGGTTAGAAGACTTGCCCAAGATATCACACAGCTAGTAAGTGAGAGAGGAGTCTTGGCTCCAGGTCCTCTGTCTCCAGATCCCATGCTCTTAGAAACTCCAGGGGAAAACCAGTGACTGACATCAGTTCATGGCATGTAAGGGGCCTAAATTTAGTACTAGAAGGGACCTGAGAGGTCACTGAGTCCAATCCCCTTGTTTTAGAGCGGACAAAAGGGAGACCTTGAGAGATTAAGCAACTTTCTCCAAAGTCGCTGAAGTTCATTTCATTCCCATTCTTCTCCTTCACCAACCGTGGGCTGAGCCTGCATGTGTGTCCCATTCCTGGATCTTATTATGCTGAGACAAAGACAAGAGGAAAAGCCTGAAGCTCCTGTGCTTGGGGAGTTCCCAGCGTGGCAGCAAAGACAAGATGAGAAGACCACTTCTACTGTGCACGGTACAGTTTTGGAGACACAATAGGCATTTAACAGATGGGTGGGGAATTGGCAGGTCCATGCCCTCAAGAGCTTCACAGTCTGGTTGGAGAGACAAGACTCTTGCACAGGAAATAACCAGACTGATACATACTGAGCATGTACCAAGTCCTGTCTCTTATGACATATACTGTAAAAGAAATGAGATGAAGAGGAGAGAAAAAAATACACATGCACCAAATGTGAGAGCTGGAAGGGACCAGAGAGACCACCTAGCCCCTCCTCCCCACCTCCACCCCTTCACTTTTCAGAGATAAAGTGACTCACCAAGGTCACATAAGTCTTCTGACTCCAAAACCCAAAGAAAAGATAGCTTTTAGGAGGCATGGGGGGTATGGTGGAAAGAGCACTAGATTTGGAGTTAGAGGACTTGGATTCAAATCCTGACTCTACTCTGTACTGCCTAAGTAGCTTTGGGTGAGCTATCAAAACTTTTAAGGCCTCAGTTTCCCCATCTGTAAAATGAGTGGTTTAGACTAGTTGACTACTAAGGCAGTGTGTTTTTTAAAAATAAATTTTATTGAACTCTTTCAAAAATATCTAAGATGTCTCTTGTTTTAATATCACCAACATTTCTTCCACTATCCTTCTCCCTCCCAGAGTCGTATAATAACTAAGAATTTTTAAAAGAAAAAAAGAAAGAGAAAAAATAATCAAAAACAATTAATACATTTAAAAAGTTGGAAAAACATATACAATATTCCATGCCCATGCACTTCCCACTTTTGCAAAGGAGTATCTCTAAACTTTTTGGATCATGTATTCCTATCAGAAAAATTGTAGGGGTCATGGACCTTCTAAATATGCACAAATTGTGTCCATGTGCTACTGTACTGATAATGACGTGCCTCGTGAATTTAAGCATAAATATACATTTTTTTTAAAAAAGATTCAATGTAAATGAAGCACCACAGAATCACTAGGGTGAAAGTTGTGTTTGTCCTTCGTTTTCGAAGAGTACCATGACATCAGGAAAATGATGACATGACTTGCAGTTGACTGATTTGAGTGAGGGAGGGCTACGCAAGGTCATCAGTTTCACTTTCTCCTACAGAGCCATCTGGGTCCAGTGGCCTGATATTCATCAGGATGACTGGAGATGACCCAGGATGCAATGGGAGACCCTGGCCCTTTCAGGCTAAGATCTTTTCAGCTTCTCACTTTCAGTGAATGATGTAGGGGAGTGACATGGTCAGATCTGCCCTTGGTAGGATCGTCATGGTCATGTTCAGGAGGATGGGGTGGAAAGAGGAGAGACTTGAGAGACTGAAGTGAAGATAGATTATTCGTTAGCTTCTTTCAGTCATCCAGGCAAGAAGTGATGAGGGCTTGAATTAAGTTGGTGAATTAGAGAGGAGAAAGATGAACGAAATGTTGGGAAGGTAGAAATGGCCAGTTTGGGCAATGGGGTGATTGTGCGCGGTGTATAATAAGAGTCAAGGATGACCTTAAAGTTTGGAGCCTGGGTGACTAGGAGGATGATGGTGCCCTTCACAATATGGAGGAAGTTCTGAAGCAGTTAAGTGGTCCAGGGGACAGAGCACTCACTGGCTTTGGAGTCAGAAAGACGTCAGTTCAAATCCTGCCTCAAACACTAACTGTGTGGCTCTGGGAAGGTCACTTAATTTCTCTCAGCCTCAGTTTTCTCATCTGTAAAATGATACCTGCCTCTCCATAAGTCCCATCCATCTATCTAGTTCTCACTTCTAGGTCACTCGGTGGGATGCAAAGGGTCATGTTGCATACTCTGTTTTATGCCGTGCTCAGTTTCTAATACATTTGAGACATTCCCCTAGTGAACTGGGGCAAAGATGGTGTGTCCTCCTTCTACTGTTTCCCCTACAACATAACCCAGCACAGAGCTGGACACACAGTGGATATTCAGCAGTAACTTGTTGATCGACAGTTGACCAAGTAATCTCACTGACCCTTATCTTTAGCCAGATAAGCAACCTGCCCCTGCCTGTAACAAAGGCATGGGAGAATCAAAGGTGATCCCATTTTGCCTTCTCTCTCTACCACTTACTCTTCATCTGTTTCTCTTAAAGCTACAGTCGGGCAGGCAATGGGCTCCATGGTTAAGGATTAGGAAAAGACTGTCCAACTCTGATCTGGTCTAATGCTTTCCATTTCATTTACGGATGGAAAAAATGAAGACCAGAGAGACCAAGGGAACCTGCCACCCAAGGTCCCATAGTACATCAGTGTTGGAGCTCAAATGAAAATCTAGAGCTTTAGCTCCTAGCTGCTTTACTTGTTGAATTTCTCTGTCCCCTCCCTCCTACTCCAGTTCCAGTGGTTCCAGATGTCTTTAGCTCCTCAAAATCCCAATATTACCATCTTGGCAAATAAGCCTTTCTCTGATATCAACACGTGAGTTGGTAGGATATGTCTATTCTGATTGGGCCCCAACAACCGAAGACTAACAGAGCTGTAGACAAGATACCTTTGTTGTTCTGTGCTAACATTGTCTACAGAAAGGAGATAAACCTGAGGTTCAGAGGGTCTGAGGACTTATAGCTGTAAAGTACCAAATAACTCCTCGAAGCTGGGGATTCTTAGCCAGAAAATTTTAAAAATATTTTAATAACTATTTCAACATAATGTATTTTACTTTAGATATTTAAAAGTATTATCCTAATAAGTGTTCTGTGTCTTCACCAGACTGCCAAAGGAGTCCATGACATAAAAAAGTTAAGAACCCTGATTTAACTCAATGTTCACATTTTTCAGCTAAGGAAACTGAGGCCCAGAGAAGGGAAAAGGCTAAGAAGAGATGACTCCCTGATAAAGGGGAAATGGTGATCATCAGATGGAGGTTGGGAATCCCTTGTGGTGATGGGAGAATGGTGGGGGCAGGGGGAAAGCAAGGATTCAACTATAAAAAAAAAGTTTGGAGATTTGAGAAAAAAGGAGAATAATCTGTTAATAAGTATTTTTTAACACCTACTGTATTCTAGGTACTGTAGCAGGCACTGGCGATACAAAGACAAAAACGATACCATCCCTTGTCTCAAGTAGCTCACATTCTTTTGGGGACACACAAACTCTTATTTCTCCTATAGAGAGTATAGAAGCTATCACTGTCTCTTTAAAAGCGGAGAAGCTAGGAGTTAGTTGTAACTTATTCTGTGGTTTGTGTCCCTATGGAATTTGTGAGTTTCACCTTGATCTGTAAGATGACATATGGAGAAGGCAGAGAGAAGGAAGGTAAGGAGAAATGCCTTTCTTGTTATAACTGTCTCAACTATTCTTTTATGAAGACACATTACAGAGACTTTTATGAAGAATGAGTCTGGAGAGAGAGACTATAAAGTGAGGTAAATTCTTTGTTACATGGGATGGTTCTGTTGGATGAATAAGGGAAAGAGCATGAGAGAAATTTAGGTGATGTAAAAACAAAAGATATCAATATTTTTTTTTAAAGAGTGAGGGCTTGAAAGAAACAAGATACTGTTTTCTCGTCAATTCTGGAAAGACTGGTAAAGAACAGAGAGAAAGAAGATGGAGACATCTTTATTTCTAAAACTATTGTCCATTTATCTTGCTAGGAGGAGGAAGAGTATTCTTGCAAAGAGATTTTATTTGTTATATTGAATGAACTAAATTGTGTGGGGCTGGGTTCTCAGAAGTGAAGAGACATTGTAGTTACAGTGAAAATTTGAGTTGACTCTGGCTGTGATCTTTCTCATGGCTAAAATATTGTAAATACTTATCTATATCTTTGTTTCACTGTTTATTTCATTATTAATAAATTATCTATTCAGTAAAGTGAATATTTACTCCTAGGAGATTAGGGGATTTGATATAGAGATATGAGTAACTACTACTGGGAAAGGAGGTTTCTTCTGTTTATAAAATAATTAATATTTGATGAACTATGGTGGAGGCTTTGAACCTTGTTGATTAATAGACATATATTGAAATTTTATTAATTAATGAGAAAATATATGTGAGCTTTAGCACAGTGCCGGGCACACAATAGGTGATTAATAAATGTTTACTGAATTGAATATGTGTGTGTGTATACACCTAACTCAGATTTTGTTTTGGCACTGTTGATATCTCCCTGGTAAGGTATGAATATCTTGCTTTATTGCAGGTTGCCCTCAGGATGATAGCATTAACAATGGAAACCAGTGAAGGAGAAGGCTGAGGGATGACATACAAGTGAGACTGGTGATCTGTGTAATCCTGCTACTTATGCAAAGTAAATTCAAAATAATTTACAGGGGGTTGAGGGCAGGATATTAGCAACTGAGAATATCAGGAAAGGTTTCTCTATAGAAGTGGCTCTTGACCTGAGCTCTGAAGGAAGCCAGATTTTCTTTGAAGTCGGAAAGCAGGGAGGGAGAGAAGGAAAGGGAAGGGAATAAGCATTTTAAAGTGTTTATATGTGCCATGCACTGTGCTATGTGCTTTAAGAATATCTCATTTGATCCTCACAACTCCGAGAGGTAAGTGTTGTTCTTATCTCCATTTTATCACTGAGGAAACTGAGACAGACAGGTTAAATGACTTGTCCAGAATCACACAACTAGTAAATGTCTGAGATGAGACTAGAACTCGGATCTTCCTAACTGCAGGTCTAGTCCTCTACCTACTTCATCACTTGGCTGCCTTACCATGGGAGGGGGGCGGGGATGGGTGCATTCCAGGAACTAGAGCTATTCAGTACCAAGATACCAATGTGGGAAATAGAATACTTTGTGCAGAGAATGGCAAGGAGGCCAGCTGAGCTATAATAGAGTGTATGAAGAAGAGGAAAGTGTAATAAGTCTGCAAAGGAAGGCTAGGATTTGATTCCGAAGGCCATTAAATGCCCCAGAGAAGAGGTGGCATTTTATCCCAGCTGCAAGAACGAGGCATTGAAGCATTTTGAGCGAGAAAATGGCAAGCTTAGCCCTATCTAGAGGAGCATTGATTTGGCGCTCATGCAGAGGATGCTTTGGAGAGGGAAGAGAGCTTGGAGTTAGGAGGTCCAATAACGAAGCCATTGCAGTAGTCTAGGGAAGAGGCAATGAAGGCTTGAGGGAGGGTGGTGGCTGTGTGAGCACAAAGAAGGGGACAAATACAAAAACAGACTGTGATATAGTAGACAAGACTTAAGCACTGATTGGCTAGGAGGGGTGCAGGAGAGGGCAAAGTCAAGCATGACTGAGGTTGTGAATCTGAGTGACTGCAGGGATGGTGTACAGTCAGTAGACACAGCAGAGTTAAGAAGAGGAGTTGATTTCAGGGAAAAGATGAGTTCTGTCTGGGACATTGTGAGTTTGAGACATTCAGTTTAAAATGTCTAACAGGCAGTTGATGCAGGGCTGGAGCTCATTAGGGCAACTGAGGATGAGGAAACTCAGAGTCTCTGCAGGTTTTGGAGTCATCTGCATGGAGCTGATCAAAGAACCCATGAAAGCTGAGATCACTGAGAGGAGAGTGTAAGGAAAGAAGAAAAGTGGGCCCAGGACAGAGTCCAGGGAGATACCTATACATAGCAGGTGATATGTAGATGATGGTCCAGAAAAAAAGAATAAGAAGGAGCGAGCAGGCATACAGGTAGGAGGAGAACCAGGAGAGAAAAGTATCATGAAAATCCAATGAAGGGACAGTATATAAGAGGGCAGTTGACAATGTCAGATGCTGCAGAAAGGTCAAGAAAGATGAAGATTAAGAAAAGGAATAGAGACTTTAGAAAAACATCCCAGGCTGGGCTGCTTCAGAGTGGAACATTATTCATGTGCCAGCAAGGTCAGAATACATGAAAAGCAAGTGAGGAATGAAGATTTGTAAGAATCTCTGAACTGTGTGTTCAAAATGGCGGACTTCAGTTCAATGGATTTCTGAGGGTAGGATCCACGGACAAGATTGAGCTGGGATCCAGGGGATGACTTGGGTAGCAACTTCAACCCAAAGCTGAGGAATGGTCTTTAGATCCAGGAAGAAAGGATTCAGCCTCTTATGAAAGAAGGAAGCTATGAAGTCAGCCATGCATTAGTAGGTGGAGATAGGAAGACCTGGTAGGAAAAGAGGGGGCTATCAAAATCGGTGCGAGAAGAGGAACTGAACAACTTGACAAAATGGGAGGGGGGCCAGCAGTATGAAGACTGGGAAATGATCAGTCTGTCACTGCAGCCGAATGAATAACGTGTAGCAAGAAGACCGGCACGACAAGTATCCAAGAGACCCGGTAGCTAATCCTGGCTCGGAGATCGATTTATTATGTGACCTCTGGCAAGTAACTTCACCTCTCTGGGTACTGATTTCCCAATCTGTAAACACACCTGGCCTGCCTTGCTCATAGGGATTTCTGAGGAGGAAATGAGGGCTGGAAAAGGGCTTTGAAATGCATTTAAGTGCAGTGCTAATATGAGGTGATGTTTTTATCATTCCCTTCTTGTTTCAAACCCAATTGAAAAGGCTCTGAGGTAAGAAGGGGAGAGCGGGGGTGGGAGACAAGAGAACGAGACACATCTTTCCCTGGCATTTTGATTTTTTTGGGTTATATTTTTAGATGGACTACTTTCTCCCCCTCCCCCTCAGTAGGCGGAGGGACACCGAAATAGCCAGATATGTGCGTGTCACGATTATAAATAGGCTCAGCATCGAGCCCAGTCACCGAAGATTTCTAAAGAAGGCTGGTTGCCAGATGCCCCCTCTGTGGTGGGAGGGAAAGAGGGGCTCCTTGCTCTTTTTTTCTTTTCTACTGATACCAATTTCCTCAGCTCCAATTACTGACTGCACACACACACACACACACACACACACACACACACACACACACACACACACACACACCCTCTGATTAATCAGTAGACAGAAAGACACTCTAGTTACTAGCACTACATACTAGGTAGACAAGTCATTGAGTTTCTCTGGGTCTTGGTTTCCTCATCTGTAAAATGGGGGATTGACCTAGCTAATCTCTCTCTCTCTTTCGTTTCTAAGTCTATGATCCCTGATCTATCTCAGTCCATGATCACTCCCAGTCAGTACCATTTCACCTGGGGTTTAATACTCCCCCTACCACTTATTGGCTCTTAGGTTGTGACAAATCTGTTTCCCTCTCTGAGACTTTATGTCATCACCTATACAATAAAAGTAGGAATTCCTGTCCTTCCTGGCTCACAGATGCTAGGAAACTGTTCCTTACACCTTTAGGGACCCAGGAATGTGAGCTATTATTGGTAACTAGACCTCACGAGGCATTATCTTTAATAAGAAAAGGGGCACCAAGCAAGGATTTGACACAGTCCCTGTCATTGAGAAGCAACTTGGTCTAATGGAAAAAAGCATGAGCCTGGAAGTCAAGAAACCTGGTCTTGAACACCAGCTGTAATATTCATTAGTGGTATGACCTTGGGCCAGTAATTTAACTCTGCTCAGCCTGAATGTCCCCATCTGTAAAATGGGGATAATAATTCTTGTCCTACCTCCTGGACTGAGTTGTTATCAGGAAAGTACCTTGTAATCTGTAAGTTCTATATAAATGTGAACTATTTGGGACTTTAGAGACAAGGTACCAGGAAAATTGACAGGGAGGACATGCTATGATTACCAGATGCCCCATGGCTGGAGAACCCTGTGGTTAATCTCATTCTCTTGTCTTGGGGGCATTTTCTGAGAAAGAATTACCTTTTACCTTTAGCCCGGACACAGATTCTGAATGAAGGAGAGGCCAGGAAGACCTTCACTCAGAACTAGCATTAGCATAGGCAGAACAGTTGGCCCCTGTGGGATTTGAGGTAATTGATGAAAAGACCCTCCCCAAATATCAGCCCTATCCCCTGCCATCCCACTGTGCTATTTATATCTAGAAGGGTTTTTTCCTTTACTTCCAAAATCCTCTTTGAATATGCCACAATCTCTGTGTCTAAAAAGGGAGATCACACTCTTGGCATTAGCAGCTAACACCTTAGTTAACTGGTAGCACATCAGCTCAGGGTTAATACAGAATCTCAGAGTGGGAAGACACCTCAGGTCATCTACTCCTGACCCTACTCGGCTCACCACCATTCAGCACTTGAATCCCGCCATGATGCCTCACAAGTGGTGCTCAGGAAAGCTCTGCTTTCAGGGATGGAGAGCTCACTACTTCCAAAGGCAGTTCTTTTCACTTTGGAGGCAGTGCTCATTGTTGTAAAGACTTCCTAACTCCTACCCATTATCTCTAATTCTACCTTTTGGGAGCATCACAGACTAAATCCAAACCCTCTTCTTTGGTAGAAATTAAAAACTTGTCAGTCATCTGAGCAATAACTGAGACGGTTCACATCTTGGTTAAGCAATTTAACAACAGTCATTCAATTTTAAAAGTCATGCACAAGGCGGCTAGTAGGTGTGGGTCCTGTATCCCACACCGGGTGAACAAAGGGCCAATGATGTTGAGCCTGCCCTTGGAAGGCTTAGACCACCGAGTGAACCATGAAAAGCACACAAATAAGACAGATGGGTGGTGTACGAAGTAACAAGGGATGGTTACGGCTGAGGGAAAGGACTCAGAAAAGAGGGGGATTATAATATTGGGCAACGGCTAACTTCGATAGACTTGGCTCTTCTCAGCAATGCAAGAGTCTAAGGTAATTGCAAAAGACTCGTGATAGAAAATGCCATCCACGTCCAGAGAAAGAACTATGGCGTCCGAATGCAGATCGAAGCATATGTTCGCTCTCTCTTCGCCCATTTCTTCTTCCTCGTGGTTTCTTCCATTGGTTCTAATTCTCCTTTACAACATGACTAATGTGGAAATATGTTTAAAATGAATGTATATGTAGAGCCTATATCAGATTGCACTCCATTTGGGGGGGGAGGGGAGGGAGAGGGAAAAAGCTTAGAACTCAAAATCTTAAGGAAGTGAATGTCGAAAACTAAAAATAAATAAATATATGTATGTATATGTATATATAATATACATACATATATGCATATATGGAGCATAAATAAAGAGAATCAGGAGAGCTTTGAACAACAAAACACCCATCTTTCCAGCCTGCTACATCCAGTCCAACCAGGCTAGTTGCTGTCCCCTTAGGCACCATTCCATCCTCCAGCTCCAAGCCTCTTTATAGAGGATGCTTTCCTTCTGTCCCCCCCCCCCCACCCCAAGGCTCAGCTCCAATGCCACTTCTGACAAGAGGCTTTTCAGGATTCTCCCAATTACTGGCCTCTCCTGCCCATCCCCCCAAAGCACTCACCACGAAAACCAAAAACCAACCCAACAAACCTTACTTCATATGGATTTCGTATTTGCTTATCTGCATACAGGTTGCTTCCCACCCTTATTCCCCCAGTTGATTGTAAGTGCCATGAGGGCAGGGACTGACTCTTTATCTCCAACACCCAGCTCAGTGACAGGCACAGCGTTGGTGCTTGGTAATGACATTTTGAATTGAACAGAAAGGTTGGTGATGAATTATGAGAAAAGATTGGGGCCTCCTGAGTTCTTCTACCTCCATCTACCACTTTCCTCATCTGTAAAATGGGAGCAATGATCCCTTAGTAGCACAGCTCAGGGAGTGGCTTTGAAAACAAGAGGAGACAATGGGTAAGAAGGTTTAGTGACCCTTAAGGTGTGACAGAAACATCAGCTGCTGTGCTTATTATTCTGTTTTCTTTCTGTTGATAGGAAGCATCTCCTCTAAATTGGCCTTGCTGTGGCAGAGGGAGGGTGCTAGGTGAGTGGGTTCACCACCGGGGCCTCTCTGGGGAGCTAATTTGAGAAAGGTCACCTTCTCAGGCCCTGTGCTTATCTAAGGACTGCCTGGCACGGCTAGTCTGGACCGAGAGCTGGCAGAAAAATGCCTAATCAGGGTGCCAGCTCCCATTTCTCCCACATTCTGGAGGGTCTCCAAGCCACGTGCAGTCTATTTGGGGCTCACTCCACCCACTCCTGAGATGTGGGGAAGGTGGTAGCAGCAGCTGCTTCCCTGGTTTAGGGAAAGTCACGTCACACCCCTCCGCACCTCCCTAACCTGAGGAAGACAGGAAATGATTAACTATTCCCTGGGGAACAATGAGGGGCATAGGATATTCAAAGAAATTCAAGGTAGGTAGGACCATGAGGGAAGACAGGACTCTGTATGAAATGAGGAGAAGAGGATTGTAATGGATAAGAGGTGCAGTTAACATATGGCACTAGGGAGGTCGAGGTCAAGGTCATAGGTTCATTTCAGTTTGGGGCAAGTGAGCTTCATCAGAAACAAAACTCTGTGGTCTCCTGAGATGGAGAACTGGTATCATTTAAACTTTGATGTCCCTAACTGAGGTAGGCCATTCCCAGATTCGGCTTATCTATCCAATAGCGTGTCCAATGATGTTCAGAGTTTTAACCTTAATCAGACACTAAGGCTTACCCCTGACAAAGGCTACCTTAAACTATTATAGACTCAGTCTTGCCTCTGGTCACAGATAAACCCCTAACCCTAGGCATAGACTGACACTAAAACCAGTATCAGATTCAACCTTAATCTCAGTTACATAAGAGTCAAAAATGCCTGTTCATGGATGGATCCTGGAATTCTGTCTTAAAATGCAGGCGTTTTTTTTGGCATTGGGGTTAAGTGACTTGCCCACGGTCATATAGCTAGTAAATGTCTGAGGCTGAATTTGAACTCGGATCTTCCTGACTCCAGGGCACATGCTCTATCCACTGGGCCACCTAGCTGCTCCTAAATACATTCTTTTAATCACAAGAAGGTTGGGTAAGATCTCCCTGCCTGAAATCTCTTCCCACCCCAGTCTATCTTCCCCTAGTTTCCAAAGTGATTTTCCTGACGCGCAGCTCCAACCACGTCACTCCCCTCCTCAATAAGCTTCGGCAGCTCCCTATCACCTTCCAGGATCAATCACAAAATGCTCCGTTCGGCACTTCAAGCCCTTCACAACCTCACCCTTTCCTACCTTCCCAGTCTGCTGATACACGACTCCCCTCTACACACTCCACCTACCAACTCTATTGCTCCACTTGCTCTTCTGTGAACATAACGCTCCATTCGTTTGGGGGTCTTGCCCCCAGCTGTCTCCCATGCTGGAGATTTTCTCCCTCCTCATCTCTACCTCTTTGGTTCCCTGGCTTCATGCAAGACTCAGCTCAAAGCCAGCCCTCTGAAGGACAGCACTCCAGTATTTTTGCCAAGAAAAACCCCAAATGGGGTCACAGAGTCAGACGCAACTGAAACAACCAAACAACAACTGAGAACAAGCAATAATTCCATTCAATTCAGTTCACCAAACATTCCACGTACAAAGAACAACATTGGCTGCTGTGAATGTAAGGAAGATGAAGCTGTGAAGGAAGATTCACTCTAGCACTATCTGGTGGAAAGGCAGCAGCTGAGCTGGCTCTTAGTTCGTGTCTGTAGAATAGGGTGATGCTGGCAGGTGTGAGATGGCTGAGTCAGCAAGAGGCTCCAGGGACCACATCCATGAACATGCTGGCATGCCAAATGAGAGGAAAGACTGGAAAGCATTATAATAAAAAGATTGGAACCTTGGGGAAATCTGGTGGCATCAGACAAATCGTCAGCTCCCTGGTCCACCTTCCAGCATGGCTCTCTTCTCAAGTACAAACTCCTTCAGGCCTTACTATCTTAGCACTTCCCCATCACCCAGATACCAACTCAACTTGGCCTTTAAGTGTAACCTTCTCAGCCCAACTCTTCCTGGAGGAACTTTAATTGAATACTCTCCTCCTGCCCACCCAAGAAAGAGTTGACTACATCCCTGGCCCATATTAGTCCCTGCCTCATGAGGGACACAAGGAGCAATGGCCACTCTACCTGGGCCATGTAAAACATAGTCATTTCTACATTTCTCACTGAGCGAGCCTCATCTACCACAAGGAAATCGAATAGGAACATATGTAAAGTCTTATACCTGGTCACTGAGAAAATAACTTTACGTGTACAAAGTGGTAAAGATGTGACCAGAGAGCAGTTCATCTGAAATAGAGTGAGCAAGTTTTAGTGCACTATAAGTTCAATACACATCAATGTGGCATACCAGCAAAAAAGCCAATACAACCTTAGCCTGCATTGACAGAGGCAGAGGGTCCAGCGCTAGGGAGCTGATTGTTGCTAGGCTCTGTGTCCTGGTCTGACCACAACTTGTCTGACTATGTAATAATGATAAAGACAACAATGATAATGACATTGATAGAGTACCTACTTCATTTCCTGGCACTACATATTAGGAAGGAAAGAAGGAAGAAAACAAGTATTTATTAAGCCCCTCCTATGTGCCTAGCACTTTACAAATTTTATCTCACAACAGCTCTAGGAGGTGGGTGCTATTTTATATTGAGGAAACTGAGGCTGACAAAAGTTAAATGACTTACCCAGGGTCACACAGCTAATAAGCATCTGAGGTCAGATTTGAACTCAGGTTTTCCTGATTCTAGGTCCAGTGAACTATCCACTGTATCACTCAGATACCTCTTCTTAAGAAGCACATTAATAAGCTGGAGCACGTAGAGCAGAAGAAAACCGGGATGGTAAATGGGCCCTCATTTCACAGCATACAGGGATCAGTTAAACTGAGAAAGAGTTTAGATTTGAAGAGACAGATTTAGGACATGACCACTGTCTTCAAGCATGTGAAGGGCTACCATATCTCCTCATTGGCCATAAAAGGTGGGACTAAGAACAATGGCTCATAGTTGTAAAGGCAGATGGAGGGTTAATCGAAGAAAGTTTCCCAGAAAGTAAAGCTATTCAAAATTGGGACAGGCTGCCTCTCCCTTCACATCCCATGCTGGAAGTCATGAAAAGGCTGGATGGCCATGGGATGGTCACACTGCAGAGATGATTCTCATTAAGATATGAGTGGGACTAGGTGGCTGCTAAGGAGATCCTATGGTCCTGAATGCCTCTGGTATGTCATGCTCGGTGCTACATGCTGAGGACAAGATGAGAAGGGGATCATCGCTGCCTTGGGGAAGTTCGATCAATTCGGGAAGATAAGTCATCCATGGCAAACACAATAAAAATTATGGAGTAATTTGTAAGCAAGTGCATGATAACAGCGTAGCAAAAACTCTGTGTGTGTGTGTGTGTGTGTGTGTGTGTGTGTGTGCACAAGCAAGAGAGAAGATAGACCAAGCAGGTGGTCAGAATAGGGATGTGATTTGTTAGGTAAGACTTCTTGGAGGACATATGTCCTCAGTATGATCTAAACTAAAGGTCTTTGGAAAGAGAAGAGAAATGAAGCATTTCCTGTAAAAATATTAACTTTCTGGGAGGTGCTTATAGCTACAACCATTTCTCATTCATCTTTCCTCATCAAATTAGGGGCTCCTTGAGAGAAGGGCCAGGTCTCCTTCAACAGGTGAGAGGATGGTTGATTCCAGGCTCTCTGTCTCTTTGGGCATGGGAACTCTATTTCCTCCTTCCTCCCTCTTGCCCCTGTTGCAGAGAAATACCAAGCTCAGCACATGTGGCACATGGTCCATGTGGTGGGTGGACTCACTGACCACTTATGGGACATATTAGAATGATGATTCCTTTCTTGTGTGGTCCCTGAGGCCTGTTCCAACTCTCATATGCTGTAATTCTATTATAGGTAGGCCTGAAGCAAATACAAATATCATCACCTGCTCACAGAATTTCAGAATTCACAAGATCATAAAGGTGATATAGACCAATTCCATAATTTTACAGATAAGGAAACTGAGGCCAGAGAGGATAAGTGACTTATCCATATGTAAAGAAGTAGTTTGAAAGTCTAAGACTTAGGAACAGAAAAGGGGCTGACAAGGAGGCCCGATAATCCGTTTATAGAATACAAATAAATTCTCTGAATAGGAAAGGAAAAAATAGGATAGGATGAAGACTAATAGTTTACACTTCTGCATAATCTTTAAAATTCAATTAAAATGAGTCTAGGGAACAGACTAGAAGGTGAACCCAGTTTCTGACAGAAGCAATAGAAGATTCATGGAGATGGACAGTGGGAAGCTCGAAGAAGCCAACTGGAGCTGAAAGAGTTAAAGCAAAGGAAGAAGCAGACAACACAAAGAAAAGGACCAGGGCTTTGGGAGCCAAAGGCACAAGGTTTGTTAAGATTGTTGCTGAAACACTCCACTCCGGCCCTACTACAGACCCCAAGGGGGAAAATACTATATATCCTGACTGTGTGTGTATATATATGTATATATATTATATATGTGTATATATAATATATATGCATACACAAACATACATATATATATTATATATATATTATATATATATATGGATATATAGATCCCTATAGCTCCCCGAGCTCTTTCAAATGAGTCTGAAGCCTTTTCATCTGAGTAAAGGAAAAGTCTATTTACATATCATTTTAAATATTTTCTTTGTTTTAGGTGTTTATTTTGCCAGTGTAAACCAATGGCATCTGATAGGGTGTATTTACTGGGAATGCAGTTACAGCTAGGTGATACAGTGGAGAGAGTGCTTGGCCTGGAGTCAAGATTTGAATTCAAATCCAGCCTCAGATAACTTACTAGTTGTGTGACCTGGATAAGTCACTTCACTCTGTTTGCCTCAGTTTTCTCATCTTTAAAATGAGCTGGAGAAGGAAATGGCAAACCACTGTAGTGTCTTTGCCAAGAAAGCCCCAAATGAGGTCACAAAGTATCAGGCATGGCTGAAAAATGGCTGAAAGGAATTCCAGATCCTTTGACAGTACTTCCTATGATGGAGAAAGAGCATTTGCAGCCATCTCATCAGTAGCTGGACTAGGTGCAAACAAGAGTGGTTGAACAACTTTGATCACTCCACTATGGCTACACAAGGACTCACAAGTAAGAAGCATGAGAGCCAAGATTCCAAGTTTGGTCTTGTGACTCAAGGTTCAGTAGTCCTTCCACTGTACTATTCTGTCTCTTGAGCTCAAAGAGACCATCCAGTTCTGCCCATATATGAGCAGGAATCTTCTTTACAACCATTCTCCCACAAATGGCCATCCAAGCAGTGTGTAAATTCTCATAATGGTGGAGGTCTCATTCCTTCCCTAGGTAGGGGCAGCTCTAATTTGTAGGAAGCTTTTCTTAATTCTAGGTGGAATCTGTCTCTCTGAAACTTCTGTCCATTGCTTTTAGTTTTGCTTTGTGGAGCCATGAAGAACGATTTTAGTCACTCTTCACTCTAAGAGCCCTTCCTATACTTGAACAGAGTGATCCCATCGGACCCCCACACCCTGAAAGTCTTCTCTAAGAGAAGCATCCCCACTTCCTTCAACCAAGAAACCAATGGCCTAGTTTCCTATCCTCTCATCACCCTGGTCATCCTCCCATAGCTGCAGCTCTAGCTTGTCAATGTCCTTCCTAAAATGTCACATCTTTATTTGGGGACAATACTCCATATGGTGATAAGCCTAGATCTCATGGAGATGGCTTACTGCCACTCCCATGCCTATCTGGACACTTTCCTCTCCTCCACCTCCAGAGAGTCACTTAAGAGAGCATGCCCAGACTGAGTGGAGACAGAAGCTCAGTGAGTTAAACCCTGGCACCTCCCAGCATTGGACCCAGGTGATAAATCAGCCTGAGATCTGAGCATTGCATGAATTTGTATCTCCCCCCTTCCAGCAGGATGGTGTGATTAATTCTCACTGCATATTAAGTTCATTTATCAAAGCCACATGACTGCAATTCCTTGAGAAGGAAGAGGCCAGTGGAAAGGGAGGGAGCCTAAGCTGGAGGGAGTTCAGTGGTGGGGGTGCGAGGGGCACAGCCCACTGTGGCCACTGCCCAGGTTCACTGGGGCCCCCAGTACAGGGAGTTCCCTAGCTTTGGAAAGAAGACTTAGACTGGGGAGTTCTTTTATCTCTGAGAACACATGCAAAAGGTGTGGGTGAATACTATGAAATGTGAGCCTGCTAAGAGGATTTGGAAGAGAGAAGCTTTGGGCTGATTACCACACTCAAGGAAGAAGGATTTCTCCCAGCCTTTCCCCTCTTCCCTCCCTCCTTGTTGTTCCATCACCAGCTCCCTCTTCCTTCTAGTCCTCAAACTTCATCCCTTCTTTCGTATTTCTCTCCCACTTCACTTGGTAGAATCTCCTTTCTTTTTCACCAAATGATTAAACAACCATTTACCAAGTACTTACTGTGAGTATAGCCCCGTATTTCAATAGGTTTCATGGAGGGACAGGAATAAAGAGATAATTCCTTTCACAGTCTAGTCAGTGGAGAATAAGATGGTCATGGAATAGAGAAAGGCAAAAATAGTATCTACACAAGTGGATGACTAGAATAGACAGAAAGTGCAATAGGAGTGAGGAAGGGAAAAGAGACTGGGCACTGTGGGTGGCCAGAGAAGGCTTTCTGTAGGCGAAGGCACCAGGCCACTGGAATTGGGTCTTGAAAAAAGGCGAGATGAAGGGGAGAGGGAAGGGCATAGGTCAATAATCCAGTGGAAGTTCCAATCCAGGTAAATCTTTGTCTTAAGAAACCAAAAGCCATGATTCCCAACTATTCTCCAGTTGGACAGTGACAGAATCTAATTATCGGCCTGAGCTTTAACCCTAGCCATGATTGAACTTTGAACCTGGCCCCAAACTGAGCTCACCTCTTGAGTCAACCCAATGAGCATTAAGTGTGTTCTATGTGCCAAGCAATGGGCTGGAAATACAAAGGCAAAAATGTCCCTCAAAGAGCTTACATTCTAGGGCAGGATTGGGGAGAGGGAAGAGCACAATGTACTCACACATAAGTAATGGCAAAATAATTTATTTTACTTTGGTGGGGGGAGACCAGGAACAACTGATGAAAGCAAGAAAGGCCTCCTATGGGAGGGGGCAGCTCAGCTGAGCCTTGAAGGGGGCTGGGAATTTCAAGAAGTGGATGAGTGAGACAATAGGGATGGGGGTGGGGGGTGAGTGGATTGTTGTGTACAGGGGACCAGCAATGAGGCCTTTGGAGCTGGAAGTAGACTCCAGGAGGGGTGTAATGTGAAACCAGCCTTAAAAACAGGTTAGAGCTGGAAAGAAAATGGCCCGAAGTGCCAAACAGAGGGGTGTGCACTTTATCCTAAAGGTAATAGGGAGTCTGGAGAAGGGAGCGATGTGGCCAGACCTATACTTTAGGAATCTCCCTTTGACTGCTGCGTGGAGAACAGATTTGAGAGGGGAGAGACTAAAGGCAAAAGATAATGAATAGGTTATTACAAGTCAAGGGGACAAGAAAAGGAGCCTGAACTATAGGGGCGGCTGTGCCAATAGAGAGAAGTGGAGGTTTGAGAGCAATGTCATAGCAGTAGAATCAAGATTTGTTAGCTAGGTCATGCAGTGGATAGAGTGCTGGGCCTGGAGTCTGGAAGACCTGAGTTCAAATCCAGACTCAGATACTTACTAGCTGTTTGACCTGAGGCAAGTCACTTTACCTGTGTCCATTAGTCTTCCCACCTGTAAAATGGGGATACTAATACCACCTACCTCCCAAGGTTGTTGTGAGGTTCAAATGAGATAATATCTATAAAGTGTTTGCACATAGTAGGCATTTAATTAATGTGTGTTCCTTTCCCCTCCTTCCTGGATATAGAGGAGAAAGAAGAGAGAAAATAAAGAGTCAAGGACAACCCCTAGCCTGAGAAGCTGGGTAATTGGGAAGATGGGGTGCTCTTGACAAAAACAAGGAAGTTCAGAAGAGAGGGGTTATGTATGATCTTGGTCAGGTCATTTCCTCTCTCTGGGTCTCAGTTTCCCCAACTGCAAAATAAATAATACCTTTCTGGCTTGGCAGCAGGGGAGTGAAACAACCAATAAGCAATTATTAAGTGCCTATGGTATACAATTAAGTTATGGGGACCTAAAGACAAAAATGAAACAATCCCTGCCCTCATGGAGCTTCTCTTTCAATGAGGAGAGAGCATGCGCATATTATAAATATACACATCCATGGGTATGTAGGTATATGTGTATATGTGTGTGTTGATATTGTGTATGCATACATATATACACATGGACACAAAATAAATACAAGGCAATTTTTTTGAGGAGGAGGAGGCTGGGGAGGGGGTCAGGGAAGGCATCACAGAGAAGGTAGCTCTTGATCTGAGTTTAGTTTGTTTTTTCCAAGTGAAAATTTTTATATTTTTTCCAATTACATGTGAAAACAAATTTTAACATTTTTAAAATTTTGGGTTCCAAATTATCTCCCTCTCCCCCTCTCCTCTCCTTAAGAGGGCAAGCAATTTGATATAGAACATACATGTATACTCAGGCAAAACATGTTTCCACATTAGCCGTGTTGTTTAAGGAAAAAAGCAAGAAAAATTTAAAAAGTGAAAAAATGCTTCAATTTGCACTCAGAGTTCATCAGTTATTTCTCTGGAGTGGATAGCATTTTTCATCATAAGTCCTCCACAATTGTCTTAGATGATTGTTTTGCTGAGCATAGCTAAATCATTCACAGTTGGTCATAGTATTGCTGCTACTGTGTACAACGTCCTCCTGGTTCTGCTCACTGCACTTGCATCAGTTCAGATAAGTTTTCCCAGGATTTTCTGAAACCATCCTATTGAGCTGAGTTTTGAAGGAGCTAGGGATTCTCAGAGTTGGGGATGTGGAGGGAGAGCATTCTAGGCATAGAGGACAGCCAATAGAAAATCCTGGAGAGAAGAAGAATGTGAAGAACAGTGAGTAAGTCAATGTAGTGGGGTGAATTTTAAGGTGAGAAATACGTAATAAGTCTGGAAAGGCAGGTTGGAAGCAGTTCAGCGAGGGATGGAGCTCTCGAGGTGCCTCGAAGTTCTCAGATCTCTGGTGCTGGGACCCCCTCTTCCTCTTTCAGACCTGGCTCATCCATAATTAGCCCTATCCAGCAGCCTGTGATGTGAAGCTCTTCCTCCTCTTTAGTCATTTGCCTGGCCTGAAGCAGCCCCAGTGGCAGGAAGAGCAGGGTCAGAGAAGAGAAGAGAAGAGAAGAGAAGAGAAGAGAAGAGAAGAGAAGAGAAGAGAAGAGAAGAGAAGAGAAGAGAAGAGAAGAGAAGAGAAGAGAAGAGAAGAGAAGAGAAGAGAAGAGAAGAGAAGGGGAAGAGGGCAGGACTAGCAAGCCTATAGCATGTCTGGGTGACTGCTGGCCTCAGGCCATCATTTCTTCTCTTTGTTGGACAAAGATCACAGAAAATACTTTGGTCTAACCAGAGGCCCCAGAATCCCTCCCACATCCTCATCCCAATCCCCTCAAACCCCAATCCATACCCTTGTCAAAAGACTAGTGCTCAAATGCTCTCTGTTCTGGCCTCTTAGGAGGTCTATCCACAAACCCCTTAGCCCATTCTGAATGGCTTTCCTTGGGGACTATTCTTTCTCCCAAAGGCCCCAAGGAGAAGTCCATGATTCTAATGTTCATAAGGGATGGGGGGAAGTGGGAAGGGACTGAGTGTGACAGCAGGTGCATCTGGAGGCGCTCAACACAGGCCCCAACAATCTCCTCTTTAGAAACCACCCCCGGGTGATAAATAATTCGTGGGAGGTGATACAAGGTAAATCAAGACCCAGCGTCCCAATTTCCCTGGAAGAACTTCCCACTGAGGGGAGGGCCCTGGATTCCAGGATGTATGTGGAGCACCAGAGAGGACCCACCTCACAAATACAGACACACCCATGTAGGTACACAAGGTGCCCATGCACACACATACCTCCACATGGTCACTTATGCACACATATGCAATACATACACAGAAACCCACATGTGCATGAAGAATCCCACACCCGTGAACACACCTAGGTCTCCTGAGTATCTCTACATGGCATCAACAATTCTTAGGATCAAGGCAGTTGAGAAGAAAGGAATAAGCATTTATTAAACACTTCCTATTTGGCAAGACCTGCTCTAAGTGTTTTGCAAATGTTAACTCATTTCATCATCACCAATCCTATCCTCCAAAGTAGGTGCTATTATTATACCCATTTTACAGTTGAGTAAACTGAGGCAGACAGAAGTTAAGTGACTTGCCCAGGGTCACACAGCTAGTAAGTGTCTGAGGCCAGATTTGAAATTAGGTCTTCCTGACTCCAGGCTCAGAGCTCTATACGCTGTGCCACCTGGCTGCCCCCAAACAGTATGTAAGTAGGGAGTTACACTTGAACATAGCTTAAGATACTTTGGATACCTGTTTTAGGCAGAGGCAACGAGAGAGAGCAATTCAGGCAATGTGGTATAGTGGAGAGAATACTGCATCTGGCACCAGGAGACCCAAGTTCAAATCCTGGTTGTATCAATTCAAGAGGCACTGTGCTGGGAACTGGGCAGGCGGACAAGACAAAAATTAAGCACTCTTTGTCCTCAGGGAGATTACATCCCACACGAAGGAAACATGTACACATGACATGCATAGAAAATATACTCAAAATTAATACAAAATAGTGATGTCAGAAGACCAGTGATGGAGAATATTACCCATCTTGTGAGGAGATGGACTCCAGGAATGAGGCCTGGACCTCACAGATCTTTGCTTGATTATGTATATTTGTTACAAGAGTTTTTTTTTTCTTCCGGTTCAGTTGTGGGGGAAGGTTAGAAGAGAGGGAAAGTAAAATTGAAAAAATTAAATATAGTGGTAAAAATAAAGATACTTTAGAACTAGATTATGAAGGGCTTCAAACCCCTTACAGAGCTTGTATTTAATCCCTGAATAGGGAGACACAAAAGCTTCATGAGTAGGGGAGTGACGCGATCATGTCTGAGCTTCTCCTCAAACAATTACTTCCATATTCTAGGTGGTTAGGTGACCTAATAGAGGACTGGATCTAGAGTCAGGAAGACCTGAGTTCAAATCTGGCCCCACATATATAGTGTGATCCAGGGCAAGTCAGTTAACCTCCATTTGCCTTAGTTTCCTTACCTATAAAATGGGGATAAGAATAGCACCCACCTCCCGAGGTCATTGTGACAAACAAATGAGGCATTTGTAAAGTGCTTTGGAAACCTTAAAGTGCTATAAGAATGCTTGCTATTATTACTAGAACTCTAAAATGAGGAAGAGGGTCTAGATGATCTCTGGTATCTTTGCCAGTTCTAAAACGTCAGCTCTTCTGACCTTGGTCGGAGCTCTCTTTACCACCTCCCACCATAGTGCCACCATTCTTCTCTCCCCCATCTCTCTTTCTTCTCTCTACTTCTATACACCATCCCTCTCTCCCCTCCATGTCCCCTAAACCTTTAGGCCTTCCAGGCCTCCTGAACAGTATTACTAGCTTCCATACCTCAAATAGGAGTGAGGGAGGAGTTTCTAGTCTTCATAAAGGGCTGGGAGAAGAACTTGAGAAATCACGGTTGAGTTCGACTAGATAAGGTTGTAAGGGGGTAAGTTAGAGCCTTGAATGCCAGAATCTGGGAGGACTGTATGCATTCAGGTATGTAGAATGTGTGTGTGGTTTTTTTCAGTAAGCACTAGCATCTTTAAGGAGAGAAATGTCAGGATTAATAGTACACCTGGGGAAGATCACTTGAACAAGAATGGGAAGGATGAATTGGACTGGGGGAGATTAGAGGCAAGGAGACCAGTCAGGAGGTTATTGCAATGGACAAGATGCAGAAGGGGAAAAACCCACCCGCACCCGATAGGTTTTTACAGGCCAATTCTCTCAATCTGTTAAAGAACAATTAACACTTATAGCGCCATGGTCTAGGTGAGAAGAGCAGAGGACCTGGCCCAGAGTGGTGGCAGTGAGACCTAAGGGAGATGACAATTGGAGCCCTGAGTGGGGAGGTGTCAGTCAAAGGCCAGAGTGAAGAGAGACAAGAAGGAGGAGGATAGAATATTAGGGCATCATCTTAAGAGGCAGAAGGAGGATGAGGAGGCAGCACAGGAGAGAGAAGGAGCAGTCAGAGAGGCAGGAGCTGATGGATGAAAGAGCAGGGTAACAGAACTCCCAGGAGAAGAAATCAGGGGGTACTGGCAGGAGTCCCTACCTTGAATATGCAGAAGGGTCAAAGAGAAAAGTGCAGTAACCTATGTCATCCCAACAACAGCATTCATGGTTTGGATGCTTCCCCATGTTAACATACACTCCCCCCCGCCCCTGCCCCATTTCCCAGGATCCCATGGGCTAGGGGGCAGATGTTATCTTGGGCATCTTCACAGATTTCTTTACAAGTTGATAGGATTTCACAGGGGCATCCTACAGAGGTATAAATAATAATGCAATATTAAATCCCCATACACACAACAGACATAGGTGCCATCACTGATTCCCAACTTAGCCTGCCTTCCTCCCTAATGACTTGCTTTATCCAGCTTTTCAAGCCATCATGTTGCCAAACCCACCACTGAAACATTTATGTGCTCATCTCTTCTGCCTGCCTTGCAAAACACTCCATTACCTGGGCTTCCCTCCTTTCCTATCCTCTCTCCCCCTGCTTCTCACAAGAACCCTCTCTTCTCCAATGGGGACAGTCTTTTCTTCTTCCCATTCCCTGGATACAATGTGCTAACCCATAGGATTATTGGATTTATTCCTGGAAGAAGAGCCAGGTAGTTCAAAAGATAGAATTGGCTTTGGAGTCAGGCAGCCCTAAGCTGAAATTTTGCTTCAGACACTTAAATTAGAAGTCACTTAACTTCTCAGACTCAGTTTCCTCAGTTGTAAAATGAAGAAAATAAACATGGCATCTCTAAGCTCTAAGTCTATGGTCTTATGATTGTGTTCCCTATTAGAATGTAAGTTCTTTGAGGGAAGAGAAACTGTTTCTGTCTTAAGCACTTAGCACAGTACCTGACACATAATAAATATTTAAAAGATTGATTAGAAGTATCATAAAGTCTTATCCCTACATGTTACAAATGGGGAAACTGAGGCTGGGGTACAATGAGTGACTTGTTGAATCTCAAAGAGAATCATAAAATCTAAGTTGGAAGGTACCTTACAAGTCATTCAGTCCAACCCATAGAACATCTGAACAAAACCCCTCTAAAATACGCAAGAAGTTGTCATCTGGTCTTTGCTTAATGAGGGGAAGCTCTTGAGGCAGCCCATTACTCTAATTCTTAGGGACTTGGGCAGGGGGAGTTCCTCTTGTGCAACACTTAAATCTGCCTCTTTGCAATTGCCACCCACTGCTTCTAGTTCTATGTCCAGGGCTAAGAGGAACAAGGCTCCCCTGTGAAAGTCTCTCAGATTCTTGAAGATGGTTCTCATCAAGTTCCCTCTAAGTCTTTTTACGGCCTCTGGCTCTCATCCCAGTGGGCTTGCCACAACACCCTCCCTTTGCCTTTTAGTGCCCCCCAGGGGGTCTTCCCTGGCCCCTGGAGAACAGAAGCCCCCAGGCTCAAGCCCTGTGCCCTCTGCAAAGCCTTCTCCAGTTACGCTGGCACAAGAGGACCCTTCCCCCACCCTGCTCCTATACCACTTAGTGTCTGGATTACTCATTTAGCACTTAGGATAAAATCATAGAATGGCAAAGCTGGAAAAGCACTCAGAGGCAATCAAGTCCACTCTCCCCACAAAGGAATTCCCTCAATAGGCTCTCCAGTCAGTGTTCAGAAGGCGGGGAAACACTGCTTGCCTGCAACAGCCCCAGGACACCAAGGGACAATTCTAGTTAGTAACCAAGCAGGAATCATTTATTAAACACTCAGTAATGTCCTGGAGGCCCTTTGTTAAGCACAAAGGCACAAAGAGCCCCTGGCCTCAGGGATCTTACACAAGTGCTCCTTACATAGAGCCAAAGCTTGCCATTCTGCAGCGTCCACCCTTTGCCGTCCAAGTAGAGCACATGTATTCCCTTCTGTGGGGTAGCCCTTCCCCAGCCACCTGTGATTCTTATGCCCTGGCTAATCCAAGCCTGCTCTTTTCTAAGCAAAATGCCTTTAGTCCCCATTGTGTTGGTAAGGCAAAATGGGCTCTTTAGCACTTGGGGAGTTTGGCTTTTGTTTACTTTGAGTGAAAGTACTTTCAGCTGTTAAGTGCTAAGCCCCAGGCCCAAGCCCTATCAGGTATGAAACCTGTGTGGGTGTAGATTAATGACTTAAGAGGGGCCAACTCGGGAACCAATGGTCTCTGGTCGTTGAGTCGGGGCTTGAGAAAGCCAGAGGCTCGGCTACGAGGAGAGGCGAGCTAAGAGACAACTAGCTGAAGCTGAAAAAAAAGCCGAAGCAGGAGCTGCAGAAGTAGAGCTGACCCGTGTGAACCCAGGAGTGCGAGCAAGGACTTGAGGCCAGTAAATACGAATTGGTTAAATACCATCTTGTTTTTAGGTGGCCTCCTGGTTACTCTTGTGAGGTGGGCCTATGGGCCTGGGGCTTTTTGGTCAAGATGTTGGAACGGGGAGGCTGGTTGGCAGATCTGCTGCTGTGGGGCCTAAATAAATGTTTTGTTGCTTTCTACTTAGAGAATCCCTCATACCTTGCGATTTCAAACCATTCAAACATATACATGATTATATTTGAGATTATAAATTCAGCCTTCCTACTACACCGATGAAAAACCATCTAGTCCATTGCCCTGATTTTTCACTTGAAGAAAATCAGAACCAGATAATAGTGAGAGAAACAATGTTGGGACTAGAACAGGTCAATCAGTAAATAAGCATTTAATGACATGTCCAAAGAAAGGTTGGTTCCTTCCTTCCTTCCTTCATTCCTTCCTTCTGTCCTTTCCTTTCCTTTCCCCCTTCCTTTCTTCCTCCCTTCTTTCCTCCCTCCCTTCTGAGTTTCATTCCATCCTTCCTTTCCTTCCTTCCTTCCTTCATTCCTTCTTCCTTTCCTTCCTTCTTCCCTCCCTTCCTTCTTCATTCCCTCCCTCCCTTCCCTCCTTCCTTTCTCTTTCTCTTCTTTCCTCCTTCCCCTCCTACTTTCATTCCATCCTTCCATCCTTTCTTCCTTCCATATTTCTTTTTTTGTTTTTCTTCTTCCACATTTCTTAATTGCCTACTATACATCACCTAAGAGGCAGTGAGGCATAGTAGATAGAAAGCCTACCTAGGATTCAAGAAAACCTGGGTCCAAGTCCTGCCTTTGACACACTGATTTGTGAGCCTGAATGATTCTTTGAACTTCACAGGGCCTCCAGACAATTCCCTAAGACCATCAGCTGTAGCAGGTGCCAATCTGCATTGGTAGAGTGAATTACTTCATGGGGAGGTCCCTACACCAATGGAATCACTGGTCCCATAGAGAAAAAAAATGTGCCAGGCACCATGATAAGCAGACGGGATACAAATACAAAAACCAAAACAGCCTCTGTCCTCTGGGAGCTTACATTCTATTGGGTTTGGGGAATATGCATTGGACTCATGGTTAGATATGTGTTAGGTCCTGGCTTTGATTAACTAATCCTCAGCACAAGCTTCAACCTATCTGAACCTCAGTTTATTTATCAGTAAAATAGGGATAATAATATTTGCCGAACAGTGCACCTCATGTGGCCATTGTGAATGGGAAAGCACTACAGAAAGAGAAGCTAGAGACATTATTCCATGATTATACCCTGCTTATACCCTGCCTGGAAGTAATCTCTAAGTGTTTCCTGTGTGATAAGTCTGATCTCCATTAATGGCAGGTGGTGAGCTCCCAGGACAAGGATTAAGTCTTCTATTTATTTCACTCCCAAGCTGCTTTTCGCAGGCTGGAGCAAACAGTAAGTGGTCAATAAAGGCATGTCCAATGGTTTAACTAAAGAAATATTTACAAAGTGCTCATTGTGGGCAGGGCCTGATGCTCAGCACTGGGGAGAAAAACAGCAATTCCTATCCTCAAGAAGCTTACAATCTAATGTAAGGGGGT
Source organism: Phalanger gymnotis (assembly GCA_028646595.1). Classification (NCBI taxonomy): domain Eukaryota; kingdom Metazoa; phylum Chordata; class Mammalia; order Diprotodontia; family Phalangeridae; genus Phalanger; species Phalanger gymnotis. Next base: position 24,661,692 of record CM053624.1, on the reverse strand, counting down.
AGGCAACAGGGTGATGCATGCCTTTGGATATGTCACATTTGGAAACATCTACGGCACCAAGGTAGAACATGAAAGGAGCAGGGAAGATCCTGGCAAAGTGTTTTGGGATAATTGAAGTGGAAAAGCTCACTTTCAGCTGGGGGATGGGGGTTGGGGAGGGATGCAAGGAAGGAAGAGGCACCAGATCTAGACATTGAAATAAGATTGCCAAAGAACCTCAGAATGAGAAGGATCTTCTACTCCATCTTGTACCTGAACCAGAATCTCCCTACAATACCCTTGTCATGTGGGCATCCACCTTTGCTTGAACACCTCCAGACTCCCAAGGCAGTCCACTTCACTTGGGCAAAGCTCAAATTATGAGGAAGCTCTTCCTGTCCTAAAGTCTAAGTCTGCCTCTCAGTAACTGCCCGTCACTGTTCCTCTCCATTCTGCCCTCTGGGGCCAAGCAGACTGAACTTCTTCCATGTGCCAGCCCTTCAAACGCTTGAAGACATAACCTGTCCTGCAAGCCTTCTCTTCCTGGGCTGAACATCCCAACATCCTTCAATTCATCCTCAGAGGGCACAAACCTGAGGCCTTTCATTATTCCAGCTCTTCCAGCTCTTCTCAAGCCTATCATTATCTTTCCTAAGGTATCCTATGGAAAGCTGAACATGATACTCCATATGTAGTTAGATTGGGGCAGAGAATAGCAAGAGAATGACTTCTCCATGGTCCTGATTTCTCATCCTCTATTAATGCCACCTAACCCCGCTCTAGCTGTCTTGGCTGCCATATCACACTGTTGACTCATAGTGAACTTGTGGTCCACTAAAATCCCCAGATCTTTTTTTCAGACAAGCTGTTCTCTAATCACACACCTTCTCTTATCTTAGACTTGTGAAGCTGTTGTTTTATAATTCATGTATATGGCTAATATGAAACTAGGTTTTGCATGACTTTACATATATAATCAACATATTGCTTGCCTTCTCAAGAGATGGGGGAAGTATGAGAGGGAAGGAGACCCAGAATTTTTAAAAATGAAAGCTAAATTTTTAAATTACATTGGGCAATATTTAATGAAATAAATAAAATGTATTTAAATGTATTTAAATAAAATAAAATGTATTTAAAAACAAAAGGCAATAATAACTAAAAATTCATGTGTAAGACTCTAGATTTATCCCTATTTAATTTCATCTTATTACATTAGGCCTACTGAGATCATCTGGATCCTGACTATGCCATCCAGTGCCTTACCCATCCCTCCTAGCTTTCTGTTATCTGCAACTCTATTAGTATTGTATTGTATAAGTATTGGATGCCTTTTCCACACAATTAATAAATATGCTAAGCAGAACAGAGCCAGATGTAGATTCCTTTAGCCCTTTACTGAAGACCTTCCAAGCTGGTATTCAACTATTAATGACTACTCTTTGGGCTTCACCATCCAACCAGTTCCAACTTCATCTAGTTGTCCCATTACCCTCCCTGGCATCTCTCCACTTTGTCCACAAGGATGGCATGAGAACCACTGCCAAATACTTTGATAAAATCTCACTAAATTGCATCTACAATATTCTGCTGATCCACCAAAAATAAAAGGAATAAAAACTCATAAATAAATAAATTTATGTTATAAATAAGTTAAATGTAAATAATATATAATACAAATAACTATAAATATAATAAACAAATATATGTAAATAAATTGTAAATGAATGGATGAATGAATGACAACTTAATCTCACATGACCTGCTCTTGATGAAGCCACTTTTTTTCCTCTGTGTAACTGCTTCTTTTTTGACTCTATGCTCACTAACCATCCCAACAGGAAATAACTGTGATAGTATGCTCTAGAATTCTGCCATCCAAACTCATCACTCTATTGTTTGCTGACACCCTCTGACCTTTTTTGGCTGGTTTCTGGGTTTACGGGACATTCCTTGTTTTCAGACACTGAGGTATGGTGGAATGACGAACTTTACATCAGCTGAACTGGGTTTGAGTACTGCTTATTAGTATCTACATGATCTTGGACAAGTCACTTAATGCCTCAATCTACTACTTTGAAAAATGGGGATAATAATGCAGCCACTTCCTATCTCTCAGGATATTAGGAGGAGATGGCCTTATGAAAGCTAAGCCCTATATCAATGTTGAGTTATTGTTTTTTTCAAAGATCATGAGCTGTGGTTCAGCGATGACATTCACAAGTTCTTTGAGTACTCTACTCCCTTGGCATGGTGATATGAATTCATTGTGAGCTAATAATAATAACTGATAATAACTCGCATTTATATAGAGCTTACTATACACCTGGCACTGTGCTAAATGCTTTAGAATTATTATGTCATTCGATCCTCACAACAGCCCTTGAAGATAGGAGCTATTATTATCCACATTCTACAGATGAGTAAACTGAGACAAAAAAAGTTAAGTAATTTGCCCAGCATCACAGAGGTAGTAAGTGTCTGAACATGGATTTGAACTGAGTTCTTCCTGACTCAAGGACTAGTGCTTTAGCCACTGTGCCACCTAGTTGCCCCTTACAATTAATTTACTTATATTGGGTTGCAATTATTAGCCATTTTTCTGCTTTTCGTGTCTGGTCTAAAAAGCATTTTCTTTGAAAAACAAAGAGATAAAACCAGAAGCATAAGTAGCTTTCTGTTTTTTCAGCCTTTTCTGTTTTTGGTTGTCATATCATTCTATCCACTGCATCAAAGGTCTTATCCCTTCTTTGATCTTCTTTTCCCCAATTTTTAGAGGGGAAAGATTTTCTTCTTTATCGTCCTTAGCTTTTCATGTGAGCCTCAATCCATACACACTCAGCACTCTTGAGTCTCTTTCTCCAGGACCATGTTATTCTTTGATATTAATTCTGTTACCCATGTTTCTTTCAGTGTTCTGTACAATTTTGGTCTGAATTGGTTAGTGAGATCCCTATGCATCCACATCAGCCTTTTGGGACAATCCTCTCTTTTTCTTCTCACTCTATGGCTTCGGAATGTCTTTCTGAGAACTTCCCATCCCCCTGGGTTAACTTGCCCTGTATAATGTTGGCCATGGAACCCTTCTTATTCATCCTCTGGACCCTTTGAAATTAGATGTCTAAAAATTCTGATGCAAAATAGAGATAATAGCAACAAGCAAAGGTGAAGAGGGCACATGTTCCAAACATGAAGAGGACTGTTTATGTAAATGTACATTAATGTACTTAAGCAAGAGAGGGCAATATGAGTTTGGTGAATTCTACCAGTCATTTAGTTTGGTTGGACCATAGTATACATGAAGGGAAGTGGTTAAATAAAACTTTTAAAAGGTGGGCTAGAGGCAGATGGTAGAGGTCTTTGAAAGCCACACTGAAGAGGCTACATTTTATTCTGTAGATGACAAGGGTCCACAGAAGGGGCGCAGTGTGTTTGGAATTATTCCATGGGGAGATGCTGGCAGCTGTCTGAAAGATTGGAATGGAGGAAAGCTAAAAGCAAGGGGACTCCATAGGGGACTAAAACAATAGTTAAAGTAAGAAGTGATGAGAGACTGAAGTCAAGTGGTGGTAGAGGACATAGATAAGAGGAGGTGCATATGCAACAGATATTTCCAAGGTAGAATCAACAGGACTCTATAACTGATTGAGGGGTAAGAGAGTGGGGGATGGTGATGGAAGGGGAAGAATATAAAGGATACCACAGTTTCAAGCCTAGAGGTTTGACAGTGCCATTAATGAATGCAATCAAGTTGGGACAAGGGTCAGATATGAGGGAAAGTGAAATTATGAAGTCACTTTGGGGCATGTTGAGACTCAAATGACAGCAGGTAGAAATCTAGCAGGTAGTGGGAAATGTGGGGCTGGACCTCAGGGGAGAGATCAGTGCTAGAGAAATAGATTTAGGAGTTATCTGTACAGAAGTGATAATTGAAGCCATGGGAGAGGATTCAGTTGCTGAAGTAAGTGGAGGAAACAATTGGAAGCTAATTTCAGCTCTAAAGAAATGACCTGTGTGAAACTTGCCAAGAAGAGAGAACAAACAGAGGGAGTGGGGTGAGCTGACTCAGAAAATGATAGAATACCGGAGTAGGAAAGGCTTGAGAGGACATTGAGTCAAACCATCTCATTTGACAAATGGGGAAACTGAGGCCAAGAGAGGTCAAACAACTTTCTCAAGCTCTCATAGTGACAAATAGGACTCAAATACAGGTCTTATGACTAGTCAAAATTTCGTCTGAAGAAAATATCTGTAGGTTTCAGGGGCCCATGAGTTCAATATGAGTGAGTCAACAATGTTATATGGTCACCTACATAGGTAGGTTATATGAGTCGGTCTTACCGGACACATAATATTCAGCCCCAAGGAAATGGCAGCATTGATGCATGTTGTGCTAGTAGATACTCTAGCTGGTAGATGGTCTACAATTCTGGGTACTCCATTTTAGGAAAGAGTGTGGTAAACTGAGGAGTATCCAAAAGATAGGTATGGTAAGGTTCCTTGAGACTAGACTGGATCACGTCAAGATTAATTGAAGGAACTGGGGATGCTTAGCCTGGAGAAGAAAAAGCTTTGGTGAGCATGATGGCTGTCTTCAAGGATTTGAATGGCTTCCATGTGGAAGAGGGGTAGATATGTTCTATCTTGTCCCAGAAGGAAGAACTAGAAAAGTAATGGGGGTAAATTTCCCCAAAAATGATGTCAGGGGAAACTTCCTAATGCTGAGAGATCTCCCAAAGGGGAATAGGTTGCCTCAGGAGGAGGCGGGCTCCTTCTTCCTGGAGGTCTCTAAGCTGAGGGTGGAGGACCACTTGTCAGGTATGTTGTAGGGAGGACCTTTATTCAGGTCCAGATTGGACTAAATGATCTTGAGGTTCCTTCCCACTAAGATTCTGTGACTCTTCTGATCCCAAGTCCAGCCCTTTTTTCAGGGAGGTCCTCCCAGGAGTGACTTTTAAGAACAAAGAAAAAAGCATACCATTTCAGAGCTGGATTGGTGAAAAGCAAACCTTGAACTTCTTTTCCAAAAGCAGAGGCTAGATTCTTCAAAGCAAAGCCCAGTGATTCTGACTTCAATTCTTGGCAAAATTCTAAAATCCATTATTAAAGGGATTGTCGGTGAAAAATTGGAGAAGGAAGCTGTGATCATTAGGAGCCAACGTGTTTCTCAAGTACAGAGCTCATGCTAGACTAACTTCATTTTCTTTTTGACAGAATCACTTCACTGGTAAGTTAGGCGATGAGAGTAAGCCAAAGTATACCTAGATTTCAACAAGGCAAAGTACTTCATAATTATCCTTGTAAATAAAGTGGAGAGATGTGAACTTTGTCATAACAGTGGTTGAATATCTAGATTCAAAGAGTAGTAATTAATGAATTGATTAATAAATTAATGTCATGATGCAAATGGATCTCTGGAGTAGTGTTCAAGGGCTTTATCATGGCTTAAAACTGTTCTATATTTTTATCTACTCACAGGTTGTTGTGTTTGTCCTTCATTTTTGAAGAGGACCATAACACCAGGAAGATGATGACATGACTTGCAGTTGACTTTGATTTGAGTGATGGAGGCCTGTGCAAGGTCACCAGCCTTGCTTTCTCTTCCAGAGCCATCTGGGTCCAATAGCCAGACACGAAGGGAAATGGCATGTTGATCAAATTTGCAGATTAGAAGAATCTACTCTAATTTCTGGGCAGCTAGGTGGTACAGTGGATAGATGACAGGTATTGGAATCAGGAAGACTCAGCTTCACGAGTTCAAATCCAGCCTCAGACATTTATTAGCTTGTGTGACCCTGGGCAAGTCACTTAATCCTGTTTGCCTCAGTTCTTCATCTGTAAAATGAGCTGGAGAAGGAAATGGCAACACACTCCAGTATCTTTGCCAAGAAAACCCCAAACGGAGTCATGAAAAGTCAGACATGAATGAAATGATTCAATCATAACAATGACAAAAAAATCTAATTTCTAAATTAGAGGAATAGACAGGATGGCAAAGTCAAGATCTTAAAGATACTGAAAGGTCGATGGGCATTAAATTGATGGGGATAAATGTGAAGTCCTGAATTTAGGCTCAAAAAAGGGTCTGCACAAATATAGAATGTGAGAGGGTTAGCTAAGCAACAATTTGTGTGAGAAGGGTCTGAGAACTGAAGTAGACTGTAAGCTGAATATGAGTCAACAGTGGGACACAACAGCCCAAACAGCTAATTCTGATTGGCTGTATGGAAAGCCATAGTTTTCAGAATGTCAAAGTGACATCCCCCTACCCTCCTCTGCCCTGGTTAGAACACATCTGGAGGAGTTTTAAATTCTGGGAAAGACATTTAAGAATCACATTTTCAACTTAGAATAAGAGAGGCAATCTGGTCCTAGGGAAAGTACATTGACTCTGGAATCAAAGGCACTGGGTTCAAATCTTGTCTCTGATGTTGACCTGTATGACCTCAAGCAAGTCAGTTGACCTCTCTGAACCTCAATTTCTTCATATGTAAAATGAAGCTCTTGGAAAGATGACCTCAGTGGTCCCTTCTAATTCTATGATTCTATGATTCCTTGAAAAGAGTGACTAGAGTGAGAGAAGAATCCCCAGAAAATGCCATGTAAGGCATGATAGAAGCTAAAGGAACTGTTGGAGAAAAGGTAACAGTGACACTGTCCACATACTTGAAGAACTAACATTGGAAAAGACAAAGAAATTACACTTATTCTGCTTGGCTCCAGAGAGCAGAACCAGGAGAAGCAGGTGAATGTTACAGAGAAGCAGACATGAGCTCCATGAAAGGGGAAAAAAATCCTCATAAATGAAGCTGGTGAAATGCAGAATCCTTTACCTGGAGTAGAAGTGCATCTGCCCTCACTAAATGTTACCCTCATCACTGAAGGTCTGGTGATTGCTTATCAGCAATGATGTGGGGAGAGGGGAATTCCTCTTACCTGGGAGTTGGACTAGGGTTATCTCTGGACTTGCTAGTAACTCTGATTCTTATATTCCAAAGCTCTAGGTCTCTCGAAAGTTTCTGAGCCTCGGTTTCCACCCCTGTGAAATGAGATTAGATTAAATGATATAGATCACTCACATAGATAACATTTCATGAGTCTGTGTATGAGCCTCACAGCCAGAAATGAGGGGCAACAGCTGGACATGCCAAATGGTGCTGGACAGCAGCACATGGATCTGTAGGCAATTCCAGTCATAAAGGTAGGACACTACTGGCAGCAATAAAGACCAGATCTGAGCGAGCTATTTGAAAGACAATGGAATGGGCTCCTTTGCAGTGGCCAGTAATGGCCATGGTGAGCCTTTACTGCCCCCCACCCAGCTTCAAGTGAGTATTTCCTTTGTCCTCAGGGGGGAAAGCAGGGAGGGTCTGCGAGGACAAGGGGCATTCAAAAAGCTCAATTCAAGTGTTTTGTCTACTTTCCCTGTAAAGAGTGACAGGGAGGTGTGCTGGTGGTTCTGATTTTTCTAGGGCTACAGAACCAGCAGGCATAAGGACCCAGGGAACCTGATATTGCCAAGAGAACTGCATTTGCAATTCAAGACTGCTTAAAGGACTCTTTTGACCTAGCAATACACTACTACTGTTATCCTCTAAAGAAATCAAAGAAAGAGGAAAGGGATCCATGTGTACAAAAACATTTATAGGAGCTCTTTTTGTTATAGCAAAGAACTGGAAATGGAAATAGGAGAGGTGCCCAACAACTAAGGAACAACTGAACAAATAATGCACATGAAGAGGATGGGACCCTATTGTGCTACAAGAAATGACCAAAAGAACAGCTTCAGAGAAGCTTGGGAAGATTTATTTGAAGGGATTCAGGGTGAAGTGAACAGAACCAGGAGGGCAATGTATACAGTGACAACAATATTGGAAAGACAAACAACTTGGAAAGACTTAGGAACTCTGATTAACATAATATTTCACCACTGTACCAGAAAATCAAGGATGAACTATGCTACTCAGCTCCTGTTGGAGGGTTAGGGAAGGAAGGAAGGAAGGAAGGAAGGAAGGAAGGAAGGAAGGAAGGAAGGAAGGAAGGAAGGAAGAAAGAAAGAAAGGAAGGAAGGAAGGAAAAAGGGAAGGAGGGAGGGAGGGAAAGCAGAGAAGGAGGAAGGGAGGGAGGTAAAAAGGGGTCATTCAAGCATTTTTTTTTATTCACAGAAGAGAACAAAATAAAGTTCAGAAGAAAACACAGACAAGTGGAACAGCTTTGAAAGTTCCATGTTGGGTTTATTATGTACTTTAAAAGAAACAAAATGTATGTAATAAAGATATCATCCTCTTTCACAGTTCTACTTTCCTCTTGGAAATGTTCGTTCATTTTCTTTTTTGTTAGTGTGTGTGTTTGTGTGTGTGTATGTGCATGTGCATGTGTGTATGTGTACATGTGCGTGTCTGTGTACATGTGTGTATGTTGAGCTCAGATTTTTTTTAAGACAAAGGTGGGACCCATGGACTGAGCTGCCTGTTGCTCATGTGATTCCCTCTGGCTGATTCTCCCTTTCCCTAGGGCAACAGCTACAGCAGAGGCTCCAAGACCCTAACACCCAATTTACACAATAGAGTCAAGACTGTGGGGAAAACTGTCCCCAAATCACTTATTACTATAGCTGGTTCTACCTGCTCTCCATCCTCCCCCACCTACCACCTTCCTTTCTAACCAAGCCATAACCCTCTCTTCCAAACTCTTTTAAAAATCCATTTCTACAAGGAAGTTTCCTTGGGCTAAATGCACCTAGTCCCAATTCCTCCATTCGCTACAGCATTTCACTAAATAAAATATTGTTTATTTGTGATTCCATGTTCTCATGGCTGTGTCCTATATTTTTTTCAAGAATAGGAGCCTCAGTCACTACCATCAAGTCTGAGGCTTCCTGAAGAAAAAGGCCATGTCCCTGCAGTCAGCCTGGTACTAGAAAAAAAGAAAGGCAATGCAGGAAGGCTGTACCCCTGTTTCGGGAGAGGATACTAGTGTTTCCATCCACACTGGGACTTTGCTCAGTGGAGAGAAGCAATGCATCCATTGCTGGTGTTTCTTTAGATCAGCCCCTGTGTTTATGTGAACATAGATCAACTAGCAAAATCCAGGTTTCTGAAAGCACCCTCTGAGACCACTCCCTTTCTTGTTGGGAGGCTCAATAGGGCTTAGAAGCCTGACTTTGGGCATTCCCCAAGGGAATGACCATGTCTTGAAGGATCAGAGAATCAGAGAAAGGACATTGGAAGTCAGCTAATCTAATTGCCTCATTTCGCCAGTGAAGAAACTGAAGCCCAGAGGAGAGAAGTGACTTAGTGCCCTGGGAGTGACAGAGCTGTAATCTGACCCCAGCCTCCTGACTCTACATCTAGCCCTCTTATCATTATACCAGACTGTAAAACCTGCCTTTCTACCATAAATCTGGAAAATTCCTTAGGAAAGGGACAGTGTTTCCCCCCTTAAACCAAGAGACACCATTAAACCAAGAGGGAAGTATTCTGACTCTTCCATAAATAAGTCCAAGGGTTTTCTAGGAGAAGGGACCATATTTTTCCCATCAGATCAGGGCTTTCTATGTCTTTCCATAAGCAGGACCTTGTCTCCTCCCTTTCTTTCTCCCACAATACCTAGCACAAAACTTCGCACATGTTAGGCTCTCACCATGGTTTGGACTAGTGATTTATAAAGAGTTGTACTAAAAGATTTTAGCCTATTCTCATTCCTTCTTGTAGTCAAAAGACTCCATAACTAACCATGACTATTTGATTCCTTCTTCATCTCTCCAAGGCTTTCCTCAAATGAATGGAACAGCCACAGAAAGGTATCCTCAATTTCCCTGGACCCAATCACCCTTTGCTCTTCTTTCCATCTTCTGCCCTCTCCCCACTTCTCACCCACCCCTTGGCTTCCTTCTTCCCAAGAAGAGGTGAGGCCAACTCAGCAGACAGAATCACACCCTGATACTGAATTAAAACCAAAAAAATCCTTCCAGGGAAGAAGCTACCCATCAGATCCACTACGGAGCTGATGTCAAGTAACGAAGAGGGAAATTGAGAAGGAAAAAAAGTCAACACTGAAATCAAGAGAGACTCCGTTAATGAAAGCTCCTATTCCTGCTTCACTCCAGCACCTCTTGGTGATATCTCATTTAATCATTTGCTGGGCAGAGTCATTGCATAAATATTTATTTTCTTCAGGAAAGTGCTAATAATATCCCAGAGGAGTGTGCAGCTGGATCAGACTAAACCAAGGAGCTCTTGGGGAAGGGTGGAATGAAGCTGGTGGAACTAACCATTGAATGATGGTCAGCCCAGCCTCGGGTTCTCCTGCTCAGGGGAAGAACCCAGACCTAGATTTTGCCATAGTTGTTCCCTGCTTGGCAAAGGTAGTGAAATCGCACAGAGCCTGAGAGTCTCTAAGGCTCTGTCTTGGGTCCTTTTCTCCTTCAATGATGTTTAGCTTGGGGACATCATCATCTCCCATAGATTTCACTATCATCTCTAGCCAGGTGATTCTTAAATTGATTTGTCTATCCCTAACCTGTCTCCTGACTTCTGGTCTCACATCTCCAACTATCCATTGGATATTTTACATTACAACATATCAACATATCTTTTGCCCCCAATCCTCCTCCTCCATTCCAAAATCCCCCACTGCTGTAAATGGAACCCCCATCCTCCTAGTCAACCTAGGTGTTATCTTTGGCTTCTCACTCTCTCAGTCTCCATATCCAATCAGTTGCCCAAACCTGTCATTGATCTCTCTGTAACATCTCTCCCCTTCTCTCCTGACACTGGTCTCATTGCCTCATGCCTATACTACTACCAGATCCTGCTGGTTGATCTCCTTGCCTCAAGTCTCTCTTTGGTTCTAATTCCTGATTCCATTCTAATCCTTCCTTTGTCTAGTTGGCAACTTAATTTTTCTAAAATATAAATCTGACCATGTCAGCTCCCTATTCAATTAACTCCAATGGCTCCCTATCTTTTCCATATTCAAATACACAACCTTCTCTTTGCCTTTTAAACTCCTTCATAACCTGGCCTCTCCCTACTTTTTCAATATTTTTACATCTTATACTTCCCTCAACCCCACATACTCTTCAAATCAGTAACTCTGATCTCCTTTCTTTTCTTCACACAAGATGCTCCATCTCCTCACTCTAGGATTTTCACTGGCGGAACATTGGAACACTTTTCCTCTTTACCTCTGTGTCCTGGGTTCCCTAGCGTCCTTCATATCTCAGCTAAAGTGTTGCCTTCTGCAAGAAACCTTTCCTGGTACCCCTTAATGCTAGTCCTTTCCCTCTGTTGATCATCATATATACATATACATGTATATATGATAAGATATGAGATATATGACATACATATGTACACACACATAAATGTATATTATTGTTGTTTAGTTGTTGTTCGGTCACGTCCAACTCTTTGTGACCCCATTTGGGGTTTCTTGACAAAGATACTGGAGTGGTTTCCCATGCTTCTTTGGCTCATTTTACAGATGAGGAAACTGAGGCAGAGTTAAGTGACTTGCCCAAAGTCATAAAGCTGGGAAGCGACTGAGGTGAGATTTGAACTCAGGAAAATGAGTCTTCCTGACTCCAGGCCTGGCACTTTATCCACTGTGCCACCTATATGTCCCATGCATGTATGTATGCATGTACGTACATATACTTGTGTGTAAGTATGTACATATATACATATCTATGTATATGTGTGTGTGTGCTATCTGTATATAGTCATTTGTGTGTTGTTGTCTCTTCCATTAGACTGTGGCCTGCTTGAGGGAAGGGACTGTCTTTTGCTTCTCTTTGCATTTCCAGTATTTGGCAGAGTGCCCAGCACAAGGTAGTCACATGCTAGTTGACTGACCCCAGCTGTAAGCAAATATAGCTCAGAGGTGATCATGCAGAGAGAAGTAGACAGGGTGTGCATGGTCAAAGCCACTGACTCTCTGGGATCCACCAGAGCTGGCCAGGCACCCAGAAGGAAAAGCTCCTGTCTCTGGCCGTAGATTGTGACACAGCAGAATAAGTTTTGGCCTTAGAGTCAAGAAGACTTTGGTTTGAATCCTCCCTCAAACACTCACTAGCTATGTGACCATGAGCAAGTCATTTACTCTTTCTGAGTTTCAAGTTCCTCATATGTGAAATGGGGGAATAAGCACTGTGGTAGCTGCTTTACAGGCTCAGATGAGATAATAAACTTAAAATGTCACATGGATGTCAGTTCTTATTGATTCTGAACACAGACCGAGTCCTAACTTTAGACATCTGTATACATCTGTGTCCTGTATGTGTCCACAAATTCACTGCCCAACCCCAGGCACAGCCCAAGTCCCAGCCACTGACAAATTCATTTTCATTTCAAGTTCGGGATCATTTATTAAATACCTACTATGGCTTGGGACACCATAGTTTAGGAAAGAGACTAAGGTTGGATAACAGCCATAGGAAGGAAATCAGGATGGTGAAGGGGTTTCATGTTTCATGGGGACTGATTATAGCATCTTGGGAGGGAGGATGTTTGGGAGGGAGGAACAACATAACTGTCATTGAGGGAGAGATTGGAGGCAAGGAGGCCAATCAGAAAGTTATTGCAGTAATTCAAATGAGAGGTAAGAAAGGACTGAATGAGGGTGGTGGCTGTGAGTGGGGAGAAAGGGATGGAACCCCAAGAGAAGTAGAATCAGAAAGATTTGGCAACTGATTAAATGGGGGGGGTGGTCAGAGAGACTCTGGGGTCTATGATTCTATAGCTCTATGTGAAGTATTTGCCTAGACTCTGGAGGAAATTTTAAAAATTAAATCAAATCTAAGCCCTGTCCTCATTGAACTTGTTGCCTAGTCAGACTATTGCACCATGGATTAACCACTTATCCCTGGCAATGCATGACTCCAAAGGTTTGAGCCAGGAATCTCACAGACACACTCTTTGGGATTATTGGATAAGAGGCTATGTCTGGCTCAGTGTAGCCATCACCATACCCGGATATACAGCCCTACTCATGACAGGCAGCAAGGTCATCTCCCAAGATGAAGGAGGGAAGAGGGAGTTACCCAGTAGAGAGGATTTATAATTTGGTTGGGGGTGGGGAAACTCTTGGTGTCATAACACACGCTTCCCTCCATGCCACCAAGCAGATCACAAGGAAAAATTCAGTTCAAAGGAGTTGATTCCTCAGGCATTGAAAGACACAGCATGCTTAGGGTCATACAGCCTGAAGGTGTCAGAGGCAGGACTGACAGGGCTTCTTCATCAAGTTCTTTCTATCTGCTGTTCCATGCTACCCCTCCCTTTCCTTGTGATGTCCTCATCTTTATTTACCACCATCTCTTACTCTTTCCCCTGTATATAAACAAAGATAGATAGATGGATGTATAGATGGATAGATGGATAGAGAGAGATAGAGATGGATGGATGGATAGATGGGTGAATGGATGGAGTAGGGAGAGGAGAGAGAGAGAGAGAAAGAATAGGGACTAGACTTGTGATCTCTTTGGTAAAAAGAACTTCCAAGTGAGTTAACTCCAACTATCAACTCAACACACACATGTATAATGGCATAATTTATATATTATGTATACACACATATATCATATATAATATACATATGTATATATACATGTAAATACATCTATAGGTTTGTGTGTGTATATAGAAAGACAGAGAGAAGTAGCATGTTGCAGTGGATGGGAAGCAGCTCTCAAAGCTGGAAAGACCTGGGTTCAAATCCCACTTCTGACTGACCATGTGACCATGGGCAAGACTTCAGCTCTCTGTTTAAGGCCACTTTCTAAGATCATAAGTTTGAGAAACTGACTACATGCATCGATAGAGGGAGTTTCCTCACCAGGGAGTTCTTACCTTATCATAGGTGCGATCCCTCTCCTTATTTGTTGTATGTGTTTATGTAGAGAGGAGAGTAAGAAAGAGAGAGATGGTGGTGAATAGAGATGGAGACATGGGGGAGGGGAGAGAGAGACAGAGACAAAATGTCAGAGATACAGAGACAGAGAAAGGAGAGACAGAAAGAGATAGAAAGAGAAAGAGAAAGAAGGGAAGAGAGAAGGAAGAGATGAGAGATAGATGAAGAAAGAAGAGAAAGGAAAGAAAGAGAGAGAGAGAGAGAGAGAGAGAGAGAGAGAGAGAGAGAGAGAGAGAGAGAGAAAGAGCTGAGTTATACAAGAGGAGATTTTACAGATTAAATTCCAGGAAAGCAGGGACATCCTTCTTGGCCAAAGAAAACCAAGACAAGCCCCCGCCTCCAACCTATCAATTATAATCTTTAGACAACTCTCAATTATTCTCATTAAATGAGGTGAAAGATTGGGACCCTGACTAGTTTCTAAGAGCCAGGGCCAGCCAGACATCAGTGATGAACCAGAAGATCATGTGACCATAGACCTTGAACTGGAAGGGACTCCAGAGAGGTCAAGGGTCCCAGGGTTCACACCACTTCTGTCCCTTCTCACACTGTAATGAAAGGACCTCAGGTTCTTTCTCAAAATTCTCTCCATGAGGAGTTGTCTTTTCAGGGCAAATCTGCCATTAACATGAAGCCATCACCTCTGCCTCACCCTATGTGCCATTTTATACACACAGTCTCCATAGCAACCAGGGCTGAGGAGAGTCCTATGCCACAATCCAAACCAGATTACCATTCATGCCCACAACAACCCACACCATGGGATCTCCAAACCATGAGAAACAAACAAAAGATATCTGGCCTAAATGACATTGGGCCCCCTCTTCCTATACCCAATGGCAAAACCACAGAAGTTAGGAAGAGAAACATGTGGAAGGAGAAAGAGAAAAAGAAGACAGAAAAATGGGGTGGGAATAGACATCATATATGATTGAGAGAAAAAGTAAAGGAAGAATTGGTTATAATTCTTCTTTACAGGTTGACTATTGTGTAAATAAGTTTAATGTGAAGGTATGTGTAGAACCTACATGGGATTACATGCTGTCTTGTGGGGAAGGGGAGAAAATTTGGAAGTCAAAAACTTATGGAACTGAGTGTTGTAAACTAAAACTAAAAAATAAATTTAAAAAAGAATAAAAAAGAAGAGAAGAGAAGATGGCGGCTGGAAAGCAGGGACTGGTGTGAGCTCCCCACCAAGTCCCTCCAAAAACCTATAAAAAATGGCTCTGAGCCAATTCTAGAACTGCAGAAGCCACAAAGTGGCAGAGGGAAGCAGGGCTCCAGCCCAGTACAGCCTGGATGGTCTCTGGGTAAGGTCTATGCCACACAGAGTTGGGAGCTGAGGGGAGCGGAGCTGCGTGGAGCAGAGCCCAGCGACCAACCAGACCAGGAGCCGAGCAGAGAGTGCCCTAGCGTCCTGAATTACTGAGCTGTGGCATTTACCAGACCTCACAACCCACAAACAGCAAAGACAACAGAGAAGGTTAGTGGGAAAAGCTGCGGGACTGAGTTTACAGTTAGGCCGCTGCCCCTGGGACAGCAGAGGTGGGGCAGCTTTAGAACTACACCTGCAGTAGCTTCTGGCCCCAGGCCCACCTGGTGGGAGGAATTAAGTGGCTGATCAGAGCAGGAGTGAAGAGCCTGCTGAAGATCTAAGCCCAGTCCCGGTAGGGGGTTCTTGGGGAAGGAGGAG
>CM053624.1:24617733-24645606 GCA_028646595.1 Phalanger gymnotis | reverse complement strand
TAAGAGGAAGAATGATTGGGAATGGACCAACAGTCTTGAGGAGATAGAACAAATGAAAAATTGTTAAGACATTTTACTTGTTGAAATTCATATATTTGAATCTAAATAGCTTTAAGTTTAATTAGTTGTATTGATGCTTGATATTAAGTTTATAATAAATCTTTTAAAAAAAATTCAGAAAGAGACCACTTACCTGAGGCAGAAGTTTTATCACTTCTCAGCAAATGGAAAGACCTGTGAGGTAGGAGATGAAAAGGACATCAGAGGTGAAGGGCAAACAGACTTTAGATCTGTTTGGACCTAGTAAAGATCCACACTAGGTCCCTAGCACCCAGGATGGACTCTTCCCCCATGACCCTGGGAATTGCTCCCTTCTTCATCCAATCAGCACCAAGGGACACACAGAGGGAAAAACTTTTCCAAACTCAATTCCATTGTATTCAGCCAGTCTTTATAAGCTCCTCCTTACCCTGTGTCAGGATTGAGTGATGCAGAGACATGGGCTCTAACTTTTGGGGACGTCACAGTTCTAGGAGAGGCAAGTCTCAAGTCTCTGAAACTATGGTAGGACAATAAAAGCTTATACATGCTAAGGCCTTGAGTTGGATGTTCTCAAGAACAATGATGTAGAGCAAAGATAAGAGGTGGGAATTGCAGGAAGTTAAGAATTGAAAAGAGGTCACTATGAGTGGTAGGTTAGGTTAGGCTTCCTGGGGGAAATGGGCTTGGATCTGAGCCTTGAAGGACAGATCACATAAGGAGAAGCAAATAGAAAGTTTGTGTGTATGTGTTGGGGGGTGGTGTTTAAGGAGAAGAGTATGGGCTAGGGAAAGACTTAGAGATAGGGATAAGCCTGACATGTTACTAGGGAATAAGGAGACTAGGTTAATGGAGTGGAGGGAAAAGGAAGGCTGGAGTGATTGGGTGGAGCCTTGAATGCCAAGCACAACAGCTTCTTTGGGTCCCCCTGGGATTTCACACATCTGCCAGACCTTTTTGCTTCCAGCCACGGTGCCAAGGATGGGGAGTATGTGGGAGGGAGGAGAGAGGGGAGGTGTAAGAGGGGAACCTGCCAACTGCTAGATCTCCTGCCAGGTGGCAGAACAGTCTGGTTGGAAAATGGAAATGAATGCTGGGGATTCTTTCCCCTCCCTTTTCTTTCACTTTTTCCTCCCTTCCTGCCGTGGCCTTCCAAGACTTGCAAGATTGATCTTAGCCTGAGACAGCAGAGATAACTCGATATAATGAACTCCACTCTTTCTCAGTTAGGAGCTTTTAAAAAATTGAAAAGGCAAGTGAGGGCAGGGGGGTGGGGGTCGGGGGAGAGAAGCAGCTCTTTCCGGTCCATAAGTCCTCTGTACCCAATCCTCTTCACTGAAGCCCTCGAGCTTAAAAATGGCCCTCCAGCTGTCCTCCCCACCCTCTCCTGACTTTTCTCCCCACCCTCCCACTGTCTCCTTTGGGATGCCTTGATGGAATAAAGGTTAAAAATACCCACTTTCTATTATTGGCTTTAAAAATAATTTCTGTGAGGTCAGGAACCAAATCCACCAGGAGCCCTGGGTTGTCTCCTTCCTTCCCTGGCCTCCTTCCCATCATAGCTTGAGCTCCCCCAGCCAGCATGAGGGAGAAGAATTAGGCCCCAAACCCCCCCCCCTACTCACACACACCCAGTGCCTTGCATTCCTTTCTGCTTATATTGTATATATCCTGTATATACAAAGTTATTTGCATGTTGGCTCCTTCATTTAAATGTAAGCTTCTTAAGGGCACGTATCATATTTTTTTTTTGCTGTTCTTGGTATCCCTCGTACTCAACACAGTAGCCAGCACACAGTAAGCACCTAATAAATGCTTGTTGACTGACTTGTTAATTATTCTCAGTGAGCAGACTGCCACCTACTACCCCCATCTCCCACTAAGACATGCCATCATGTCACATGGAAGGGATGTGATTAGACTTAGTCTGCTTGACCCTGGTCAGCAGAACTAGGAACAGTGGGGATGGGGGTGGGGGATGGGGAAGTAACTGCATAGAGGCAGATTTCAGCTTTGATATAAGGAATAATTTACTTACAAAGGTGTCCAAAGAAGGAGAGATGAGTGAGAAGATGAAGAGGAGATTAGGGAGAGGGAGAAGAAAGAGGAAGAGGATAGCCAGAATTTATACAGCACTTTAAGTTTTATAATGCACTATACAAGTACTATCTTATTTTATCATCATAACAACTTTAGGAGGTAGGTGCCAGTGGATCCATACAAAATATAGAGAGAAAAAAAGGAAGATAATTTCAGAGGAGAAGGCATTAGTAGCTGAGGGGACTGGGAAAGGCGTCCTATGGAAAGCGAGATTTGAGCTGAGTTTTGAAATGGAAGCTAGGGAAATGAAGAAGCAGAGAGTTAAGGAGTTAGAGGATGCCAGGCATGGGGCACAGCTAATGCCAATCCAGGAAGACAGGACAAGGAAGTAGAAGATGAGGGTCAGATTGAAACATAAGAAGACTGGAAAAGTGGAAATGGACAAGGTTGTGGAAAGCTTTAAATATCCAACAGAGAGCTTTATACGTGATCCTGAAGGTATTAGGAGGCCACTGGTGTTTATTGAGTTGGGAGTGGGTAACATGGTCAGACGCGCCCTTTAGAAAAACCCATTTTGGCAGTTCGAATGGAGGATGGATTGGAGTGGAGGAGGTGAGATAGAGAAAACCATTAGAAAGCTATGCACTAATCTACATAAGAAATGATGACAGTCTGCAGTAGGATGGTGGTTGAGTGAGTTGCAGAGATGTGAAAGGAGAAATAGCAAGACTGAGCTACGGATGGAACCAGTCAGGGAAATGGAGACTAGCAGAAACTAAGGGAAGAAAGAATATTCCACGCAGACTCAAGCAGTCATTCTCGAAGTATGGTCCAGGTACCCCCAGAGGTCCTCAAGACCCTTTTAGAGAGTCTACAACATCAAAATTATTTTCATAATAATACTAAAATGGTTTTATTTATAATATGGTAAATGTCAATAGATAGGACCCACCTAAACACAATCTCTTTGAGATCCCCAATAATTTATATTATTAAGGTGTCCTAAGAATAAAAAGTTTGAGAACCACTTGTCTAGAGTATCCAAAACTGCAGGGACAAAAAGGATGATGGTTGAAAAAAAAGCCAGTGGGTTTTGCAATTAAGTCACTGGAAAGTAATTTTAATAGAGTAGGGGGAAAGAAGTCAGACTGCCAGGGGTTGAGAAGAGAACAGTCACACATGAACTATTGCAAGGGTGAAGGCAAGACTGACCAACGAGAGGCCATATTCACATTGGTCCTTTGTAATGGGTTTTATTGAGCATGCACAGATATTCCCTGCCAGGTGCTAGCCCAGCACGTGAAATTTTAGAAACCTGTTTCTAACCACACCAAGTGATGATGAAACCTTCTAATTGGCCACATATCTAGAAGAGCTGATACTTCAAGAGGTAATGAGCCAGAATTAAGTTCTTATACAAAAGGGATGGCCCAATGATGTCTCACTGTTGCCCTTCCTGATAGTTAGTGAGGCCAAAACTACTACGAGCTACTTAGTGGAGCAAACTCAATAACTTTGGTTTTGATGTGACTCTAAGAGCTCCCAACCTGAGGAGTCCATGGATAGATTAGAGGGATTGTGTCTACCTGAATTGGAAAGAAGTATTTACTTCAATATAAGTGGTTTCCTGTGCAATCCTATGTATTTTATTTTATTCATTTAAAAATATTATTCTGAGAAAGGATTCATTGGCTTTACCCAACTGCCAAAGAGAGACATGACACAAAAAAAGTTAAAACCTTTGCTCTGGGGTTTCTAATTAACCTACTGGTATCTGTCTATGTTTCCTGGATGGCTTCTTCCTCTACAAAGATGCATGTACCAGTTCTGATGTCTCTAGGACCTATGGACCTATGACAAGGGATAGTCATCACCAGTGAGGGTAGATTTGACAAAGATCAATCACAGAATCTCAAAATATCAGAACTAGAAAGTAACTCAGAGACCACCAAGTCCAACCCATTCCTGAAAAAGGATGTACTCAGGAAGACACTTGATAAGCCTTCCTTTAAAGATCTCCAGTGAAGGAGAACCTACTATTTTCTGAGGCAGCATCATTCCACTTTAAGATAGCTCTACTTCCTTTGATCAAGGCTAAATTTTCTTCTTCTGAGTCCTATCCATTGTTTCTAGTTCTGTTTTATGGGGCCAAAGAGAACACATGTAACCCCTCTTCGTCATGGAAGCCATACAAGTATTTGAAGACAGATATCCTGTCCCTACTTCCATAACTCCTAGTTTTCCTTTCCCTTAGCTAAACATATCCTCTTATGGCATGAACTCAAGGCCCTTCATCATTTTGCTTTCCCTCCTCTGAATACTATTGAGCTTATCAATATCCGGTGGTACACAGAACAGAACACAGTACTTCAAGTATGATCTGTAACCAATGTAACCATCACTTACTTCTTCCTAGAAACTAGACCTCTCTCAATGTATGCCATATCTCATTAGCTTTTTTAGCTACTCTATTTCGACATCGACTCATGTTGAGCTTAGAGTCCAAAAAGCAAAAAATCCTGATGCTCTTTGGATAAGCTGTTATCTAACTAAGCATGCCTTGCCCATCTTGTACTTGTGAAATAGTTTTTGTTAGTCCAAATATTACATTTGTCCCTATTCAATTTTCTCATATGAAATTCATGCTCTATTCTTTCAAAAAAATTGAACCCTGACTCTGTCATCTAGCGTGTTAGCTATCCTTCCCAAATGTGTATGCACTGTAAATTTGATGTGGATGTCATCAAGTGTTTTAAATTTTTTAATTCCAAGCTTAACAAACACCAGGTTACTGATGAAAATGTCAACAACACATAGTCATATAAAGATCCCAAAAGCAGCCCACTGGAGACCTACTTCCAAGTTGACATCAAAGCATAAAGGAATATTCATTGAGTCTGACCATTTAATCAATTTTAAATCCATCTCATTCTCTTACCTTTTTGTCTTCTTCTTCCAATGTTTTCCACAATGATATTATGAAATATTTTGCAAAATGCTTTACCAAAGTTTAGCTAAATTACATCTAAAACAGAGGCAGCTAGGTGACACAGTGGATGGAATGCCCTGTCCTGGAATCAGGAAGACACATATTCTTGAGTTCAGATCTGTCCTCATACACTTAACTAACTGTGTGAGCTTGGGCAAAGTATTGAACCCTGTTTGCCTCAGTTTCCTCATCTATAAAATAAGTTGGAGAAGGAAATGGCAAACCACTCCAGTATCTTTGCCAAAAAAACCCCAAATGGGGTCACAGAGTCAGAAATGACTAAAAAATAACTAAACAACAATACCTAAAACACTCTCCTTAGTTTAGAAATACTGTCATAAAGAGAAAATACATAAAAGAGAAATATATAAATATATAATATATACAAAAGAGAAAATTTATAAAACTGTACTTTAGTATATAATAGTAATATTAGTCTCCAGCTCTCTTTCTTTGCCTATCTCTCCCTGGTTTGAGTATTAGAACCATATTTGTCTCATAAAATAATTTCAGTAGAGCTTCTTCTTTAGACATTTGAAAAAATTCAGATATAAATGCTTTTGACCCAGTTCATTTATGACTTTCCTTCTCAAAAATTAGATTATTCAGGCTCTACATTTCCTGTTTTCTTAATCTGGTAATTTTATATTTTTGTAGATATTTGCACATTCCCTTTAAATTCTCAGTTGTAGGTTTATCAAGCACTCATCTACTGTGTATTATAGCTGCTGAGTCGTGTTTATGTAGCCTGTTCCACTGATCCAGTTTTCTATTTTTTAAATAATACCAAATGATTTTGATAATTACTGCTGTGTAATACAGTTTGGAGACTTGTAACGCCATGCACTTGTCATTTCTACATTTCCCATTATTTCTTTTTTATATCCTAGGCCTTTTGTTCCTCCAAATAAATTGTCAGTTTTTTTATCTATTTCTGTTAGTTTGGTATGACACTGAATTTGTAAATATATTTAGCTATCATCATTATATTTGTTATATTGACACAGCCCAACCCTGAACACTAAATTATGATCTGATCACTTAAGGGAGGAGCCATCATATTCAGGAGTATAACTATAAAGCTGACTGTGGAGTCAGCACTGAAAAGGGATGTCAACTGGATACTGAAGAATGTCATAAGCCCTTAAGAGCAGCAGCAGCCCTAGCTGCTTCAGGATAATAACTTTCCCTCACTCCCTTTAAGCAATTACCTTGCTGTGCCCAGATCATCTACAATTTCCCAGTGGCCGATGAAAGCTGAGCTAAGGTGAAAGACTCCTGACCACATTAGGGGAGCTGATTGGTGGATTTATTATATAGCACCCCTAGGGACTCTCAACCTAGAGAGCTTAATGGGAGACAAAGGAAATGGGTGTACCATCACAATGAAGGAAACAGCAATGGAGGGAAGATTTTAAGGAGGCAGAGGGAAGAAAATAATAAGGGGGGGGGAATGAACACTGAAAAGATGTGAGAGGAGGAGAAAGCTGAAGAGAGGAGAACACATACCAAAGGAGAGGAAAAGAAAAGAGGGGACAGTGGGTAGTGAATGAAAGGGTGAGGTGAAGAAATATAGATGAGAGCAGAAAGAGAAAATAGAAAAGGAGAAAGATGGAAATGGGGAAATACAGGAGAGAGAGGAAATGAGGAAGATGGAAACAGAGAAGAAATAGAAGGGGAATACACCAGTGAAAGAGAGAGAGTAGGCTCAGGTAGTACTCCTAGCTTAGCCCACTAGCTCTGTGATCAGTAAGTTTATCTTGTCCTTTCTTGTCCATTTCAGCACCATTTTGTGGGGGTCTCCCAGGGTATCCCTACCTTGGCTTCATAGAATTCCAGGATGTCAACCTGGAAGGGACTTTGGAAATCCTCTAACCCAACTCCCTCATTTTTTTTTAAAAAAAGAAGAAATTGAGCTTCAGAGAGGTTTACTCACTTCTCCAAGGTCACACAGCTAGTCAGTGCCAAAGCTAAAATTTTAACGTAGGTCTCCTGACTCCCTGTTTAGTCATCTTTCTTCTATAACACATTGCCCCTGAACCTGATCTTGGGCACTGGTTCCAGCCAAGGAGCTCTTCTTCATAGATCTTGTTCTGAGGTGTGTTTTCTGTGTCCAAGCACCTGATTATGGAAGTTGCAAGGGTAGCATGCAGACATTATGGCATCAGGGCAGTTTCCAAAGAGGTAGAAGGATGTCCAGAAGGAATCAGTCCCATTCCCAGAGGGTCAGGCCAAGGCTGTTTTTGCATACCATACTCTCTAAAAAGAGGTTCCTCCAGAATTCCTGCCACCTCTGAAGTCTCCCAAGAGGGAGGGCAAATTGAGTTGCTATAACAATAACAAACTTTAAGGTTTCCTTTCCAACTCTGTTCAGTAGGCATAAGGCATGCATGAAAAGTACTCATGCCAACAGGTCTTGCATAGTATTTTCTTCAACCCTAGGCAAAACAGAAGAGCTGTGGACACACAGAAAACAGAATAAGGAGGATCTGGCTAATGTGATCACAAAGAATATTGGGTGGGAGAGGATGGTTACACCAGGCAAATGTTGAGAAGTTCCGTGGCCAAGGTGGGAGTTTTGGACAATGTAAATGGCCGACTGGCCAGCAGGGTTGCTAAAGGAGCTTCAGGACCATGTAAAAAGGTCAGAGTCCAGACCAAGAGAATGTGGGAATAGCATCAGAGCCCCAGATGCCAGCTGGAGAGAGCAAGATGGCCCCAGGAGGGAAGCAGGTAAGCAGTGAGATAGATAACCAGACTCTCACAATGGCTTCTGGTTCCTCTACTGCTACTGGGACTCTATTAAGGCTTGCACTGTGTAGGGATTGTGACTGAATCCCTGGGGGAAAAGGAAACATAGCTCGCTGGAAGGAGAGCTATAATTATTGTTTTACTAAAGAAACTCAGAGACAGGTCCCTTTCTGTTGTTTACTGCCTTTAATAAACCTGTCTAGTGGTTAATGCCTTTGTTAGCCTTAATGCTTGCAGACTCTGGTGTTCTCAGGGGACTCTGGGTGAGGTCCAAACAAAACATAGAGATTAGGATTAGAGAGAAGTCCCCAAGACTGAATCCAGTCCACTTGCCAAATGACCAATGGATCCAACACTTAATCAGATCGTACATTCTTTTTATAGATGATGAAACCAAAGACCACAGGAGTTGACTTGCCCAAGATCACATAATTAGTAAGAGTGCCTTCCATAGCACTTTGTCATTTACAAATACTTTGCTATAGATGACATCCTGTTCCCCAAATTCACGAGTTCTCTCAGCATTGGTTTAAATGCCCAGCACCAAGGTCCCAGCTTTGCCTACCTTAGGAGAATCTCTTTCCCTAAGTGACTCCCACCACAAACATAGAGTTACCTCCCAGGACTCCCCATCCCTGGGAGGCTGGAAGAGAGGGTTCCCTGAGAAGGCCACCCTGAACCAGGAGGAACATCCTGAAGTCCCTGGTGACTGAAGAGAAGCCACAGCCTCTGAACATTTCTCAGCTTAGCTAGCAGCTTGGCCAGGTGTGAAATGCTAGGAGCCCATGGAACATGTGGAAGGAAACAGCTGGCAAGGCTTTTGGAGAAGAAAAACCTTAGGGATTCAAGGAGGTTAGGACAAAATCTTAGCCAAAAGGATTTTAGAAGGGGGAGTGGTCCCATTGAATCTTCTAGACCCCAGAACAAACAATCCAAAGAGGACGGACCTCTTAGAAGTCTGAAAGCCTGAGCTCAAGTCCCAGTACGAACATCTGTGTGACTTTGGGTGACCCATTTACCTGTGTGAGCCTCACTTTCCTCATCTGTAAAAATGGGGTCAATGCTACTTTCATTACCATCTTCTCAAGCTCTGAAAGTGAGGAGAATACTTTCTAAACCCCAAAGCTCTATTAAAATGTGATGGTTTTATATGAAGCAAAGTGGGCTTATAGTACTTGAGATGGCCTCATGGGCAAGAAGACCTGTGTGCAAAGCCAAGCTCTCACACGTGGTGCACCTGTGACCCCAAGCAAAACACCTGACCTCTCAGTACAGAGGGCAATGTCCAAAAATGGAAAGTTTAAGAACAGGTGCAAAAGTGTTTTGATAGAGGCAGTTTCCTCTTCTGAGGTTTCCTAGGTCAATAAAAGCACAGGTCCTATTTAAAAAAATATGTGTGAAACAGTCAGCTTTACTTGTAGGCAGAGAGGGCAGCTGCACACTTGGCATAATCTCAGGGAAGAGAGAAAGCCATTCCTGCCCAATTCTCTTCCCCCCAGCCCCGGCCCCTTCAGCTAGTAGAGGTCCAAGATTCCCTTCTTAAGGGGTAGTCTTTCATTCCCCCAGAAGAACTCAAACCTGGGGGTGGGGGCGGGGAATCAGAGCCACTCTATAAAGAGAGGCTAGGACAGCCAGGCAACTTCTAACTCCCACAAATTGAGAGTGGGCTTAGCTGCCAAGAGGCTCCATTGATGGATCTCAGCAAAGCGGAAGATTCCAACTTGACCACGTGGTACTAGCATCCTAGATAATTCTGTGCTTTTGGCCTCCCAATGGGTGTGGGTTTCTTTGGGCTCAGCACCTCCATCATCTTGGGAATGAGAGTGGGTTCCATCTCCTCCCCTTTCCCGAGGCCAGAGGATGAGAACAACTCGACTTCATCCTCAGGGAACCGTTCCACTGCCCCACCCTGGGTCACGGAATCATAGAAGGTCAGAGCTAGAAGAGACCTAGTCTTAAGATTTTAAGAGTTAGAACTGGGAGGGGCATTAGAAATTATCTATCCCTTTTTATTTTATAGATAAGAAACTAAGGCCCACGAAGAGGAACAGATTGGTCTGAGGTTACACAGAAAATACACACCGGGAGTCAAACCCAGGTCCTGGAACTTCAAAAACAGAGCCTGTGCTAGTTTGTAGTGCTAGAAGCCAGGCTTCCTGTCTCCCAGCCTGACTGGAGGAGAAAAAGCTAGCCGGCTACTATCTGGAATAGAGGAGGAGCCATGCAACCGGAAAGCCCCTGCCCAGCCCTTCCTCCTCATGCCTGTTTCCCCTCCTGCACCGGCTCAGCCCGGTGGCCAGCGGCCAGAGCCAAAGAGGAAACCTGGCAGGAGCCATCAAACACCGTCTGATGTTGGATTCCCAAAAAGGAGGAAGAGGAGAGAGGCTACAGAAGGAAGGAAGGTGAGGAGAGAAGAAGGGCCAAGCTCAGAAGTGGAGCCAACCTCCCTTCCCAACACCCAGGCAGTTCACTTGAATATCACAGGCAGCCCTTGCCCTGGCTCTCCCCCTTCTTAAAGGGACAGGCTCATCTGTCCCCAACTCGCTTCACTGAGTCCTAGAGCGATTCGACATATGGTTGGAGTTAAGTGGGGAGAGGACTCTCTAAGGCCATCCTCTTCTTTAAAAGACCTCAGCATCGTCAGGAGGCAAACAGAAGCCAAGTGACTTGCTCAGGATCATCCAGCTAAAGACTATTTGAGGCTGGATTTGAACTCGGGTCTTCCTCATTCCAAATCTATCACTCTAACCACTATTGGCCTTTGGAGAGTAGATAGAAGAAGAGAGCGGGTCCTTAGTCTTGGTGAGCTCCAAGCCTAACAGGTAGGAAAGAAGAAGTCAGCCAATAACCCAGGCAAGAAAAATAATAACAAAGACCAAGGTTGAAGCAGAGCTAGGAGGCAGGAACGGGTGCGTCCGTCCAGTGGTGCTGACAATCAGGGCTCTGGAAGGTTAGAGGTGCAAGAGGCCGCTTGTGCATGAACCCTGGGGAGGAGGGACTGGGGGAGGTCCCAGCTGTGAGCGTGTCTCAGAGATGAGGATCAGACCCAGATGGTCTTCGAGGGTAGGAAGAGGGGATGATGGATCTCCCCTCAGCCGCTCCACCCTGCCCTCACTCTGAGAGTCACCAGAGAACAGCCCCAGGCCAGGAGGCTGGGTCCAGCCTCTGCCACTTAACTGGCTGCCCTGTCTAGAATGAGCTCTTCCTCTTCTTTGAGACTCAGTTTCTTCAACTGTAAATGATGGAGCTTGACTAGATGGTCTTGAAGGTCCCTTCTGGCTCTCAATTCTCTGATGTGATGAAGGATAGAATCATGGAATATAAGATTTGGGGCTACAAGGGACTTTTGAGGGTGTCTAGTCAAACCCCTCCCCCTGATTTTACAGGAAACTGAGACCTACAGAGGTTAAGAAACTTACTCCAGTTCATACGAGATGAGTTTTGAACTCAGATTCTATGACTCCGGAGTCAGCGCCCGTTCCATTGGACTTCATTGCCTCCAATGTTTGGTCGCAGGAATATAGGTTTAGGGCTGGAAAGGACCATAGACATCATTGATGACAGCCAGCAGTGTGGTGGATAGAGGCCTGGGCCTGGAGTCAGGAAGAGCTGAATTCCAATCCTGCCTCCTAAATATACTAGCTGTGTGACCCTGGGATAGTCACTTCACCTCTGTTTGTCTGTTTCCTCATCTATAAAATGAGGGTGATAACAGCAATTACTTAAATAGGGCTACTTCGAGGATCAGGTGAGATAACCTATATAATCTTATACTGGCTCTGATTAGCAAATCCAGCCCCTTCACTTCACAAATAAAGAAATTGTGATTTAATGAGCGACTTGCCCCTACACAGGCAGTGTCTGAGGCAGGATTCAAACCCAGGTCATTCTCTAGCTCCTACATCACCCTGCCTCTCATGAGGGTCATCATTGGACTCCTCGCATCCAGACCAGGGACAGCTTTACAAATATTATCTCATTTTATCTACTCAACAACCCTGGGAAGCTGAGGTGTTATTATCCCCAGTTTACAGATGAGGAAACACAGGCAAACACCTCAAGTGGAACACCAGAAGCGAGGGCTTCATCAGACGAGCTATTTTCTCTCCTTTTTCTGGCCTTTTCTCACTCTGCGTCTGACGCCCTCTCAATAAAGACAGCTCAAGAGACCTGGCCACTGGCCTTCCCCTGCCAATCCCTGATGGAGGCTGACTAATGATTTCCCCTCTTGCGAGGATTTACTGGATTCAAATTAGGCCAAGAGGAAGAATATCGACCGGCTGGTTGGGAGGTGCAGGAGACAGTAGGCTCCCAGAGAGTTGGGATGTCAGGCCTCCAGCTCTTGGAGAGATCCCAACATGCAGCCTGGGAAGCCCAGAGTGTTTGAAGGATTTGGCTTGACCAGGAGGATGGGAATAGAAGCAATAGCCATGTGTCCATAGTATTGTCCTCCTATTAGATGGTAAGCTCCTGGAAGGCAGGGTCCCTGTCCCTTTCCATCTTTAACAATAACTCCCCTTTCTTCATTTTACAAAGTGTGACCTTCTGAGAGAAGTGCAGGAATGATCGATGCCGTTTTAAAGATGAAGAGACCGAGTTTCAGAGAGGGGAAATATCTGCTAAGTGGCAGATACAAGACTCAGATTCAGATCTTCTGCCTCCAGGTTCATCTAGCTGCTTCCCATAAGTGCTAAGTGTCAAACACTGGTAAACACTGGAATCACTGGTGAAGATCAGGAGGGTCCAGTCATTGGCCTAATGTTGGAGTGTCTGTGCCCACAATAGGATTCAAGCTTCATATGGAAACTACCCCCTCAAGCCAGGGGATATTAGAGACTCAGGTTTGCCAGGCCTGAGTCCAGGGGACTTGTCAACAAAAGTCCAATTAACCAAACCATCAGCAGCAGTGTGGTTTGGGTTTTTTTTAATCTTACTGTATGTTGATGGGGGAAGGAATCTCAAGGCCTTTGAAGGCATCTCAAGTTCATTGCCTTCCCTTCCCCTCTTCTCGCAAATCTTTCCCTTCCTTTCTGCCATGTTATGTCCTCTTTCCCTAGGGTCCAGATCTGACATCCTCTCTAAAGCCTTCACTGACCACCTCAGCTCATAGAATTCTCCCCAGCCTCTGCCTCCTTAGCCCTAAACATCAGACTGTCCCATTTGAAAGGGAACTTAGAAATCTGAATGGCGGGGGAGAAGAGGGTGAGAATCCAAGAACCTCAGAGATGGAAGGGACCCCAAAGTCTGAGTCTATATCTGAGCAACAATCCCCACTACAATTTCCCAGACTTCCAGCTTCTATTTGAACACTCCCAGTGACAGGAAACTTACTACCTCCTGTAAAAGCCTATTCCATTTTGGGATAATTATGATAATTAGGAAGTTCGTCCTTATGTTGGCCTTATATTGGTGTCTCTAGAGCTTCTGCCTATGGCTTCCAGTGCTGCCTTGGAGCCAAGGACAAGGCTCATCCCTCTTCTAAGAGTCATCAAGCAATCTTGAATCATGCATTTGTTTCCTGTGTGCTCTTCAGACTTCTCTAGACCTTGGCCTCAACCTCTGTATAGAGACAGCGACTGGGCTTGACGGCCCCTCTCAGCTCCAAAACCCTATGATCCTCTAGTCCAGGAGTTCTGACTCTGGAACAGAGGAAGGAGAAAAGCAGTCTGTGTCTGTGGATATATTCCAGAGGGTCTGCAACCTTGGATAAGAAAAACTTAAGTCTTTATTTCAATTTAATTGGTTTTCTTTGTAATCCTGTGTCTTATTTTATGCATTTAAAAACATTATGAGAAGGGATCATAAAGTTTCACCAGATTGCCCAAGGGATGAATGATATAAAAAAGATTAAGAACCCTGGGTCAAGTCCAAACTCCTTAACTTATAGAGGGGAAAATGGAGGCCCAGAGAGGGTGAGATGCCCCCAAGGTCACAGGGGCATCTGGTCCAGCTATGACTTGAAGACTTTCAGAGCTAAAAGGGACCTTACAGATCATCTCATCCAAACACCTCATTTTACAGATGAGGAAACTGAGGAACAAAGACAGGCAGTGTTTGATGTGTCAGAGGCCACAAAATGAGCCTGCAGCAGTCAGGATTTAAACCCAAGCACTTCAGATTCCAAGTCCACCATCACCCTCCTGCTAGGAATCTGACCTACACAGTCTAATCTGTTACTGTTACTATTCTCAGAGGGCTCCCAAGAGGAACAGATTGTGTGTCCTCCTTTCCTGATCTGCTTCATAGTGTAGTCATCCAGGGACTAGGCACAAGGATACTGGGTGAAGCCTGGAAGACCTCATTGGTCCTGCCTGGGCAGGGAGAGAGGAGAGCCATAGTCATGGTTACCTCCTTTAAGGATTTTTTTTGGGGGGAGGGTAGCTGCAATAGTGGGTGCCAGGCTAAGATGGAAGTGCCTCAGGGGCAATTAAGCCCTCCATCTCCCCCCTCTAACTTTCCCTCTACCAGCTGGTGGCTGGAAAGGCTGGGGGCCGGGCCGGCGGCTGCTGGCAGGGTTGTCGGGCATGATTGATGGTACTGTTCAGGAGGAAATAAATTCCGAAGCTCTCGCACGGGGTGAATTGGGGGGTGTATCCATCTTAAAGATACTTAATGAATGTGCCAGGCTGCAGTGGATGGCAGCAAATATATCTCCCCAGCCAGCACTCTCTCCTGCCTCACCCTCCCCAGGCTCTGGCTCAAACCTAGGGGCTTCTCAGTGATTTTTGTGCAGATTCCCAATGTTCCTCCGAGGCCTTGCATTGATTGCCCTCCTTCTCTCTGGCTCTGGCTGCCATACTCTGGCCTTTCCTTTCTCCCAGTGGGCTTTGCAGCTCCATCTCAGCCAGTCCCTGTTCTATCACCAGGATGGATGCACATCTCACCACCCCCACCCCCATTGTGCCATCCACGCCTGTTACCATCTCCATCAGTATGGAATGCTAGAGCCAGAAGGCACCTTAGAGATCATCTGCAACCTCTTAGACTCCTTTTACAGAGAAAGAAAGTGAGTCCCAGAGAAGGAAAGTGACTTTCCCAAGTTCACACAATTGGTGACAAAGGCAAGATTTGAACCCACATCCTCTGACTCCAAATCCAGGGTACCTTCCACTGTACCCCTCATCTGTCCTACCTTTAAAGCTGAAGGGATTCTATAGATGGAGGCAACACAGTGTACCCCCAAAAGCTCTGGATTTAGAGTCATATTTAAATACCATATGATGACTTTGGGCAAATTATTCAGTCCCTCGGGGCCTCAATTTCTCCTTTGGGAATTTAAGGGGGCTAGACCCAAACCCTTCCAGCTCTATATAAATGATCCCATGATCTAAGACAACGCCCTCATTTTGTAGATGAAGAATCTGATGTTCAGAGAAGTAGTGTCTTGTCCGTGGTTACCAAGCCAGTAAGTGGCAGGGCTAGGATTTGAACCCATATCCAGCCTCTATCCCACTGTACCTTGCTGCTTCCTGAAGAGTAATACCCTTTTCAAAATGTCTAACAATTGGTGATGTAGTCTTGGCTTGAAGACCTCCTTGATGAGGGCTCATTCTCTCTTTGTCCATCCCATTTTTCAACACAGCTCTACATATTTGGAAATCCTCCTTTACAGATCTCTCCCTACTCCACTCCACCCTCCACTTAGCTGACAAAGTTATTTTCTGAAAACAAAAGATCTTATGATGTCACTCCCCTACTCAATAAACTCCAATGGCTCCTTACTACCTCAAAGATCAGCTATAAGTTCTTATGTTTACCATCTTGATTCCAAACTCAACCTTCCAACCTCATTATAGATCAATCCCCTTGACTCACTTTACATTCTACCCAAACTGGTTATTCGAAATAGCATAAATTTGATTGTTCCCAAAAGACTTTACAGGTCCATTTCCCACCTCTACACCTTTGTACAGGCTGTCCTCTATGCCTTGAATTCATTCTCCCCACACCTCTGCCTCTTAGAATCCCTCAGTTTATTCAAAGTTTATCGTAAGAGCCACCTTCTACATCAGATCTATCTTGATCCTCCCCCAGATGCTAGGACGCCCTCCAAAATTAAATTGTATTCATTTTGTGTGTACTTACATGTATATTTTGTCTCCTCCAGGAAAATGTAAACTCCTTGAGGGCAGTCAATCAACCAACAAGCATTTATTAAGCACCCACTGTATGCCAGGCACTGTACTTAGTGTTCAGGACCTAAGTACAAAGAATGAAACAGTTCTACTCTCACAAGGAGTTTACTTTCCTTAGGAGGAGATAACAAGAGTATATATAATTAAATGCTGCATGTAAAGACTAAGTACAAAGTAGTTAAATACAATATTTAATAAGCACCTACTATGTGCCAAGCAATGTGCTAGATGCAAGGTATTTAGGGAGAAAAATATTAGCAGTTTGGGGGGATCATGAAAGACTGGACTACATCTTGAAGGAAAAGAGAGATTCTGTGAGGCAGAGGTGAGGAAAGAGTATTCTAGGCATGGAGAGGGGGTGTCTCGTGTGAAGAACAAAGAGAAGGCCAGTTGGGCGGGATTTCTGAGTGTAGTTATAATATACAATGAGGCTGAAATACAAGTAGGCTGGGGCCAGATTGTGAAGAGCAGTGAAACTGGACTGAGGACGAACTGGAGTGCTGAGAGCTATCAATAGCCTGGAGGCTGTCACTACAACATAGGTAAAAGATGAGGAGTGTCTGAAGTAAGGCCATAACTAAGTGAGTAAAGGGCAGGGGCTGAATGTCAGAGATGTTCATGAGTTGGGAATGACAAGATTTTGGCAATTGATTGGATCAGGGGAGGGTGGAGAGGAAGAGGGAAGAGTCTAGGGTAGTGCCAAGGTTATGATCCTGGGACCCGGAAAGAATGGTGGTGCCTTTGTCAGAAATAGGGAAGTTTGGAGAATAGGGTTGGGATCCATCGATTAATGAATCAACAAGCATTTATTAAGTACTTTTGATGTGCCAGGCTCTGCCCTAGGAATGGGGGATACAAAGACATAATCCAAATAATTCCAGCCCTCAATAAGCCCCTTACTTTCCATAAGTAGGTCTCTAGAGGTAGTGTAGCCTAGTGAGAAGAGCACTGCTTCTGAGAGTCAAGACCATGGTCTGCCAATGACTGAGATGTTAGGAAGTGCATGTGTCTTTTCTGAGCCTCCAGTCTAATCTAAAACTCCTCACTTTACAGATAAGGAAACTGAGAACCAGAGAAATGAGGAGATTTTCTCAAGGTAAATGTCAGAGGCAGGAGATCCAACTCCAAAATCATTCTTCTTTCTGAAGTAAATCACTGGTTAACCACTTCCTTCTATAATCTGGTTGCTTTTCATTTACTAGGCAAACTCTGCCTCCAAAGCTGGGGCTTGGGTCAGTGTCAGCCAGGCCAGGGAATAAATGATCACAGGTGCCCCATCGAGGTTTCATTGCATGGAAAAGTAAACACACCCCTAAATCAAATGCACAAGCCACTGACTTGCCTGGGAGCAAGGATCTGTCGTATTAAGTGGGGGCAGCAAGCCAAGGGAAGATGTTAGGGCTGTACAGTTGATTGTTCTCTACCCTGGACCCTGTTTTGTTCCCACCCCCATCCCAAATCAGGAGGCTCAGTTCTCAGTGGTCCAGTGATTTGTACCTCCCATCAGGGCTCATAGAAAGCTCTCCAGGAAAGGAGCCAGGGCTCACCTTATTCATAGACTTGGCTGTGTCACTCTTTTGCTCAAAAACTTTTATTAGCTCCCTATTGCCTGACTGAGCCAAATTCCAACTCCTTAGCCTGGCATTCAAGGCCTTCTATAGGTGTGAGAAATTACTGTGGTTGGGCCAGTCAAAAAGGGCTTTTTGGAGGAGGAGGTTGACCTCAACCCTGGCCCTAAAGGATAGGAAGCCCCTGAAGGAGACAGAAAGGCACCTTGACTCCAAGAAACCCTCCTTGACCACATCAATCCCAACTGCATCAATATTTCTCTCCTCTGAGCTCTGATGGCACTTAATCAGGTATTGTCTTATGTCCTTTCTCACTGTTGATTGTTATTATTTAGCTTCTCTTGTATTTATGCTGTAGTCCTCCAGCTGGATTATTAAGTCCTCATGTAATCAAAGAATCTCAGAGTGAGATGCACCTTGTGAGTGAATCTCTTCCAACCACAATCTGAGCTGGAAACATCTCTACAACATTCCTGATCAGTGAGTCCTACACACACACACACACACACACACACACACACACACACACACACACACACACCCCACCACCACCACCACCACCAGCAGCATCATCATCATCACCACCACCACTACCATCACCACCACCACCACCATCATTATCACTATCATCACCATCACCATCATCAACACCACCACCACCATCATTATCACCATCATCACCATCACTATCACCACCACCACCACCATCATCATTGCCATTATCACCATCATCATCATCACCACCACTACTACCATCATCATTACCACCACTACCATCAAGACCACCATCACCACTATCATCATCATTATCATCATCATCATCGCCACCATCACCATCACCATCATCACCACTACCACCATCATCATCACCACAACCTCCAGTTGAAGCAGCAGGGCTGAAATACAATGATTTCTATAGTGTTTCATCGTCAAAGGCTTACAAAGCCCTTCTCTCATCACTAACCTGTGAGGCAGGTAAGAATAAGTACCCTCAGTCTTATTTTATGGATGAGAAAATGGAGGCCAAAAGAGGGAAAAGAACTGGCCCAGGGTCCCCAGTTTCCAAGTGGCAGTGCTGAGAGTTTTCCCCTCTACAGTTTGGTAGGCACCAAAGTACCTCTCCAAGGGCTGCCGGGTGTCTTTGTTCCTGCCTTGATGTGGCTGCCTCTCTCCTTTACCTCTGGTGCTCTCTACAGAACGAGTAAGAAGAGTAGAATTAAATTTTGGCTACACAAGATGCAGAATTAGCAGGATTAAATATAAATAGCTATTAAAAGTGCCTTATAATTACATTCATTCTCCCATTATTTATTTTACACATGCGAACACACAGGCACACATTCTCTCTCTCTCTCTCTCTCTCTGTCTCTCTCTCTCTCTCTCACACACACACACACACACACACACACACCCCTTTCCAGCTACACATCCAGTGGGAGGTAGATTACCAAGGTTTCTAGCTATTCTCTCCCCGTTCATCACTTCTTCCATGGCTTTGAAACTCTCTGGCTCTCTCTCCCCTTCTCTGTCCCTTCTCTCCTGGTCTCTTTCTGGTTTCATTTCTGCCTTTACTGTGCCCAGCACCTGAGGATGCTGGGGCAGCCACAAGAACATATCTGCCTCTCTAATCAATTGACCCATTAATAAAAACAAATGGTTTACATTTGCATAGCTTTTGATGACTTACAAAATGAGTTACATACAGGCTGCCACAATGAGCAGAGTACCACACTTGAGGAACAGAGGACATGAAGGTAACTCCAAAACCTGTTACTTAATGCCCACTTGATCTCAGAAAAGTCAGTCTTCTCTCTGTGGGCCTCAAGATTCTCATCTGTAAAATGGGGATAAGGTGGCAGGTGTGGTTGGACCAGATGATCTCTAAAATACCTACTAGCTCTAAATTCCATAATCCTAATGTAGGGAAACAGTGATGTTTTTTACTGGCCAAAAACAGTACCAAAGGCAGGTGCTTTGCTGCTGAAAGAGACAAAATAAAGGCAGCTCAGTCTTGAAGGATAGAAGCCTTCTTTGGCTTAGTTTTTGCTCTATGTGCCCAATTCTGACAGTATCTTGGGAGTAAAGTGGGTTTTGTGGCTAAGCTTCCCCACTGATCCTGTGGGGTTTCTTTGGCAAAAGCCCCAGAAATGGGTTTTGCAAGAGCAGAATTCCCATAAGGGGTTAAAGAAGAGAATTATAAAGAATTCCTCACCCAGACAGATAGTTGTCTGTGACAGTGGTTTGTGATTTAATCATAACCCAGGGGTCTTCTGCCAGGATTTTCTTCTAAGGCTCCTTAACTGGAAGTGGTGACTCATAACCAAGACTGGACTAAAGGACTGCAGTTCACCATTATCAGAGAGAGGCTTCCCAGTCACTCCTCCCAAGAAGATGTAATATAGGCTAGCTTTAAGAATCATGGTACAGTGAAAAAAAATGAACTCTGGAGTTAAGAAGACCTGGGTTGAAATCCTACCTCTTATTCTTAGCACTTGTGTTACCTTGAACAAATCATAACCTCTCTGGGCCTCAGTTTCCTTATCTGTAAAATGAGGAGTTTGGATGATCCTTTCCAGCTCTAGGTGAGCCTCTAGAGAAATAAAACCTCAAAACAAGTAGTATAGAGAAGGGCAGAGAAACATGAAACAATGCTTAGGAAATATTAAAAAGATAAGTGTGACTATATCAACAGGGAACACCTACTTTCTTGCAGTGCTGGAAGCATGAGTTATGCTGGCCATCCTACCATGTGCCCTGGCTTCATGCATGTTCACTCTATACATGGCTTACCAATGTATGTGTCCTCAATGTGTGACCTCTGGTTCTATGTGCTCTTTACATGGGAGATCCTCAAACCTATTCCCTGGTTATGCATTTTCTTTGTATGCATGCCAGGGGATAGTATAGTATCTGTAGTCTGTACCTGGGGGAGAAGCTGCTCTTGCTGCTTTATTTGCTATACTGTTTGATTAAATGTCTTTTGTTTGAACTGATTTGTCTTCCGGCTGACCGGGAAAAGTAAACACATTAGTGGGGGCTTATGAGTGGGAAGTCCAATATGAGATTGTCTTTCCTAAGGGTTCACTATGTATGAATCACTAGGATACATATGTACATACATATATACATACATACATACATACATACATACATACATACATACATACATACATACCTGGACCAGTTTTTGCCTTTTGTTCTATTCCCAGTGCTTTGTATGCACCTGATAAATTCAAGTTGACTTGTGACCCAGAGGAACTCCCTCTACAGATGCAGATTGGTACCTTCTCTGCAATACACAGTCCCAGCATGGAAACTCCTTTCCTCTAAACACTGTTTAGAGAAGACAGCACTTGTCCTCCTGAAGCCAAATGCCTAATAAGAGGATTAGAGACACTCTCTTGAGCCTCTCTGTCCTCAACTGTAAAATGGAGATAATTATAATTGTCCTAGAGTAGGAAAGGGCCTTGGAAGCCATTTAACAAATGAGGAAACTGAGGTTAAGTGATGTGCTCTGGTCACATTCTTCTGGATGACCTACAGCTTGCCAATGTCAATCAAATGTGATTCCAAGAACTGAACACCATTTTCTTTCCCCAAAAACCTTTCCCACTTTCCAATTTTTTGTTATTACTGTGAGGGCATGACCATCCTCCTAGTCACCCAGACTTACAAGCTAGGTGTCATCCTCAATTCTTCATTCTCTCTCATCTCTCCCATATCCAATCTGTTGCCAGTTTTTGTTCATTTTACCTTAATAAAATCACTTGTATATTGTATACACCACCTCCTCTCATCTGACAAAACTATCACCCTGGTATAGCCCATCATCACCACACATCTAGACTATTACAAAAGGTACTAGTTGGTCTCTCTAACTCAAGTTTCCCCCTACTCCAGTCCATCACTCATTCTGGCTGTCAAATTACTCTTCTTTAAGCACAGATCTCATCATACCACCTTCATCTCCCCACTTTAGTAAACTCCAGTGACTCCCTATCACCACCAGGATCAAATATACAATCCTCCATTTGGCATTCAAAGCTCTTCACAACCTGGCCACCTACCATCTTTCCAGTCTTCTTCAACTTTATTTCCCCCACTTCCACCTATTCTTTGATCCAGTGATGCCAGCCTTCTTGCTGCTCCTTGCACAAGACACCTCATTTCCTAACTGCAGACATTTTCCCTGGCTGTCCCTCATACCCAGAATTCTCTCCCTCTTCATCTTTGCCTCTTGGTTTTTCTGGCTTGCTTCAAGGTTCAGCTAACATTCCACCTTCTATAAGAATCTTTCCTGAACCCCTTTAATGCTAGTCTATTTCCTTTGTTTATTATCTTTAATTTATCCATCTATAGCTTGCACACCATTGCTTTCATGTTGTCTCCTCCATTAGACTGAGTCCATGAGAGCAAGACTCTTCTCTTGCCTTTCTTTGTATCCCCAGTGCTTAGCACAGTACCTGGCACATGGTAAGCACTTAATAGATGCTTATGGCCTGACCAAATGGTTCAATTAGGAGACTATAGCCTTCCTTGTTATGGACACTCTTTTTTGTTTGATGTTGCCAAAGATCAAATTAGAAATTTTTGGCTGCCATGTTAACTCAGGCCTCTGACCTCACTTTCTACTTTTCTAGTAATGTCAAACTTAAATGGGAATGGGGGCCACTAAACTATATATAAGGATCACCGTAACCATATGTTGACTTAGAAAAACATATCTATGAACATTATCTATGTTCTATTCTATTTTCATTTATTCTGTCAAATATTTCCCAATGCCATTTGAATCTGGTTGGGGCAGCACTCAGGAGGTGCTACTGCAAACACATGTTGGACACCTCTGCCCTACACCATGATTTCATTAGGCCGCTCAAGTTCAGTCCTATTGCTTATTGCTTGCCACCTCCTATTAAGGAGGATGAATTGGTGAGTTGGAGCATAACCTATTGGCAGACCATTAGTGACATCAGGTGGGCAGAGCTAGTCACTCCCTTTAGCTTAAAAGCTAGCAGGTAATCTGAATCAAGCTCCTTGCCCAAGATTACACACTGCCTGTGACCTGACCAATTAATAATTTTGCTCCCTCTGGCTTGGATTTTAAACTGTTGTTTCAATCTTTACCTTGACATGAGGAGGATTGTGGAATCACAGGATATGTACTTAAATCTTGGTTTGAATTCTCGACTATCTGGGCATGCAAGTACATTGGACAGGATACTTCATCTCCATGACCCTTAATTTCCTGACCTGCAAAAAGGCAGCAGTGGAGTAGGTGATCTTTCTAAGTCCTTTCCAGCTAGTCCTATGGTCCTGCTGTGCCTTTCTCATTTCCTTTCCCCTCTAGCCCTTCTTGGACTGTTTCCTCACATTCTTATAGCTGACCACCTTTATGGATCAATGGTTTCACATGCCACAGGGCTTCAATTAGCACCAAAAACCTTCTGATTCTCTACCCTACAGGCTCTAGCCCCAGGTGGAGCTGGATTGAATGGGACATTCATGTGCACTCTCTTTCCTCTTCTATTCTACACTCATCCTTTACTAGCCTTAAACCCAACTATGGACAGGGCACAAGACTGTCCAAAGGGTTTGTATTAGCATCCAAGAGGTCAAGGGAAACTTCGACACATTAACACTAACTTTCAGAATAGAACCATTCTACCCTCGGGTGCCCCTAAACTGGACCCAGAGGCCAATTAATGCTCATTGGATTGGACTGAGGCTAACACAGTTCTCTGGAATGATTAATTCTATTTCTATCTCTCCCAAATCTGAGTTTGGCTTTGACTTGAGGCTAGCCATCACCTTGCTTTGTGGAGGGAAAAGGCCACCAATAGCAGTGGATCCATAACACTACTAGATCGTACTTGAGGAAATTGTCCTCTCTTACTATTATGGGACTCGCAAAACCAACGAGATACATGAGGAAGGGCACTGTATTTGGGGAAAGGACTTCAGGTTTGAAGTCAGGGTGGTGTGGTTTTAAATTGAAGCTTTGCCAATGACTTACCACATGATCTTAAACAAATTACATTCTCTCTTTGATCCTCATTGATCATCTCAAAAATGAGAGGATTGGGACAAGACAGGCCCTAAGCTCCATCCCAACTCAAAATCCTTAGATCTTATGACTACATCCCAAACTGTCTACATAAAAGTCCATCATGCAAAGGAAAGGAAAGGTATAAAATGAAGGAGGTGAGTCAGGGAAGATTTCATGGAGAAGGTCAACCTGGAGGTGGGTGCATGAAGACAATCAGAGGATGGCACCAGGTTCTTGCATTCAGCATCAAACATTGTCTCCTTGCTGCTCTGTTTTATCTCAAGATTTCAACTGCACAGAACATTCTTGTCCTTACAGACCTGGTTTCTAGTGTTAGATCTGCTGTTTGCTATGTGACTTTGAGGAAGCGATTTCTGTATATGCTAGATAATCTAAGGTCCCTTCCAGCTAGAACATGCTATGTTCAACGCTCTCTATTCCAAAACTCCTTCCAGCTCTGCAGTCTATGCTCTGAGATCCTTAATAGCTTTGACCTTATTTGTCTTATGTCCAAAGTCCCTTTGAGCTGTAATAAATTCCTTCTCACTCTTTCATTCTATGACCTATGTTCTGAAATCCTTTTCAATTCTGAAATTCTATGTTCTATGTTCTAAGATCTCCCCCAGTTAAAATACTCACTGTTCTAAGGTCCCTCCCATCTCTAACATTTTATGTCCTAAGGTCCCCTCTATTGCTAACATTCAAATATCTGGGTTTAAAAATCCTTTCCAAATCTGTCATTCTGTGCTCTGCCTCCCCAGGGCCTTCTAGCCCTGCCATTCTGTGTCTCTCTAACTTTCTATGAGTCTATGGCCTGCCAAGCTGCTTCCCATGCCGGGCCCCTCCAATGGATCTGGAGTGTGGGAAGCAATGCTTGACCCCAGGCATTTCCCAGTTAAGAGACTTCGAAGTCCTGCAAACAGACAGCTGAACTAATTAGCGGGGAAGCTATTATTTCCATGGTGAAGACGTTATTTCATTATCAAAAGCCAAACACATCACAGGGGCTGTCCAGCAAACCTTCTCCCAGCTGCTTGCAAATAAAATGCAAATCAATAAGCAGCAAGGCATTCGATAGCCCCTGCAGCCTCCTGCTTGGGTTCCTGTGATGTTTTCCCTCTATCCTTTTAACAAATGCCTGACAGAGAAATGCAGGGGGAAGGGATTAAATGCCAAGAGATAAGGCTCAAACACTTCCATACATAAAGCCCAAGTCATATCGCCTTTTCCAGATCCAATCGTCCAGCACCAGTCAAGGGAGGTGGGGGAGGGCGAGCAGTGCCTTGCCCAACTCCCATCTCAATCAACTCTGAAGCTTATCTCATACTTAAGACCAAGGAAAGGATGCCCATTCATTAAGGCAAAGAGAATCAGAGAATCTGAGGCTTTCTGAGCTAAAAGGGCACTTCAGAGGTCAGCCATCCAAGCCAGACCTGAGCAGGAACTACTCCCCAACCTCCACCTGAAGACCTCTAGCAATCAGGTCCTGGACACCTCTCAAAGCAGCCTCTTTAGGATAACATGGTTTTCCCTTTATTATTGACTTGAAATCTGCCTCTCTGCTATTTAAGTTTCATAGGATTCAGCTGGGGATTAGAATTAGGGGAGGTTATTGACAAAGGGCAGATACTCATAAAACATTAAAACTCACAAAATGGGCCTTAAGGATCATCTATTCCAACCCTACGTTTTGTGACTTAAAGAGGGGAAGTGACTTACCCACTCTCATACAGCTTGTAAGTATCCAAGTCACATTTAGGCCTTTGATGCTATATCCAATACTCTTTTCACTATACCACACTGACTCTCATCACCTCTACTACTGCCATCTGGGACCAAGTGGGCATATTTCATCTTTCTTCCCACAACTGCTCTTCAGTTATTTCATCATAAGTGACATTTTATAATGCTTTGAGTTTTTAAAAGCACTTGCCTGACAACAATCTTGTGAGAGAGGTAATGCAAACATCATGATCTTCATTTGACAGATAAAGAAACTGAGTCTCAAAGCAACTGAATGACTTTTCCAAGGTCACACAGCTAACAAATTTCTGAGCCAGAATTGCAAACCAGTTTGTTAGGCAGCCTTCTGTGGCATGTGTTCCAAGGTGCTTAATGTTGGAGTCTAGCAACTCAAAGTTCATTTCTCTTTCGATGGTGCCAGCTGCTACATCCTTGTCTAAGCTCTAAGTCTCCTTTTCTATGATGGAAACATCTCTGGTTCCTTCAAAGAATCTTTCTATACCATGGTTTTCAGACACACCGCCCCCCACTGCCATGGTTGCCCTCTCTTGAATATACCTCAACTTGTTGATACCTTTCAGGGCTGAGATTTTATCATCTAATGATACCTTAAATCCAGAATTAAACACAATATCTCAGATATGCTCTAACAAGGATGAGGAGAGAGTACAATTACTTTTTGCAATAGGTTATTTCAGTAGACCCAAGCAGGAGATGAGAGTTTGAATGAATGAATGAATGAACATTTATTAAGCACTTACTATGTAGAATGCACTGTGCTAAATAATATAAATACAAATAAGCAATACAGTCCCTGTTTTCAAGAGTCTTACACACTAATAGGAAATGAAACACAAATAGAGGAGTAGAGGCGAAGAAGAAGTGTTTTAGATGGAAAAGTCTGAGGGAATGGTGATCGAGGACATAGGGCAGTGGATTGGCATACTCTTTCCAGGAGTGGTAGTGTTGATAGGTAGTACAGGATGACCACTGTCCTCAGAAATAGAGTGGGAAAGTACATTGGGAAAAGAGGAACAGAAGGTGTGCATAGGGGACTGGCATGGAAGTGCTCAATATTTTATGATCTGTATGATCTCTTCCAGTTAGGTTCGAACATGCTGTGGCTCCCTGGCTATTCTCATCCTGTCATGCACATCCATCTCCCTTCCCTCTCCACAGATAATTGTCAAGAAACTTCAATGATTCTTCACTGCCAACAGGATCAAGTCCAAGCTCCTTGGTCTGTCAGTCAAGGCCCTCGGTTGTCTGACCCAGACCGTCTCAGCCTTCTTTCTCAGTACTCCTTTGAATTTTGACTCTGCACCAGCCTGGCCTCCATTCATGAACCACAAATACATGGTGGTGATATTCAATTCACCGTGTTTTCTCTAATCATCTAAATCATCCCATCCTTCAAGGCCTAGTTCAAGTTTCACCTCCTTCAGGAAGCCTTCCATGACTGCTCCTTATTTCCACTGATTTCTTTCTCTACATTCCTACAGTGTGGAAGACTTACACGAACTGACGCAAAGTGGAGTGAGCAGAACCAGGAGAACACTGTACACAGTAACAGCAATATTATATGATGATCAACTGTGAATGATTTGGCTATTCTCAGCAATACAATGATCCAAGACAATTCCAGAGCACTTATGATGAAAAATGCTATCAACCTCCAAAGCCAGGACTGATGGATTCTGAATATAAATCAAAACACACCACTTTCAAGCTTTTT
Organism: Phalanger gymnotis; assembly: GCA_028646595.1. Lineage (NCBI taxonomy): Eukaryota > Metazoa > Chordata > Mammalia > Diprotodontia > Phalangeridae > Phalanger > Phalanger gymnotis. Next base: position 24,618,557 of record CM053624.1, on the reverse strand, counting down.
TTGGTCTATGTTGTCTTTCATAACGTAACATGGAAAATGTTTTTCATGATTGCACACATGTAGAACTTATGTCAATTGCTTATTGTCTCAAGGAGGGGTAGATAATTTGGTACTGAACATTTTTCAGTGAATGTTTTTATGAGCAATTAGGAAAAATAAAATATTATTTTAAAATAAATTTTTAAAAATCTACAGTGCAAAGTCTCGCACAGCATTTAGTGCTTGTTCTATATAGTCTTGTATTGTTTTCTAAGTATTCCAAGGCTTGGAGTCTTGTCTTCCCAGCCAGAAGTAACTTGGCATAGTAGAATGAGTACTGGACTTGGAGTCTGGAGACTTGGGTTTGAATCTTGCCTCATGTAACCTATTAATCATCATCACAGGGATGAATTATTTAACCTCTTTGAGTCTCAGTTTTTTCCTCCATAAAGTGGGGATAATAATGCTCCCTACCCACCTCACAAAGCTATTGTAAGAAAAAAAATAAGCATTTTAAGAATTGAGCAATTATTAACTGACCAGGAACTCTCTGGGGCAAGGATTGTGTCTCCTCCTTCTCCTATCTCCCTGTGGCACATGATGGAGACACAGGAATCTTAGCTCAGCACTTACTGATTACTAGTAGACTTGGGCTTCATTTTCAGAGAATAGGATCTCAGAGTTAGCTGGGATCCCATAGTCCATCTAATCCAACCTGTACCTGGGCAAGAATTGCTTTTACATGGCAGGGCGGAGCCAAGATGGTGGCTGGGAAGCAGTGACTGGCGCGAGCTCCCCACCAAGTCCCTCCAAAAACCTATAAAAAATGGCTCTGAACCAATTCT
>CM053624.1:24599696-24617233 GCA_028646595.1 Phalanger gymnotis | reverse complement strand
GAAGAGGGAGGGGAAAGGATAAAGGGAGAAGGGAAGAGAGAAAAGAGGGGAGGGGAGGACAGAGAAGAAGGGAAGGGGGAAGGGAGAAGGAAGGGGAAAGAAAAGGGGAAAAGAAGGAAGTAGAGGGGAAAAGGAAAAAAGGAGAGGGGATAGGGGAGGAAGGAGAGAGAAGAAAGAAAGAACAGAGGAGAAGGAAGGAGAGAGCAGAAAAGAAAGGAGGAAGAGGGGGGAAGGAGGGGAAGACAGAGGCAGAAGAAGTGGAAGGAAAGGGGTCACAGGGGAAAGGGGAGGATGGAAGGAAAAGGGAGGAGAGGAGAGCAGCCAGGCTCTGGGGGTGGGGGTGCTCCCTCGGCTCTGCAGAAGGCAGTGACCTACATTTGCTGTGGCTGGGCCTTCGTGGGGCACAGCAATGAGATGGAGGCAGCTGCAACTGGGTGGAGACTCTGGTCTCCTCCACTAGGCCCTGGGTGGTATTCTTAAGCACAGGGTTCCCTTTTGTACCTGATCAGCCCCAGCCATCCTCCTGCTGGGGCCCACAGGAGCAAGAGGAAGAGAAAACTGGAGGCATCTAAAAGATTAGGCCCCCACACTTTGCTGCCTATCCCTCTCCCAAGCCCCAGGCCTGTGCAATCTCCAGAGCCAGGATCCTCAGGCAGTGGATCAGCTCACATAGAACCCAAAGAAACAAAGTGATAGATAAGCCCTGTGCTGCCATCTTTTCTGCTGTCTCTGTCTGGCATTTTTTAGATAAAACAACCTCCTGGGAAAAAGGGGGAAGGGTCAGAGAATTCCCAGGAGCCCTAGACCCAGGTGAGGCTTTGACCCTGGAATGAGCTCTGGAGCCCAAATCCTTGTCCTTTGCTTGAGGGGCAGGTAGGGTAATTGCCTAGACATTGGGTCAACATCGACGGTTCCAGACCTGTTGGCTCCTCTCCCTGCCACCTCCAGTGGCTTCTGAGAGGCCCTTGTGGCTAGGACCACCCATCCTGAGCGAGCCATCCCAATGATGCATCAGCTCACGCAAGAGTTGGTGTAACAGAAGGAGACCAGGACCAGTTTCTAACGTGCACTTAAAACAAGCAATTTTGTTTCTCTGCTGGTTTGGAATGAGCACATAATGATGGACAAAGTACTGTTCCTGGAATGAGCTAGACCTAAGTTCAAATCCTGCCTCAGACACTTGTAGCTGTGTGACCCTGGCCAAGTCATTTGGCCTCAGTTTCCTCACTTGTAAAATGGGGGTAATAATTGCACTTCTCTCCCAGAGTTGTTGAGAGAATCAAATGAGATAATGTTTGTAAAGCACTTTTCAAACCTTAAAGCACTACATAAATATTGGTTATATACAGACATATAAGGGGGTTTCAGAAGGAATGGAAGAGAAATAGCCACAAGCCCATAGATATGCTGAGTCATCTATTATCACAGAATGCCTTCTACTCAATCCCTCCATAAAGAGCAGCAGCCAGTGAGAACCAATGGTAGGTAGGTTTTTCTGCTGGTGATCTGGCCTGGCTGTCTCACTGGGGTTATTGCCGAGGGAAGTGGTGCCCACAGCCAGAATACTCACTGAGCTGTGTGAGCCAGCAACCCCCAGCCTTCCACCTTGTGATAATGCCCTCCATTTTCTGATTGTGTGAATTGCTGCTTCCTAAGAACTTGCTTAGCTAGGTCTGAACCCAGGAAATCTGTCTCTGTTCTTGGGAGAAAGGGGACTATTGGTTGGTGCCTACCTTGGATCACCATGAAGGAGCCAGATAGCCCAGCTCTTAGAATATTAATGACAACCTGCCATGTGTTCAGAGGAGGTGAGTGAAAAGGAGTGGAGGGAATTGGAAACAGGTGATACTGGAGGATCAGATGTGCTCCCCTACACACACACATACATACACACACATGCACACGCACACTCACATGCACACACATATATGCACACCATGATCCACCATCTCCAAATAATGAAAGGATTTCAAGATCACACTAACTGTGCTTGGCCCCTGAGGGAAGAACCAGAAGGACTGGGTGAAAATGAATGACTGGAAATCTGATTTCAGCTCAAGGTAAAGAACTCCCTAACAATTAAATAAAGCAGCCTCACATGTCGATGTGCTACCTTAAAAGGTAGTGAGTCCCCTATTATTAAAAGACTTCAAACAGAAATTGTACAGGGGATTCTCAAACAGTTGTGAGTTAGATTAGAAGTCAGCAAAGAAACCCTTTGGTCTGCGGGCAAGGGGGCAGCTGCCACTGAAGAAAACTAGCCCTAGATGAGGCTGAGTCAATGTTTTCTGAGAAACCACCATCTCTATTTTTCCTATGGAGCAACTAGGATACACCTAGATACTCTGGGCCTCAGCTTACTTACGTGTAAAATGGGAGGAGGGGGCAATCTGATGATCTCTGAGGTCCCTTCCAGTCTGAACAACACATGATTATAACTACTTCACCAAGAATTAGATCATTTTCTGATTCTCCTCCCCTCTGCCATATGCCCAGCTTGTTAGACAATGTGCCAGAGAAATTATCAACACACCATGGTTGCCCTTACTGAATTCCCAACCTAGTTAGGGACACAGAACTCATGTAAAACATCAACCAAGACAGATTACAATTAGGTGCTTCATTTTATGGCTCAGAATCTAAGGGCTCCAGGAAGTCAGAGAAGTAAGAAATTAGCATGGGCTTTCTTAATCAGGGAATACTTCCTGGAGGAGGAGGGAACTGGGAAGAATCATCTAAAATAAGTGAGGAAGAATGGAAAAGGTTTTCTAGGCAGGAGGAACAGCCTGAACAAAGGTGTGGAGGAAGGAATGATTCTGACATAAGTTCAGGGGGTTAGACAGGGAGGAGATCTAGCCAGCTGAAGCCTATTTCTATTGGAGGGTTGTGGGAGAGAAACTGGAGAGGCAGGTTAACTCTAGAGAACACAAAGACTCTGTACTTACTGTGTAAGTAATAGGAATCACACGAAGTTAAATAGAAATATGATGCATCATATACAGCTGACCTTTAAAGACCAGTGTGATGTAGCATAAAAGCCCACTGGCTCAGGAATCATTTGATCTGGGTTCAAATCCTGCCTCTGACATCTTCTCCCTGTGTGACGTTGGATAAGTCATTCACCTCCCTAAGATTCATTTTCCTTCTCAGTAAAATCAGGAGAGTTTGGATCACAGGGCCTTGGAGGTGCCTTCTAGCTCCAAATCAATGATTCTCTGGCCTCCCCACGCAACCCATTCTGTATGTGCTTTACAATTTACAAAACACCATCTGTCCAAGATCTTTGGTCCTCACAGCAAGTCTGGGAGAGAATATTATTCTCTCTCTTCTTTTTCTTTTTCTTCTTTGGTCCGGGTCTTTAATGACTTTGGTATATAAGGAGGTCCTGGTATGGGGAACTCTGTCATTTCCTCTTTCTAAGTGGATTCTACTGGATGGGACTGAGAGGAAAAAGGCTATCCACTGGCTTCAAACCCATTTGTGTGACTCCCTCCTCCCAGGTTCAGCAGACCCAGGCAATGTGGAGAACTACACAAATCAGAGAAATTAAATCTTACTCCAAGCTCTAAGCTTATTTGTATTGATGCCATGCCTTAATAGGGACTCCTTCCCCAGACCACTGAGTTAATCTTTCTGGAGAGGTACCAGGAGAAGGGACCAATGGAAATGAAGCTCTCTCCAGCTGGGGAAGCAGCAGCTCACATTTAAGAAACCTCTGGCCTAAAGATACACAGTGAGAACCAAGAATCAAAACATGGCAGCCTCAACTCTCCAGCTTTCCAGCCTCACTTCTTTCAATGCATTCTCAGTCCTACTGTAGGAGTAAGTTGGGAGCAATTCGGCCCCTCCTACTGGGGGGGGGGAGGGGGTAATTTCCCTGGTGCTTTCTTCCCAGAAAAAAAGGAGACCAGGCAGCAGCCCTTGGAAGGTAGGGATGAGAGTAGAACAGCGACCAAAGGAAAGAGAATGAAAAAGGGCAAGAGAAAAAACTAACATGATCTTAACTCAATATGGAAAAGTATACAAGATTTCATTAGTCCTTCATTGACAGAGTGTAAGGTCCTTGAGGGCAGGAATTATTGCCCTTTTTTATCCTAGCTCCAAGCATATAGAAGACGCTTACTAAATGCTTATTGAAAGAATATAAATAAATGCATGCTTGTGGAGTGACTGATTTTATGATTCTCTCTCAATGAAGATTCCAAACCATTAGGAGACAATTCCACAAGAATTGGCATCATGACCAAAAGCCATTTGTTTCCTTGTGGTCAACCTTCTGATAATGGGAATCTCTAAATGTATAGATTAATAGCTTTAAAACTAAAAGGGCCTTCAGAGATCATCTAGTCCAGTCTCTTCATTTTACATAAAAGGAAATTGAGGCTAGAGAGGTTAAGTGACTAGAATGTTCTTTGAATGGCAGACTTAGAATATGGCGGCCACCTCATGGTAATATTCACCATGTATTCTTAGGCTGATCAGCCAGTGGAAGCAGACTGGCCCCAAAGAGGGAGGTGATTATGCCACTGTCCTCTACTTTAGTCAGAACTTCACGTCTAGTTCCAGATTGAGAAAAACATTTGAACAGGAGCAGAGGTGGGTGATCAGGAAGAATGGAAAAGGGATGCAAAGACATGCAATATGAGGATCAGCTGAAGGAACTGTGGGCAAGTTTAACTTAGAGAATACTGGGATGAGGGACATAATGGGGGTTTGGCCATAATAGTATGTGAAGAGCTGCTGTTTGGGAGAGAGAATAGAATTGTTCTGCTCAGCCCTGGAGGGCAGAATTGAAACAGTGGTGAAGTGGCACCTTTCAGAGATGAAGATTTTCCTTCTATGTATAGGAAAAAGAAACTTGTTAACAATTAGTTAAGGAAGCTAAAGGATGGAGCTAGTGAATGGCTAGAGTACTGAATGAAGTCAGAAAGACCTGAGTTCAAATCCTACCTCAGCTATTTGCTATCTGTATGAGCCTGGGCAAATCTCTGAACCTCTTTATGCCTCAGTTTCCTCACCTGTAAAATGGAGATAATAATTGCTCCCACCTCATAAGGCGATCTCAAATGAGATGTATTATGCATTTTGTGAACCTGAAAGCTACATAAATGCTTATCACTATAATTATTTTAATGATCATTATTATTTGTTGGTGGTGGTGGTGGTGGTATCCCAAAGGGAAACTGACTGTCTTGAAAGCATCACAAGATTATATACTTAAAGATGAAAGAGACCACAGAGGTCATTTAGTCAAAAGCCCTCATTTTACAGATGAGGAAACCAAGACATACAGAGTTAAGACACTTGCCCAAGGTTACAAAGGTGGCAGATCCAGGATTCAAACCAGGTCCTTTAATTCCAAATCCTAGGTAGTGAGTTCCCCATCACTGGAGATCTTCTCACTATGACATTCAAGAAGTCAGGGTGAGCTCTTGGGAATGTTATAGATTCAGCTATGGTTGCACTAGATCAAGGGTTCTTAACCTGGTCTTTATACTTGTTTGTTTTAAATATTTTTAAGCAGAATCAGGTAACATTTACATAGCACTTTGAGGCTTGCAAACATTTTACAAACAGTATCTTCACAATGATGCTGGGAAGTAGGTGCTATTGTTAGTCCCAACTTACAGATGAGGATACTGAGGCAGACAATGATTGAGTGGCTTGCCCAAGGTCACACAGCTAGTAAGTGCCTGAGGCAGGATTTGAATTCAGGTCTTTCAGACTCCAGGCTCTATCCGCTAGCAGCCTCTACATTCAAAAAAAATTTTGATAACCAATATAATTGGCTTGCTTTGTAATCCTATATATTTTGTTTTATACATTGTATATAAAATATTATTTGAAAAGAAGTTCATAGTTTACCCCATACTGCCAAAGGGGACCATGACAAAAAGTTTGTCAAGAGCCCTTGGACTAGGTGATTAGGTGACCCCAGAGGTTCCTCCAGGTCTTGAGATTCGATCTCCAGCTCTGGTGCTCAACTCTAGAGAGCTGTGTGGGAAGAGCCTTCCCACCTCTAGGCCTCAGGTTCCTCCTGGGTAAAATGAGGGAGCTGGATTTCATGACCTCATCACCCTAGCACTCCATGATTCCCCTAACACCTCCCAATTAGACTCTACTAAGGCTAAACTCCTCCCAAACCCACATACACACCAGGAGTTCACACACACACACACACACACACACACATGTACCTGTCTGGCAGCAAAGTGTCCCTTCTCTCTAAGCCAGGAAGATCTGAGTTCAAATCCAGCCTCAGATACTTAGGACCCTGGTGAATTCATTTAATCTCTACCTGCCTCATTGGCAAATGGGATTAATAATACCACCTACTTCCCCGGGTTGTTGTAAGGCTCAAATGTGTAAAGCATTTTTACAAATCTTAAAGGATTCCATGACTGCTAGTTAATATTCTAGACCATGACCTGTGCTCCTGGCCAAGAAATCTGGCTGGTCTTCATGTGGCCTCAGCCCAATGTCTCATCTGACTTTAGTTTTGAAACAAGTGTGAGTATCTGGAGAGGAGTTCCTGGTGTGGGTTCTCTCCTCAGCCCCCATGCTTGACTCTAAGGGGAGATAATGTACAGGGTGAATGGCAAAACATTTCTCCCAGCTCCAGCCCTGGAAAGCCTTGCTCTCTCCCCTCCCACTTCCTGCCCACCCCCCACCCCCACCCCCGGCTGCCACAGCTTCAGGCTCAGCCCAGTGGTCTAGGCTGCACTGGGCCACTAATGGTAATCCCTAGCCACCCAAAGCTGAACATTTTGATGTGAGGCAGGATTTGAATTCACATTTTTTAAAGGTGCTTCTCCATGGATTATCCTCATTCAGCACTCTGGACAGCTCAATAAAGGAGGATCCCTAAGAATCTCTTATTTCCCAAGTGTGGGGAACCTAACACACCCTTCAGACTTCCCTGAAACACAAAAGCTTAAGTGATTTGGTCAAGGTCACACAGCTCGTAAGTGTTTGAGGCTGGGATTTGAACCCAGGCTTTCTCGACTTAGACACCATAATAATAACTGGCAGTCATCATCATCATCACTATTATTAAATCCAAGGTTCTAGACATTATCATAATAATAACCACTATATTGCAAGTCCCTTGAGGGTAGGGAATATTTTTTTGCCTCTTTTTTGCCTCTCCAGCACTTAGCACACTGCCTGGCATATAGGAGGTGCTTAATAAATGTTCACTGGTTCTTTGATAATAGCTATTATTACTGTTATTGGGCAGCTAGGTGGCATAGCGCATAGAGCACCGGTCCTGGAGTCAGGAAGACTCATCTTCCTCAGTTCAAATCTGGCCTCAGGCACTTACCAGCTATGTGACCCTGGGCAAGTCGCTTAACCTTGTTTGCCTCAGTTTCCTCATCTGTAAAAGGAGCTGGAGAAGGAAATGGCAAACCACTCCAGGATCTTTGCCAAGAAAACCTCAAATGAGATCATGAATAGTTAGACAGGACTGAAATGACTGAAAAATAACAAATTATTATTAGTCCAGTGCTCCAGACTTCATGCCATGATGACTGTTTATTAAGTCCCTCTCCAAATTGTGTTAATTGCCATGAAAATAAGAAAAAGAGACGTGTTTTTCTGCTCTCTGAGTTCCAAAAATGGAATGGGGTATCTTGCCAAGTAATGTGCTGCTTGTCACTGGGAATATTCAAGTAGAGACTGAATGGTCACCTGACAGGGATACTGTAAAAGGGCATAAGGTTGGGCCATAGAGATCCTGAGGCTCTGGGATCCTCCTGATTTTATAATGCAGAAATAGTAACAACATTGTCTTAAAATCGAGGATCTGGGTTCAAATTCTATCTTACATAATTTACCATCTGTGTAACTTTGGACAAATCCCCTCCGTTTTCTCAACTGTAAAATGTGGCAATCAGATGAAAAAGCCTCCATTCCATGGCCTGAGCCAGAAGAGAATCAAAGTCTGCCCAGGACAGATCTGGTCCCAAGGAATCAAGTTGTTTGCAGAGGTAGCTGTGGTTTGGTGAAAATGATGAAGAAACCAAGGCAGACAGGTTAAGTGACTTGCCCAGGGTCACACAACTAGGAAGCGGATGATGGAAGAGTTGAATTCAGGTCTTCTAGAGGTCAAATTCAGCCATAGACACTTCCTAGATATGTGACCCTGGGCAAGTCACTTAGCCTCTGCTCTCCTCAGTTTCTTTACTCACCTCCCAGGGTTGTTTTGAGAAGCAGATAACATACAAAAAGTGGTTAAGCAAAACGCCTGGCACATAGTAGGTACTTAAATGTTTCCTTTAGTCTGAATGCAGAGCAAAGAAGACTATTTTCTTTTTTGTTTTGTTTTGTTTTTCTTTCTCAAGGTTCCTCCCATTCATTCTAATTCTTCTATTCAACATGACTAATGTGAAAATATGTTTAATAGGAATGTATATGTAGAGCCTATATCAGATTGCAGGCTGTCTTGGGGAGGGAAGAGGGAAGAGAAGGGGAGAAAATTTAAAACTTATGGAAGTGAATGTTGAAAACTAAAAATAAATATTTTTTTTTAAAAAGAAAAGTTTCTTTCCTTCTTATTCTAACACTTGTGATGGGAATTCAGACTAGAATCCTAGCTCTTCTTGAGCTCTCTTCCCAGTATAAAAGGTCTATATATTCCTGACTGAGACCCAGAAGAGAGCAAAGGGATGAACCAGGTCAACAATTCTTAACTGTTTTTGCATCACAAACCCCTTCTCAGAATCATTAACTCTCAGAATTTTAAAATGCATTAAATAAAATACACAAGATTATAAATTGCATTGAAATGCACTTATCAAAATTTAAAAAGAGCCATGCACCTAATGCAACCACCCCATAGGCAAACTGAAAGGTCATGTAGGTACATATGGATATTTTCTATTTTCTTTCAATTTAGCAACCTAAGAGACTACTTCAACCTTGTTACTTGACAGATGATGAAACTTAAGCCCCAGAAAATAGTAGTGACATGCCCAAGGTCACATAGGCTTTTAAAGCGCCACCCCCCCCCACTCCCATCAATCTTGCTCTTACCCCTTTCTGGTCTTGTTTCATATAACTCCACTTCATGCAGGGCTCTCTGCTCTAGTCCACTGACTTGCTAGCTGTTCCACCATCCACCTTCCATGTGGACCACCCTGTCCTGGCATAAGTGGCACCCCAAATCAAGAATGCCTTCTCTCTTTATCTCACCATTGGAAAATCTCCATTGTTCTTGTTCAGTCATTTCAGTTGTGTCTGACTCTTTGTGACCCCATCTGGGGTTTTCTCAGCAGAGATACTGTAGTAGTTTTCCATTTCCTTCTCCACCTCATTTTACAGATGAAGAAACTGAGGCGAACAAGGGTTAAGTGATTTGCCCAGGGTCACACAAATAGGAAGTGTCTTAGGCCTGATTTGAACTCAGGAAGATGAGTCTTCCTGACTCCAGTCCAAGGTCACTGGTGTAGTAAGCACTAGACAGGATTTGAACCCAGATCCTCTGACCCCAGAGCCAGTATTCTTATTGTGCTGATATAGGGACTATTTGAGTTTTGTCTTCATAAACCCAGTGCCTAGCACACAGTAGACACTTAATAACTGCTTGTCTGAATCAACTGGAGAGGAAACCTGGCCCCGTGGACAAAGAGCCAGCTAGGAAGACCTAGGTTCAAGTCCTGCCTGTGAGGCTCTGGGCAAATGCCAGTGTTCTGGGCAGCACTTTGAGACAATAAATCAAAGAAAAGGTGGTGACCTGTTCTGCTAGAGGCAGTTCCTTCACCTGGGAGATCCACCCAAGAAATCCATGTCCAGCCAGTCTATACCTCTCCCACCCTAGCCCTGCTCTAACAGAGAATTCAGTGTGTCCCAACGTGGCCCAAAATCACTGAAATGTTGGAGATTTAGGGGGAGAACTGAAATATGAAGCGAAATAGAATTTGCCTCTCATTAGAATGAGTTTGTCACCTCTGTAATAAATTGTCCTTCTCAGTTACAGAAATAGCTCCATTAACACATTTTTTTTCCATTTCTAAATGAGCCGAGAGTGGGTAGGTTTGAAAATCCCCACGGATGGCTAAAACGCTAGACAGTCCCTTCTACACCCCTCCCTTCAAGAAAGGGAAGCAAACGCTGTAATTGTCTGTCTGGGACCCAGTCGGGGAGAGGGCTAAGGCATGGCTAGTTACAGCACTAATTAGAAGGAACCAGTTATTGCTGGGGGCTGGTGGTAGGGGATAGATACAGAAAGGAGGAAGTGTTTCCCTTAAGATATGGGGATGTAGAACTTGGACGGGGGGGGGGTCTTGGATATCATTTAGTCCAATTCCCTTATTCTGTAAATAAGGGAAACCACAGGCTGGCAAGGCAGAAATTGTACAGGGTCTCAGAACAGAGGGTCTGGGATCAAACCTTGAACCATTTGGTCAATGCCAGTATAACCTTTGGACAAGTCATTTAAACTTCCAACCTCAATTTCTTCTTCTGTCCCATATTTATGGATGGGACAAGGTGACATTTAAGTGCCATTCTAGCTTTAAATCTCACATCTCAAGTGACTTGCCCAAAGAGACCAAGGCAAAGAGTGCATAGGGTTTAGACTTGGAAGGGGTGCTATCCCTATGCCCTTATCCTAGAGATGAAGGTCCATACCAGGAAAATGATGACCAAGTTCACACCAGCTTTTAAACCACAGAACCAGGATTTGAACACAGGTCCTCTGACTCAGCATCCAGTGACCTTACACAGCTGTGCACAGTCTGCTCTCATTCCCCTCCCCCATCTACCACACCCCTGCCTACACCTAAGCAAGGTCTCTTAATCTTTTCTGTGACAATCTGGGGGAAGCCTAGGATCTCTCCTTAGAATCACATTTTTTGATGCACAAAATAAAATGCCTGGGATTACAAAAGGAAACCAATGATATTGAAATAAAGTTATCAGAATATAAATAAAGCCCACAGGCCATAGGTTAAGAACCCCTCAAGAACAAAGGAAACAAGTGGAGAGGAGGCAGTCTCCCTTGTTGGGTCTCTCCACTTGCTGGTCTTACTTCCTTTCCTAAGGCTTGGAAGATGGGGTGGAGTGGCGATTCTATGTTCGGCAGGACTCAGAACAGTCTCCCCAACTGGAATGCAAAGGGTGGGGGAGGTTTGTGAAGTGATAGGGAAGAAGTTGGGTGGGAAGGGGCCAGGATGACAGAGGAGAAGCAGCTCTCTCCCCATGGGAAACCTAAAAGTTCTCCACCTTTGAAAACTCATCAATGAGCTAAGGGAGATCCAAGGACAAGACATTCATTCAGACAACATAAGCTTTGGAACTGAGGGTGGGATGAAGCTAGATCGCCAAGCTGAGGCTATCTCTTATAAAGAGAATAATAATGATGTTGCTTTGGGTCTAGAACTGTGTTTTCATCAATCTAGGGAATTTCTGGCATGGACCCTCCCTCCACCAGTACACATGAGTAGCTCCTAACTCCTAGTCTTAGAGAATGAGTTACCTGGGGTGTTGAGAGACGAAGTGGTTTCCCATGCTCACAAAGTTAATATATACTAGCATAGCCAATAAATATATACTAGAGTAGCTAATCTATACATAGAAAGGCTGGAGCCCGAGGCTTCCTGATTCCATAGCTATCTGCTGTGGCTGGAATTAGGGTTCAGGACACCATGCTAATTCTCCAATAAGAAGAATAGTGATGATGATGATGATGATGACAATGGTGACGATGATGACGATGGTGGTGGTGGTGGTGGTGGTGATGATGGTGATGGTGATGATGATGGTAATAGCTAACATTTCCATAGAGCTTTAAAGTTTGCAAAGCATTTGATATCCAGGTTCTTATTGGAGCCTCACAAGACAAGACTTGACCTGTAGGAAGCCAACAAACCCTTAGAGGGCTATCAGGTGGGAGGGGGATTGGGCTTCTTGGTCACAGGTGACAGAACACCAAGCAGAGACAATGTGTGCTCTATGAAGGGGCAGCCACAGGCACAATAAAAATAAGATTTCAGCTCAAGATAGGGATTCAGTTTGGAGAGGTGGGGAATTTAACGCTGAGAATGGGGGATCTGAAATCAATTCCTACCCTTTCACTTTACAGAAGAAGAAATAGAGGCAGGCAGAGGTTAAGTGACTGGGCCAAGGTCCCACAAGTAGAGACAGAATTTAAATCCTCTGCTCTTTCCACTAAACCACATAATTTCTAAGTCTATTAGAATGTTAGCAGTCATCTAGACCAATCAATCAGACAACATTACAGCACAGACGGGCAGTCATTTACTTCTGCTTGGATACCTCCAGTGATGGGGAACTCATCACCTTGATTATTGGTCATTTCTAATAACCATTAGAGGATATTCTTTTTGTATTGAGTTGCCATCTGCCTCACTATAACTTTCTCCCAACGGTCCTGGCAGGGCAGCTAAGATCCAGGACAGAATCCAGGAATCCTACCTCCCCACCTAGAGAATTGGACTGAGAGTCAGGAGCCACATGGTCCATATCTGGCTTTGTCACTAATCTACTGTGCAAACTGGGATAGGCTTCACTCACTGAATGCATGAAGAGTCTATGAATTAACAAACTTCAACTAGAGTCTTATCTCCTACATTGGCCTCAGTTTGTCCACCTTCAAAATAAGGGCATTGAGCAAGTCAATTCATCTCTCTGGGACTCAGTTTCTTCATCTGTGAAAGAAGGGGATTGAACTGAATCACTTTTAAAGTGATTCCAACTCTGCATCTATAACCCTATGAGCATTTGATCTCCAGCACTTAGCACAGTGCCCGACACATAGTAGGTGCTTAATAAATGTTTATTGATTGATTAAGATTTCCCCCAGCTCTGACAGTCTGTCGTCCTCACCCCTAACTATCACAGACCTTCTCCATCTATATAGACAAGTTCCAGTGATGGGATCATAGGATTTCTGGCCAGAAAGAACCTGTGAGATCATTCAGTTCGATCCCCTCTCTTTACAAGATTGAGGAAACTGAGATCCAGAGAACAGAAATAAAATGACTTGCCCAAGACCACCCAGCTGGTGAGCAGTAAAGCCAGGATTCAAATCAAGGTCTTCTGAATCCAACCAGAGCTCTTCCTGCCCCTCATCTCATCATGAGACCTAGATCCAAGTTCGTCTCTTGGGCCCAGCTGACATGCTGACTTAATGGCCACACCCTGATACACCTAGAAAGGGAAAAGAAAAAAACACCTTTTTTCTCAGATATTCTGGAATTTGATTTTTCTTTCCTCCTCCCCAGTGAGAGCATAGCACTGGCCTGTCAATTAGCCGGTGGCCCTGAGAGAACAGAGATCAGCCCTTGCTCCAGCTCTGACATTTTCTCTGGGATCCTCCGTGTTGACAGGTTGATGCTGGGGCTCTTAACGTGTGTTAAACACGGGAGCCCCGCTGAGACAGCTTTTACATCCTCTGTCTAACAAGTCTTTATCATGCCAGCTCCCAAAGTCTCCTTTCCTCTTGGAAGCCAGGTTTCCGGAAGACGTTTGACCCATCTCCCTCCTGCTTCCTCTGCTCCCCTCTCTTACCCTCCCCCATCCCCCTGCCCATGTTCTCTGGACTCTCTTCTAAGAAGCTTCCATTTTAGATTTCACAGTGTAAGTGGAGCAACCCACATGGCAGAGACCAGGAGAATCAGCATGCCTTCCTTGCATATATCTGGGAGGAGACTTCACAAATACACATGTGCATGCCAGAGAGAGAGAGAGAGAGAGAGAGAGAGAGAGAGAGAGAGAGCGCGAGCGCAACTGTGTGGGACATGTATCTAGAGGCATAAATATCACTTAAATGACCCCAGCCACAGAGTGGCTAACCCTAAACCTGTCTGTAGATTGACTTTGCATCCAACCATAAATCTGGCCCAACTCCCAACCACAGACTTGGCCTTCATCCTGATCAAAGACTGGGCCCCAATTTCAATCTTGACCTCAGCCTCAGACTGAATCCTATTCTGATCAGAGACCAACCTTCCCATGTGCAAAGGAGTCCTAGGAAAGAAGACTTTTGAGTCCCTCTGCTCCAGCCCCAACTTCCATCTGTCATGATCTATTCTGTTTGGTGGCGAGAGGAGGGGACCATCTACAGCTTAAGTTTGGAGAAACATAATCCCAATTCTGAAGCTTAGAATTTTGAGGACCTTAGACTTTCCATTCTCTTAACACACCTCAGTCATCTCCCTACTTGAAATGGGCACAGGGATGGTGGATCACTAATCCTGTCCAATGTACTGTTCACCAAGACTGCTACCACGGATAAAATTAAATATACAGGATTACAAAAGAATTCAATCATGTTGCAATATGTTATTGTTATATTATTATATTGTTACATTATATTGTAGTTGCAATAGTGATCAAAATTTTTTTTAAAACCAAGCCATATCCCACCTCCCTGCCCCCCCCCAGGTTAAGAACCTCTGATCTAGTGGAAAGAGTAGGGTGGACACTAGAACATGTGTTGATAGATGGAAAGGGGAAGTCCAGGTTAACTTCTTGAGAAAAATAGGGCAAGGACAGTCTATTGCTCACTTCCTATTACTAGACAAAACCTCCCCATTCAGTCAAACTGTCCTCTACCCCTTACCTCAGGGTGATTCCTGTTTCTGTTTCTTTGTTCACGTGAGGTTCCCCTTCCCCATACCTCCTATTACTTTCCCTATCGTTTCTACCTAACTAAATATTACAGGGCATCTAGGTGGGGCTGCAGTGCACAAAGTGCACTTAGGAAGACTCATCTTACTGAGTTCAAATCTGACTTCAGACACTTACTAGCTGTGTGACCCTGGCAAGTCACTTAACTCTGTTTGCCTCAGTTTCTTCATCTGTAAAATAAGCTGGAGAATTAAATGGCAAACCACTCCTGTATCTTTGCCAAGAAAACCCTAAATGGGGTCACAAAGAGTCAGACATGACTGAACAAAAATCTTACTAAACTTCAGGAGCCACCCCCCAGCTTGTCACTTCTGCTCCCTCTTCTAATACCACCCACCAGTGCCCTTGGCCCAAGAAGAGCCCTTTTGGAACAAGGAGCCCTCCGCTCACACCAAGTGTCTGCCCTTGGCAGCGCTAGCGTGACACATCAGCCCTCGTTAAGCATTGTGCCCATGCTCCTCTGCCCCATGCTCTGTCCATCAGCTTCTCCATGATGTATTCATTAGCAGATCTGTAGCCTTCTCCACACCCTGAGCCTGGTGAGTTATGGCTCATCTCTCCCTCCCAATGTCCTCTTGCTCATCACCACAAGGCCCATATTACTCGCGTGCACATCTGTCAAATGATGCCTCCCCCTCCCCCGCCCCCACTAACCACTGCCACAGATTCCAGGGAGATAAACCCCATGGAGTGTTTATGGCATTATCAACAAGTCCAGCCCTCTCCCTCCCCCTTCCCAGGCCCACATTCCCACCTCCCTTTATGGGGACCAATATTTAGGCCGTAAATATCCCCGTACATCTCCCCCGGCCCCGGTGCCAGCGTGCCTTTGAATACATTGCTGCCGCTACCACCCAGGGAACAGATGTTTGGGCAGACTTATCGCCCATCCAAACTGCCTGGGCCCGCGGGCCACCAGACGCCGCCTCCACCGCCTCTGCCCTCCTTCCTCCTCCCTCCACCCACCCCACCAGTCCCTGCCTGCCTCCTTCACGTAGAATCATGGGATTGAGAGCTGGAGGGACTGAAGAAATCATCGATTACACTTTGACTTCTTAAAGGGAAGGAAACTGAGTCTCAGGGGGAAAAAACTAACTCAAAATTATAGACAGAGTGAGCAGCAGAGCAAGGCTTCAAACCCAGGGCCACCGTAGACCTGTGCTTAACATAATAACGATATCAATAATTATAATAATAGACAGCATTTATATCAAGCTTTAAGGTTTGCAAAGCATTTTACAAATGTTCTCTCATCTGATCTGCACAACAGTCCTGGGAGGTAGGTGCCATTATTACCCCAGAGTGCAGAATGGGTCAGTGACTTGTCCAGGGTCACACAGCTAGTAAGTGTCTGAGGCTGGATTTGAATCTAGGGCTTCCTGACTCTGAATCTAGCCAGGAGGAAGATGGGACACCAGGCCAGGAGGAGCTCTGCCTCTGGCTGGGAAACCAGCCTCCTACAAGAAACAAGTGAATGGGGGGAAGTATGACAGAGCATTGAACCTGGAAGTCAGAAAGCCCTCGGTGTGAATCCCCCCCACACACACACACACAAATTGTGGGACTTCTCTGAACATCTGTTTTCTCATCTGTCCAACAGTGACCATTACACCCGGAGCACCTGCTTGATCCGCTTCTCAGGAGCTCCCAAAGGGCTGAAGTTTACATCAGACCCTGCAAAATCTAAAGTACTATCCAAATGCGAGTCATTTATTGCTGTTCTTGCAAAAAGCAATTGTAGTCAAGCGTCCAAATGTGTGGTACTGATGACTGGAGGCTGCACAATAATGATAAAAAAAGACAGCTCACATTCTTATAGCGTGCAAAGGTTTGCAAAGCACTTTCCAAATTGCTTCTGAGCCTCATAATAACACTATGAGGTAGGTGCAACTGTTAGCCCCATTTCACAGATGGGAAAACTGAGTCTGAGAGAGGTGAAGGAACTTGTGTGACAGTATGGATTCAAATTCAGGCCTTCCTGACTCCAAGTCATGGTTCTAACCACTATGCCTCCTACTATCATAAGATTCATTATCCTCATTTTATACAGGAGCGAAGTAAGGCTTTATTCAGGGGCACACAGTTCATGTCAGAGCTTGGAATTGAACCCCAGGCCCCTGAATCCAAAGCCAGCATTCCTTTGCTCCATCTCACAGAAGGAAAGTGGTGGCCCCAGCTGTCTCTCTTCCTCTCTCTTTATCTCTCTGTCTCTGACTGTTTTTGCATCTCTGGCCTTATCTCTCTCTCTCTCTCTCTCTCTCTCTCTCTCTCTCTCTCTCTCTCTCTCCAGTGGAGGCCTCAAGGCACCCAGCCCTATTCTGTCCTCCTTCAGGGTGGGATCCCAAGCCCATCGCTCAGTCTGGCCTTCTTGGCTCTGGCCATTTTCTTCGGGGCTTAACTCCTCTCCTGGGGAGTCTGGATGCCAATGCTGTTGCTGGATTTATCACCCTTAGCATCTTTCATAAAGTACAGCCAGAGCAACCAGAAGGCAAAGTGCATGGAGAGTGTACTTGCTCCCAACTACTCTTCACCCACAAAGGGAGCTGCAGCCTGGTCCAGTGCAGCCAAGGAAGGGAGGGAGGGAGGAGGAGGGAAGGGGGGCAGGAAGGAAGGAAGGAAGGAAGGAAGGAAGGAAGGAAGGAAGGAAGGAAGGAAGGAAGGAAGGAAGGAAGGAAGGAAGGAAGGAAGGAAAGGAAAGGAAAGGAGGGAAGAAGGAAGGGAAGGAGGAAGGGAGGGAAGGAGGGAGGAAACAAGCATTTATTAAGCACCTACTATGAGCTAGTTTTTGAGCCTCCTAGTGTGCCCAGCACTGTGCTGAGAAGGTGGTGGAAGATAAAAAAAGTGACCCAGGCTCCCTTTTCCTCAAGGGGATTTGCAGCCTG
>CM053624.1:24568761-24593578 GCA_028646595.1 Phalanger gymnotis | reverse complement strand
CTCATCTGCAAAATGAGGGGATTGGACTAGCTGGTTTCTAAGGTCCCTTCCAACTCTAAAGCTCAGATCTTGGGAAGGACAGGGGCAGGGGTAAGGGGTAAATAAACAAATGGAAATTGAAGTAAGGGAGATTTTTCACTGATTAAAAGAAAAACTAACAAGTTATATGATGTCATGTAACTTGGACTTGGAGCCCAGAAGACCTGGGCTGGAATCTCACCTGCACTACTTGCTAGTTCCTTGCCCATGGTTAAGCTCCATCACCCAGCAGAGCCTCGGCTCTCTCATTAGCAGAATTAGGACAATAACAATTGTCAGACCCATCATACAAGGTTGTTGTGAAGTTCAAGTGAGATAATGCATTTAATGCTCTTCGAAGACTTTCAGAAGGATATGGACCCATACAGGGAAGGGGGGGAGGGGGCAGAAATCAATGACCTGAGAGTTAGTAAGGTCACCGTAACTACAGATTCTGTAAGGTCTTTTTTCAGCATTACTTTGTTTGTGGTCTCTGGACGAACACTTGAAATGGATTTAGCAGACTTGGTCAATCCACATGAGGGGCTTATGATCCCAGACAGACCCAATTAGTTATGATACCCACTGATGCAAATCTAGAGAGCCTCTAGGCCATGAGTAAGCATGGGGTACACAGGGATTGGAATTGCAGAATCAGAACATTAAAACTGGGAAGGACATTCAGGATCACTTAGTCCAACCCCTTCATTTTGCAGATGAGGAAACTGAGACCCAAAGAATCCTGGATGTGCATGTTCTGGGCCTCTGGAGCATGAATGGGATTTACCCAATATCACTTAACTAGTCACTGCTAATGATAAGACTCCTAATTGTATCTCCAGACACCCAAGACAGGGCTCCTTCCACTATATTATGCGGGCTCTCAGAACATTATATGTTCATGTTGGAGGATAAAGATATTTGGGAGGTCATGAATGGGGCAAAGCCTCATGACATATAGGTAAGAGTCGAGGAAAGTTATCACCTCTCTGGATCAATGTCTTTATAAATAAGGTCAAGGAAAGGGAGCATGTTTTCTGTTCTTCAAAGGGAAATTCAGCATAAATGTAAGGAACAAAATATATGGGGGAGGAGACAGAGGTACAGGCACTGGCAGCTGGGAAGGAGGGGAGGATTGAGAGATGAAATGGTGAGTATGAGAGGAAACAAACAGACTACCTCTGTTCCACTCCATCCTCATCCTTAGTCCCACTCCCACTCCCTTCCCAATCCTGAGTCCATCTTCACATCTCCAGTCCATGGGAAAATCCCCTCCATATCTCCATCCCTATCGCTATGTCTACAACTCCACTCCCATTGCTACTCATCCCCTCTCTAGAAGGCGATTGAGCAATTGAAATCAACCCTCAGAGAAGTTCCACACCTCAATTGGGTCTCCAACCGACTGAGAAAGAGAGCCTCAGTTTCCTTCAGGGGGACATAAGGAGCAACAAAGCCCAGAGATACTGAACGCTAGAGCGGAAAGGTTCAAGGCGCCGTCCACTTCTGCCCTTCCCACTACCAGGACTAAAGGACTCTCCTCCTCTCTCTTCCGTCCTCATTCGTTCCACAGTTATTGAGAATATACTGGATATAACAGGCTGCAGGTTCAGTACAAGGACTTCCTTTTCCCTCTGTTCCTCCCCTCTTTCTTCCTCCGCCTTCTTTTCCCCTTTCTCCCACTTTCCTTCCTTCTCCTCAGCTCTCTTTCCTCCCCTTCTCCTTTCTTCCTTCTCCCTCTCTTCTTCTCCCACCTTCCTTTTTTTCTTTACCTCTGCTTTCTCCCCTCACCTCCTTTTCTCCCTTTTTCCCTCCCTCCCCCACTTGCCCATTCTCTTCGTCAACCTCTGCAGCTGGCACCCTGGCACTCTCTCTTTCCCTGCCCCTGAATAGTCCTGTTATTATTCAGAAAAGTCTCCTGATTGAAAAGGCCCCTAAGGCATTTTGCAAATAAAAATCCTTTAATTGGGAAGTTGTTAACTTCTCAAAGAGGAATTTTAATTTTGCTCTCACCCCACCCTCCCATTCTCTTCCCCCAAACCAAGGTAATAAATGCAAAAGGCTAATAGTCAGATATTCCATCACCATCCACCCCATGCTGTCCTCCCCACTTCCCCCTCCCTTTCACCAGCATTCAAAGTTCCTAGAGCTGATGAATATTCCATTGAGGGGCAGAACCAGGAAGCATAGACAGCCTCTGATCTTACTCTGTCAGATCATCAACAAACAAATTCTGCTCCATTCTGCAAACATTTGTCAAGCCCCTACCTACTATGTGCAATGCCCTGGGGATATAAAGACACCTGCCTTGTGGCCAGAGAGCTTAAAACTAATGGATATAGGCTGGATGGTCAGAAAACAGGTACAGAAGTAATTGTACTACTAGGGAAGATGAGAGAAGTGCAGTGGAGAGGTCCAGGCAAAGTGCTATGAAAAATTTAAAGAGGAAGAGATTGTTTATCATTAGTATTATTATCAATAATAATAACTATGTTTATATTCATTACTGTTGATAATTTTATCAATTGTTGTGTTTGTCTTTCGTTCTGGAAGAAGACCATGACATCAGGGAGATGATTTTATCAATAAAATTTTATTTAATATTTAATGATTATTATTGATAAGAATAATAAAAGAGCTGACACATAATTAGCTTCTCAAATCATATGTTACCTTACAGATCTTCACAGCTAGCCTGGGAGGCAAGCACTGGAGGTATTCCTATCTTATTTTCCAGATAATGAATGCAGGTGAAATGATTTGCCTATGGTAGCATTGGCTAATAAGCATCAGAGGCAGGATTCAAACCCCGGTTTGGCTGGCTTCCAGGCCCAGAGTTCTTTCCACTGAGCCATACTACCTTTCCACTTCTGGAGGTGCTGGTGCCTGAGCTGGCCCTTGAAGGAAGGAGCTTCAACAGACAAAAGTAGAAATGCTTTCATCCTTTTGTCATTTTAAGACCAAATCAGGATCCTTTCCCATCCCCATATACCAGCCTTCAAATATGAGAAGAGAAAGATGGAAGAAGGGGGGAGGAGGAGAAAAAGAAGGAGGGAGAGGAGGAAAGGAAGGAGGAAGAAGAGAAGGAGAAGGACAAAGAGGAGGGGGGAAGACGAGGAAGAGGAGGAGGAGGAGAAGAAGAGGAAGAAGAAGAGGAGGAGAAGGAGGAGGAGGAGAAAGAGGAGGAGAAGAGAAGAAGAAGAAGAAGAAGAAGAAGAAGGAGGAGGAGGAGGAGGAGGAGGAGGAGGAGGAGGAGGAGGAGGAGGAAGAGGAGGAGGAGGAGGAGAGATTGACATTTATATAAAAATTTAAGATTTGCAAAATGTTTTACATGTATCATATTGTTTGATACTCACAACAACCATGTGATTGAGGTATACGCTATTATTATCCCCATTTTATAGATAAGGAAACTGAAGTGACTTTCCCAGCATCACCCAGCTAATAAATATCTGAGTAGTCTGATCCTTTCAAACATCCCAACTTACCATTCCACTTAATCCACAAGCATTTATGAAGCACCTACTGTGTGCTGGCACCAGGGATACACAGCCATAAAACTGTCACCAGACTCCAGGAGCTATGAGGGGTATCATGTACCTCTACTCACACAGACTCTTGCACAAGAAAATCCAGGTCCTCTGGTTCACCCTGATCTTGTGGGAAAGGCCCTAAATTTGATAGAGGTCAATTCATTTCCATAAACATTAACTAAATGCCTACTGTGTGAACAGCTTTGAGCTAGGGACCTGGGGAAGTGGAATGTAGGTAAAGGAGGCATGGTCTTTGCCCTCTCCCAGAGCTCATAGTTGGAAAGACTTGGTATCTAGTCATGCATCTGCTGTTCTCTAACTGTGTGCTTCTGTCACTTAACTTCTCTAGGATTTCAGTTTTCTGATCTGTCCAATGGGATGCTCTTCTGTCCTCACAGGATTATCGTGAAATTTAAATGAGATATTGGGTGTGAACGCACTTTGAAAAGTAAAAACCTAAAGGGATTCCAAATCCCACCCATTCTCCAGACTTCATTCCATGTCTCACCTACCCCAGGAAGCCTTCCCTGATCACCCTAGTCATCTTTCCCTCCTCTGAATTCCTTTAGCCTTCATGGTTTGAATCATCTTTTAAGACTTTACAGCTTGGACTAACGTCAGGCTGGGAACTGTCTTTTCATGTCTGTGAATCTCTTTCTCCTCAACGAGTGGGAGGTCTCCAGGGCAAAAGGAGGAGGTCTTCTCCTTTGGTGTCTCCCCTGGGTTTTGAAACAGAGCTGGGCATTGGTGGGGGTGGGGTGGGGTAGTCACAGCAAAGACTCGCTCCACACTGACACCTGCTGGGACATGCTGGGATTGCTTTTGTGTCTCCTTCCGCCATCCCCCACCTCCCACACTCATAATCAACGCTGCTTGATGGTTGCTCTCCCAGACCAAGGTTGACTCAGGGACCCAGAGCCTGGTCCTGATGCCCTGGAGGAAAGCAGCAAGAGCAGGAGGAAAATGTTTATTGTTCATTGTGGCTATGCCAGGATCCAATTCGTTTCCTCAGAGTCCTCATTAGCACTGATTGGGCCTCAAGCCTCCAGCCAACTCCTGGAATAAACACTCTTCATCAGAACCTGCACGTTTGGAAGCAAACACCAGCAGCCAGATCCCCTGCCCTAGGCGGGGTCAGGGCTTGGGGAGTCACAGAGCTCACCCTCCAACAGTACTAAATATCACCCATCCCGCCTTCAGTTAAGTGAGCACCTCTTCCCTGGAGCCTTCCCTGATCACCAGACCCCACAGTGAGCCTTGCTTTGCCTGGGTTCCCACAACATATCGTCATAGCATCTCGGGGTCTTGAGCTAGAAGGGACCTGAGAGATCATTTAGTGAAACATCTTTATTTGATAGGGAAAGAAACTGAGTCTTATAAAGGGAAGGGAATTACCCAGTCAGAAGGCAGAAGAGTCAGGATTTAAACCCAGGACCTGAAACTCTAAATCCAGTGATCTTTCCACTATAACAATGCCAGAGGGGAAGCAGCCCCCAACTGGTTAGATCTCTAACATTTATTTAGACTCTAATGGACGGTTATCCAACCTCTGCAGAAATCCTTCCAGTGATGGAGAGCTCACTACTGAATTTCAAAGCCTTTCATTTGTTTTCAATTGTTGGACTGGGCTGATTGTTAGGAATTTTATCGATACGTAGTGCCTTGTGTTGCCTTCTAATTATTTTGGATTTCAGTGTTACATTGTTTCAATTAAGTTTCTCTTCCAACCAAACTATGAGCTCCCCGAGGGCAGGGACTGTGTTTACTCTTCTTTCTGTCTCCCTAGCCTGGTACAATCCATAAATATTTCATACAAAGATGAATAAAAGAACACAGCTTGTTATTGTAAGGGATTAAAACGTGGCAAGAACACTAACTTTACGGTCAGAGACTTTGTTTCAAAACACGTCTCTGGTACTTACTATGAGACCTTGGGCACCTAGGTCACAACTTCCGGGGGCCAAGCTGATTTCTATATTTCTATATTCTATATTTTCTAGTACTTCTGAATCCTACAGTTCCATTATTGTACTGAGTTATTATAGCAGGTCCTCATGGACCTGCACTAACGAAAATATGAGAATGATCAGTTATCATGCGAATAACCGTTCGTATATAAATGAAGCCAGCAAACTGTGTATAAAAGCAGCTTTTCCCCTTAGGTTAATGCTCCCTTGCATGTTACTTATGCATTTTGTTAATAGTAGCTTAATAAATACTGGTTGAATTGATGGTGTCATGCAGAAGGTCTGGCAACTTCATTTCCCTTTTCAAGAGCTCTCAGCAGCTTCCTGCCCTTTGTGGGACTACTGCCTCTGAGAGAGATTGAAAACTCTCAGTTTACCACTTAAGACCTTTCAAGTCTGACTCCCTTTCCAAATTTATTTCAAATAATCCACTCCACCCCGTTACATAGGCTTTGCATTCTAGCCAACAAGGCATACCTACTGTTCCTCAAGCTCTACATTTTCTCCTCCATTGAACATGCCTGGAATGCCCTCCCTCCCACCTCCTCCAACTACAAACTTCATCTTATTCCCTTCTCATGAGTACTCTGGAGTGCACAGTGCACAGTGCACAGTGCCTGGCGCATAGTAGGTACTTAATAAATACTCATTGCCTAAGTGATTGCTTTCTCTTTCAAATTACCTGGAATTTATCTTTGTTAATGTGCTAGAACACCTCCCCCCATATAAGCTCCTCTAAGGCAGAGATCATTTTTCATTTTTTCTTGGTATCCCCAATGCATAGCACATAGTAGGCACTTAATGAACACTTGTTGGATTGGACTGGATTACATTTTGGTCACAGTTATAGAGAGAGGGCAGTGCGAGACGAGAATAATGGATTTCCGCAGTCCTTTTGAACTCCAACATTCTGTGAAAACTGCAAACTGCAGGACAAATGCAATCAATTAACACTATAGAAGATGATCTTTGAGCATCAATTTGCCCAAATATAAAAGGGGAAGATACTAGGCATTTATAGAGCACCGACTGTGTACTATGCATTATGCTAAGTGTTTTACAAATATTATCTCATTTAATCCTCGCTACAATCGTTCAAAGTAGGTACTATTATTTTACAACTGAAGAAACTGTGGCAGACAGGTTAAGTGACTTGCTCACGGTCATACAGTTAGAAAGTACCTGAGACAGGGGCAGCTAGGTGGCGTTGTGAGTAGAGCACAGGCCCTGGAGTCAGGAGGACCTGAGTTCAAATCCAGCCTCAGAGACATGACACACAAGCTGTGTGACCTTGGGCAAGTCACTTAACCCCAATTGCCCTGCCTTCCCCCTCTCAAAAAAAAAAAAAGAAGAAAGTACCTGAGGGTCAAATCTTTCTGATTCCAGGCTCAGAGACTATTCACTGCACCCACCTAGATGCCTTGAAAAGGAAATAAAATGAGACCAAAAATGCTTGTAACTCTCCTTCAGGTAAGAGGCTTGCACAGTAAAGAGAACATTGGAATCAGAGTCAGAGGTCCTAGATTTGAATTCTGATTCTTCCACTTAGTAGGGAGGAGACCTTGGACAATTCTTTTTCTGGCCCTTAGCTTCCTCAAGTGTAGAGTGAGGGGTTTGAATTGGATGATCTAAGGTCTTTTTGGTATCTAACCTCCTGGGACTCTGTGAATGCTTGTAAAACATTTGGTAAACCACAAAGCACAATAGAAATAGATTGTCATAATTATTGAAAATATTATAATTCAAGGGAAAAACAACCAAGTATTTATTAAGCACCTACTACATGCTAGGCACTGGGCTAGGCACTTATATTACGAACACTGAAATTAATAATGATAATAACTAGCATTAAATAATAGCTAATATTTATCTAGCACTGTATAGATTGAAAAGTGCTTTACATACATTCTCTCATTTAATACTCACAATGACCCATGAATTCAATGACCTTCCCTATGCAGATGATTTTCAGCTTTATTAATCTGGCCCAAACCTCTCTCCTGACCTCCAACTTCCTACTGCACACCTCAAACCAGACATCTCAAAGATATCTTCAAGTTAACACATCCCAAACTGAATCTGTTATCTTTGCCCCTAAACCCTCCCCTCTTCCCAACTTTCCCTATTGCTCTCATGGGCACCACCATACATCCTCCCAGGCCCCCAGGCTCTCAACCTAAGAGTCATCCTGGACTCCTCACTATCTCTCACTGCCCTTCTCCCCCCCCCCAACCATATCCAAGCTAGTGCCAAGGTCTGCTGATTTCACCTTCACAGCATCCCTCGAATGGGGGCCATCTCCTGTTGTCCTGATCCATATCTGGCCACTGGACCCAGATGACTCTGGAGGAGAAAATGAAGCTGGTGACTTTGCACAGCCCTCCCTCATTTAGATCCAATTCACTTTCAAGTCATGGCATCACCTCCCCGGTGTCACGGTCCTCTTCGAGAATGAAGGACAAACAACGACAACCTCCCTCGAATGTGCCCTCTTCTTTCCTCTTACACTCACGCCCCTCTGATGCAGGCCCTCATCACCTCACACTTCCACTATTATAAAAACGGGGGGGGCAGAGCAGGAAGGTCTGCCTGCCTCAGGACCCTCCCCCATCTGATCCATCCTCCACTCAGCTGCTAAAGCGATCTTCCTAAAGCTCAAGCCCAACGGTATCGCCCTCTCCCCAACTCACTTAACTCCAATGGCTCCTTGTTACCTCCAGAATAAACTATAAAATGTATTTATTGTTTTTAAAGCCCTTCACACCCTGCCCCCACTTTCTACATTTCCAGTCTTCACAGACTTTACTCCTCTTCATATATTCCATGATCTATGGATACTGCCGATTTTGTTCCTTATCCTTGTGAGTTCCTTGAGGGCAGGGACTGTTTTTGTTTTGTTTTTTGGTAGAGGTGGTCAAGAGTTTCGTGGTTTGTTTTTGTTTTTGTTTTTCCCCTATCTTTGTATCCTCACTGGGCACAGTGCTTGGCACATAGCAGGCACTTAATATATGGCTGTTTGACTTGATTTGTGAAATGGATGCATTATTACCCCCATTTTACAGATGAAGAAGCTGAGATTGAGAGACTTTAAATGTCACACAGCCAGTAAGTGTCTGAGGCAAGATTTCAAATTGGGTCTTCCTCTGTCTCCATGTCCGTAGTTCTACCCAACAATGGGGGAAGAGAACAAGCATATAAATACATGCAAAAGTATTGTAGATTGGTTTTGAGAGGAAAGGCCCTAGTAGTTGGGAAGGGTATGGGGGAGAGGGTCAGGAATGGCACTTTATTGGAAATAGAATGAACTTGAAATGAAACTGTAAGAGCTGGAGGTAAAAGAGGTATATTCTAGGAGTGTCTTTAAGAAGATCTCAGCTCACCCTTCCACGTGGCTGTCCCCTGACTTCTCTCCCCTTCCATCCTGGTCTGGCCACCACCTGTACCACCAAGGTTCTAGCCCCTTGCTCTCAACTTCCTTTATGGCCCTAGCCCCAGCCTGCTTCAGTCCCTTCCCAGTCCTCTGGCATCTCCTCAGATGTCCCTGGCTGTCTCTCTATAGCTCAGGCTGCCCTCCCTCTCTCCCCAAAGGAGGGAGGAGAGGATGCCACTCAGGGGCTAATGGGAAAGGGGCCAATTGATCAGCTGCACTGATTTAGAAGTTAATAAATGTTAAGAGCTGCTCTATAAATCACGGACACACAGAGAGGAAGTGACCTGGACAGGGGGCTGAGCGAGTTAGCGAAGGGGTTTTATTTAAAAGCAATTTATCTCTGATGTGCTGTGAGGCGCCACCCGCTAGCAGTAGTGCCTCCCAGAGAAATAGCCCACCTCCCCTCCTCCGTCTTGGTCCCTTCCCCCTGCCACAGATACTACACTACAGGATATCTAAGGACACAAAACTGGATGGGCAAGTCCAAAGACACAGTCCATAAAGGGCATTCTCCTTACCCATCGTTCAAGGCCCTCTGCTAAAGTCTTACCATCCTACCAATCTATCATCCATTCTGAGGATCATGGGATCTACCAATGGGATCTACTGTTCCATCCTGAGGATCATGGGATCTACCATCCATCATGGTATCCATGGATCATGGAATCAAGGTTTTGGGGCTGCAAGAAATCTCAGAAGTCATCTAATCTGAGCTCTGATTTTTACAGATGGGGAAACTGAGACCCAGAGAGAAGAAAGGATTTGGCATGTAGAAAGTTAGTGATGGGACTAGTACTAGAACCCAAGATTCTGGGCTTCCAATGTAGAGTGACTCTGAGTGAGCTGGCAAACCAGTCCCTTCCATCAAAGCTCTGGATTGCTCTTTTAAAATTCAACCAATCCACCAATGCTGAGCTCCAACCCCACCTCCTCTGGGAAGCCTACCCTGATCTCCCCAACTACAAGCAATGTCTTCTTCCTGGGAGCTTTCCTAATACCTTCTCCCTCAGTTTCCTCATCTATAAAATGGGGAGGCGGTGGAGTAGACCTTCAAGGTACTTTCCAGCACTCAGTCTATGATCCTATAATCCTATGATTCAGAGTCAAAAGACTGTGATTCAAATCCCAATTTTGGAGGCAGCTAGATGGCATGGTGCATAAAGAGGCATGCCTGGAGTCAGGAAAAGCAGAGTTCAAATCCAGCCCTCAGATCCTACTAGCTGTATGACCCTGAGCAAATCACTTAAGCTCTGGGTGCCTCAGTTTTCTCATTTCTAAAATGGGAGTAATAGTAGCATTTACTTCCCAAGGTTAAGGTGAGGATCAAGTGAGATATTTTTTAAAACCTTTGATAGTTTATGTCACTCTAAGTGAATCATTTTACTCCTCCGAGTCTCAGTGTCCTCATCTGTAAAATGGAAACACTTATATTCTCAAGGCTTTGCAAGATTGCTCTGGAAATGGAAGCTAAGATTATCTGTATATGTACTCATCGTCATGAGAGATAGGATTGAGAGTCTTCTCTAGACAGTGTTTCCCTCAGCACTAAACGTCATCCTCCATAGGTATCCCGTAAGTGCTTGCTGCTTTGAATTGAACTCAGATGCAGTAGGAGTCCAAGAATATGCACTGGAATCCTAGATCCAGTACTTCCTAGCTGTGAGACCTTGGGTAAGTCATTCTCATCCTCTGGGCTTCATTTTCTTCCACCTCTGTAAAAGGATGGGGTGGGACTACATCTCTCCAGTGATTTTTCAGCTCTGATATTCTGTGCATCTAAAATGCTGAGTTTAGAGGCGGGTGGCTGGTGCCATGGGCAGCACCTCCTTGGGGACCCTGGCATCAAAGGGCATGGCTTTGGACTTTCCTTCATCTTCAGCCAAATAGGCTGGGCACTTTCCTATCCCACCTGTCTCCCATGAGCAGCTGAAGAAATGCCTCCAGGCACCAGTTAGGGGTTAAATTGGAGGGACTAATTATCCTGCCTGGGCTACCTGGGAGTAACTCATTAGCAAAAATATTTTAATGGAGATAACAGGACTTCAAAAAGTGAATGGAACTGCCTGAGGTAGGAAACCCAGGAGGCCTTTATTCTCCATGCCCTTCGACTTCTTCCACAAGCAACAAAATGGAGGTGAAGCCCTCCTAGATGGAGCTACAAGGGACCAAGCTGGCTTAGCTGAGTCTCTGGACCAAGATAGTGCTTTGTCTGCCAGCAAATGGGCTATGCCTGAGGTCACCCAGCTAAGAAGTGAGACAGTTGTGACCCTCCAATCTGCCCATGTTCCCAGGGTTTCATCACATATCTAGCCCAAGACAGGAAAGTTCCCAAGACTCTCGCCTTGCCTGAGAGTCAGCAGACTTGGATTCAAATCCTGCCTCTGCCTCTGACGAGATGTTGACTTTGGGAAAATCATTTTTTTTCTTCTCTGGCATTCAATCTTCTTTCTTTTCTCTAAGTTAAAGATAATAATACCTGAACTACTTCAGAAGACTGCTGGGTTAGTTTTCCTAAGGACCAGGAGACAAGAAGCATCTATTAAACACCTATGAAGGACCAGATACTGTGCTAAACACTTGATAATTATTTTCTCACTTGAACCTCACAACAACCCCGGGAGAGAGGTACTTTTATTATCCCTTTTTTACTGACGAAGAAACTGAGGCAAACAGGGTGAAATGACTTGCCCAGGGTCACACAGCTATAAGTGGCTGAAGCTAGATTTAAACTCAGGTCTTCCTGACTCCAGACCCAGGGCTCTATCTACTGTACATCCTACTTGCCCTAGAGAGGAGAGGACAGATAGGTCGCCCCCAAGCTGAGGACGAATCTTGGATTGATTGGACAAAGGACTTTAGTGTCCTAAGGAGCATTCAAGTAGATCTGGATGGTGCATCCAGACCCAGAAGAGTCTTCAGAGGTCATCTCATCCAACTTTCCCACTTAACAGAGGAAGAAAGTGAAGCACACAGAGGACAAGTCATTACCTGACATGAGTTATTACATGAGCTTAGACTTGGGTATAGTGGCCTTTCCTTGTACCACTCCACCTTTTAAAAGCTAGGTCAGTTCTTCTTCTAGGCCAAAACTAACTAGGTAATTTATAATTTACTTTGGGTCACAGGAGTGAAAGCTAGAAAGGACCTTGGAGGTCCTCATTTTTACAGATAAGGAAACCCTGCTAAGGAAAAGTCGAGTAATAAGTGAGATGATCAAGGTCACATAGATAGTTAAGGGGCAGAGTCAGAAAATGAAGCCAGGTCCTCTGGCTCACATCCTAGCACATGGCGGCCACCCTAGAGACACTATGACCTCACTCAAATAAGCCAGCTAGTGGAAGTAATGTAGATGGTCCACAAACTTTGACCTACAAGCCCACCCCCTTTGATGCTACGCCCTTTCTTTTTTAATTTTTTTTAAAATATGATTTAATAAACATCAGCAAATATGAACATTTCCAAAAAAAGGTTTACATATGATAAATTTGTTTTTTTAATTGTATGTTAAATTTAACACAAAAGTAAAAAACTGCCCTGTTTAACTGTGTCCTCTTCTGAATTACCTTCTTGCCCACCCCTGGCTGATCCACAGTGCCCTCTGGACCCTGCCTGAGTCAATGAAGAACACGGATCCAGAGAAAACTGAGGGGAGCCACCCATCCTCCCCACTTTGCCTTGATAGGAATATGGGGCAGCAACTTCTCATTAAAAATGCCTCAATACAGCCCCTTGCCTTAATTTTCAAGGTTCAGAACATTCAGTCTGGGTACCAGCCATTTATCTGTAAGCCCCTCACAACTGAATCTTCTCATAGGGAACCACGCAACTTACCTTTGGCTGGAGGGCAATCTGGAAGGTGGGCAGAGAATCTCCCTTAGCTCGTTCAGCCCAGGCTTCAGTCACTGCCCCAGTCACTTCCCTTCCCGGGCCTGCTGTGGTTGAGGGCTCAGGGATAGTGGGGGCAGGAGGCTGTAGTGAGAAAGAGGAGAAGGGGGCTCAGGGGTGAAGGCCATAGAAAGGCCTCCTGGGGAGAGGGGGGCTGGAAGCTGCTTTCCCCTCCCTAGCCCAGACCAGCCAGAAAGGAGATTACTGAGAACTGACCTGAGCCTGGGAGGCCTTGCTGGCCTGGAGGCACCCCTTGACCCAGCCTTCAAAGGACAAAACAGCATTCTGCTTAGCCCTTACTATGCAGGCAACAACTGAGTCTCTCAGCACCCCCCACCCCCCACCCTCCTCACCCCAATGCACACACAGAACACTCACGTATTTGATTCAATGCACAGGACTCGGGGCTGGAAAAGAACCTAGAAGATCCCTCAGAGGCCACAGAGTACAGCTGCCTGTACTTTGGGGGGTGGAGGACTCTCTCTACATAGCTGCCAACTGTCTGCTGGACTCTGATGCTGGGTACCAGATAACTGGCCCCCCTAGCCCTTGTTCTCCTGGCCTTTCTTCTTGCCCTTAAACCAACACATCGAAAGGTCAAAGTGGTCCAAGAAAGTCATTGGAGAGGAAAAAATCACTGGGCAAAGTTTGAGTGTTTCAAGTTCATTTCTGTGAACACATTGAATCCTCCCAAGGACCTTGTGATGAAGCTCTGGCCCTTACTGCTAACCTTCTTTTACAGATAAAGAAACTGAGGCCCAGAGCAGTTTGCCCAAAAACAATCAGCTACTAAATGGCAGAAACATGATTCAAACACAGGCCTCCAAATCATTCACTGAGCCTCAGCCATCAGCTCTGTCTCTGGCAGCAAAGTCCCTTTCTTTCTCCATACTCAATACGAACCTCCTGCAGGAAGGAGTCCTATTATCTACCTCTCCATCAGTCACTGGAGACAATAATTTATCATCATCACCATCATCATTATTTTTATTGTTTCTATCACATTAACATTAGTAAGAGTAACCAACATTTCTTTAGAACTTTAAGGTTTGCAAAGGGACTGTTGGTCCTAAGGAGATCACCGTAAGGATACTTCATCTTGAGTATAAGTCTAACCAGTACCTTCAATGGCTCTTCAGTCTAACATAGAAACTCCTTAACTTGGCATTCAAAACCTTCCACAATCTGACTCCACTCAGTCTTTCCAACCTGATTTCTCCCACTCCTCATCACTCGCTTCACATTTCAATCATGTCCTCTCCTGCCTCCGACCTTTCACTCAGACTTTTCCATCTCCCTCCATCCCTGGAAGGCTTTCCTTCTGCACTTTCACATTTGGAATTCTTCCTTCCTTTCAAAGTCCAGCTCAGATGCTCTCACCTTCAGGAAACCCTCAGATTCCCCCACCTAGAAGGAAGATTTCCCTTCACAAGTGTCTCCAGGGCATTTATTCTCTATCTCTCCTTTTGTATTCTATCTTGTATAATACACATACAAATATATATACATACACATATATGTATATGTATATTTGTGCGCATGTGTGTGTATATGTATATGTGTGTATACATATATACACGTGTGTGTATATGCATATACATACATATGTGTGTATGTATATAAAAACATCCCTCGTTAGACACAAGTCCAGAGACTAGGTCTTTCTTCTTCCCTACCACCTGGAACAGGGTCCTACACATAGCATGTCCTGAATAAATAAGTGTTTCCTTACATTATTGCCATCCTAGTATGAAGAATGAAAGCCCCATGAGAGCAGGGGCTATGTTATTTCTTGTCCTTCTATCTCCAGCACCTAGTCCAGTGTCTGGCATAGTAGGTACTTAATTAATGCTTGCTGATGAATGAATCATAATCATAGCAATAGCTAGCATTTATATGGTGTGTGAAGATTAGCAATGCACCTTATACGTGTTATCACATTTGAGCCCCACTACAACCCTGGGAGGTAGGTTAACTATTATTATCCCCACTTTACAGATGAGAAAACTGAGGTGGAGAGAAGTGAAGTGACTTTCATGGGGTCATAGAGCCAGTAAGGGACTGAGAGAAGATTTGAAATTCATATCTTTGTGACTTCATATTCACGATGTCACCTAGCTGCCTCTAACTTCTTCCCAACCCAAGTTTGTCCTGTTTGAGGATCTGATAAGCCAATGACCTCTTAGGTATGAATGACTAGTAGGGACCTAGTGTGGAATCCCAGCCAAGGCAAGTGGGGATTATGTTTTTACAGGGGACAATGCCTGAACTCAAAGGAAGAAACCTTGAAAAAGTGATTTAACTTTAGCTCCAGAGTTTTTGTCTCTCTTCAGAGACTTGGCTCTGCCATAATTGACTTGAGAAACTTCTTCAGACCTCCGTGTCTCCATCTGAAAAATAATCAGGATATTAGGCTGCATAATTGCTATGGTCTCTTCTGACTCCGAGGTTTATTTATTTGATCAGCAAACATTTATTAAACACCTACTGTGTGCAAGGCTCTAAACTAAGGACCAAGTACCCAAACATTGCAAACTATCTCTTCCCTCAAAAAGCTTACCTGCTACTGGGTTTCCATGACCTCTGACCTGGAAGTGCCCTAAGAGAGAGGGAAGGGCTCAGAAGATGCTATTAAGGATTTAGCCTCAGCTAACCTTGTAATAGGCAGTCTGCATAGACAATTCTCTGTGGTATTCCCTGTGCACAAAACCTGAGGCAGGTAAGAGTACAGTCTGACACACAACCCCCGCCCCCTCCATCCCAAGGGAACATTCATAGCCCAGGAGAAACACACCCACAGACACACATGGAAAGACACCTGGGGACACCCAATAAGCACAGTCACACAGTCCTGCTGTAACAAGGCTTAGCTGCCTCCTGCTCAGCCATCTCTGAGAACACTGCTGTTTTGCACAGGCAGTGTGTTTAAGGCCAGTCACAGAAATACCAACAGTGCAAACCTTGCCTCTCTCTACTTATGTGGGTTGGCTTCGGGTGTCCTAGACGCTCGAGAGGTTTATGCTAATATATGTAGCGGCTGCCTTTCCACCCCCACACTCAGCTGCCCTGTTTTCCTTGCTGTGCTAACACTAACTCCTGATTCTTCCAATGAGGGAATTTCAGGCAACACAATAGGTTAGCGGGGGAGATATTTTGGATGGGGTGGAGAACATCGGTGTACCCTCCCATCACACCATGTGAGCAGTTGCCTACTCTGTGTATGGGTAGAGGCTGCCCTGAAGAGGAAGCACCGAAACTGGTATTGGCAGCTGTCAAGAATTACAGGATTTTTAAGCTGGAAAGAATTCTTAGAGACCACCTAGACTGATCCTCTCTTCTTACAAATGAGAAAAATGAGTTCTCTGAAGAAGCGACTTGCCTTGAGGCACAAAGGTGTGGAATTCAAACCCAGATCTTCTGATTTCAAATTCAGGCATTTATCCAGTTTCCCATGTTGCTTCCTTGACGGGATAAGGGCACCTTCTTCATCGAGAAGGCCCAAGTCCAACCTTTCCACTATCACCCCCATCCCCAAATCATGTAGCCTAGAATCTAATCTGCAGGCTTGCATTCAATCCCACTGGTCAGTTAGTCAGTCAACAAGCATTATTCATTAATTGCCTCCAGTGTGCCAGGCACTGTGCTTGTCTTCTTCCATAGAGATTTATTGATTCCAGAAGGGAACCTGGAAGGCATGGCCTCAGGTGGGAGAAAAGTGGGGAAGAAGATTCTGAAAGGCCTGGAGCCAACTAGGGGCTCAGTGAAAGGAGGCAGCCCAGGTGGTGCCTGGCAAAGGTGCTGAGACGTCAAGCGCAGGGCTCAGGGCCCAACTCAGGCTATCGGGTCTGTGGCCAACCTCCTCTCCTCTGGCCTGCCTCAGACTGACATATGCCAGCCTAGTTCTGGGGAAGTAATATGTGCTCCATCCCATGCTCTCCTCTGTATGACCTAGCACAACCTTCAAGACCTTTCTCTGCAGAGGCAAGGTCCCCCTGAACAGACTTCCTATCTCCTCCATAAAAGCCACTCCCCCTCTTCTCTCCTCTCCCCCTTAGAAAAAAATCCTCAGAGGCCACATGTCCCTACCTGTCCCCAGGGCTCCTGGATCAGCCCAGCAGCCAGATGCTCTCTTTTATTACCAGATAATTGGTTTCAACAGCTTCTCTCCACCCTACCTCCCTTCCTCCCCCACCCCTAAAGTATCCTGAAGCTACCCGCTCTCCTCTGACATCACAATGGGTTGCCATGGAAATGGGACCACAGACAGAGCATAAGAATGATTTGGGGAAGGGGCGGAGGGAAGGGGAGGAGAAGGAAGCAAAAGGAGTTGATGAGCGGCTCTACAGGACAAGGTGGGGGGATCTTCAGCGCCAATAGCGGGAAAGCGAGTGAGATCTCAGCTAGAGAAGCCAGCCAGTGCCGAGGCTGCGGGCCAAAGCAGAGGACCGCTCTGCAGCAGGAGCAGGGAGGTGGGACGGTCCAACACGCCTTCCCTCCTGTTTACACGCGACTTCTATATGCATGGAATCCTCCCGAGTTCTTCAGGAGTGGAGCGTCCATGTGTTCTGCGAAATCCATGTGCAGCCTGTGGAATCTTCTGCTGTTCGATGGAATCCTCCCGGGGGCTTTGGCGTCCACGGGATCTGTATGTAGGTGGAGAGGTGTTTGCTTGACTGCCCTCGATTCAGGGGCCCATGAACTCGTCGTCTTTGTAAAAAAAAAAAAAAATCATTTTGAGAACTATTCCAATATAATTGGTTTCCTTTGCGATCCTGTGTCTTTGATTGTGTATGTTTTAAAACACGATTCAGAGAAGGGGTCCGTAAGCTCCAGCAGCTCTTCCCCAACGGGGCCGTGACACACATAAAAGCGTAAGAACTCCTGGTGTGTGGGATGGGTGAGACTCTTGTCCTATTGGCCGCTTTCACAAGAGGAGAATTTCGCAAAATGCTTGGCGGAAGTACAGCGGGGAGGGCCTTGGCACTAGAGACACAGCACCCGGAGACATACCCTGCCTCTTACGCCGCATGAGCCCTTGCATGTCAACACCTCCCGCGGCCTCAGTTTCTTTATTTGTAAAATGACAGGATTGGACTGCATGACATCCGAGACGCCTTCCAGCCCTGGCTCTGAGTCTGTGATCCTGTGAAATCTACCTATGTCCTAGGAAATCCATTTGCCTGATAGACTATGAGCACCTACTGCGTAGGGAGTGTTTTTTTTCCCCTGTGCTTGTATCTCCAGAGCCTGGCAGTCAGTAGTCAACATTTATTACCAACTTACTACGCGTGCCAGGCACTGTGCTAAGTGCCTTTTTTTTTTACAGACATTGTCTCCTTTGATCTTTACAACAACCCTTGGTGCTATTATGATTCTCACTTTACAGTTGGGGAAACTGAGGCAAACAGCGATTAAATTACTTGCCCAGGGTCACACAATAAGTTTTGGAGGTGGAATTTGAACTCAGCTCTGCTTGACTTAGTGGAAATAGCAATGGTCCTGGGGTTAGGAAGACTCATCTTCCTGAGTTCAAATATGAGCTTAGACACTTACTAGCTATGTGACCCTGGGCAAGTCACTTAGCCTTGTTTGCCTCAGTTTCCATTATCTGTAAAAATGAGCTGGAGAAGGAAATGACAAACCACCCTAGTATCTTTGCCAAGAAAACTCTAAATGGGGTCACAAAGAGTCAGACAGGTCTTAAAAACCACTGAACAAAACTTCCTGACTCCAGGTTCAAGGTACTAACCACTAGGACACCAGCTGCCTCCAATGAGGGAAGAAGAGGCAGGGAGGGAGCATACTTACTAAGGGCTTGCTAGGCATTCCAGGGGCTGTGCAAAGCGCTTTGCAAATATCATTTCATTTGATCCTCACAACAACCCTACGAGGCTGGTGCTGTTATTGCTTTCATTTTGCAGCTGAGGAAACAGGCAAAAAGGTTAAGTGACTTGCCCAGGGCCACACAGCTAGCAAACGTCTGAGGCTGAATTTGAATCTAGGTCTTCCTGACTTCAGACCAAGTGCTCTGCACACTGGCGCCACCCAGCTGCCTTTAGTGGGGAAGATCCCATACAACTATCTAGAGGGACTATCTATCTATCTATCTATCTATCTATCTATCTATCTATCTATCTATATGTATGTATGTATGTAGGTAGGTGTGTATACACATAAATGCATACATATATACACACATACACATATACATACATATATTTATATATACACATACATGATAGAAAAATAAAGAGAGACAGATGAAAGATACTATATATGAAGGTCATCTGAAAGAGGGAGGCATTAGCAACTGGGAGTACTAGGGAAAGCCTCTTACAGAAGGTGGGATCGAGCAGAGTCAAAGACTCTAAGAGCGCATAGTAGGTGCTTAATAAATATGTACTGATTGACAGGTGTATGTGCATGTTCATAGACTGTCAGAATGAGAAGGGTCCTTAGAGGTCATCTGGTCCATCTCTTACGCTTAACAGGGGAGGCGACTAAGACCTAAAGAAAGGACCACATGACTAATTCTAGAACTAGAATTCAGGTCTCTTGATTCCCAGTACAATACTCTTTGAGCTCTATGCCCTATTGGCTCCCTAGCTGGAGTTGGTGTTTCAGCCCGTAGGAATGGACTAGGAGATGGCGAAGGAGGAGTTTGTCCCCTGCAAAGCTAGGATCATACGGAGTTTAAAGTTGTGGCCTCATTAGTGGCATGCTCTGACCATTGAACTTACTGGCCAAAGCCTCACACTAGAAAAGGCTCTCTGTCCCTAAGCCATAGTTGGGAGCAGCCCCAAGAGCCAGGAAGGGCCTATACTGATAGTATTCCCAGCATTCCAAAAATGAGGTGGACCCTATTTAACACACTCTTCCC
Organism: Phalanger gymnotis; assembly: GCA_028646595.1. NCBI lineage: Eukaryota > Metazoa > Chordata > Mammalia > Diprotodontia > Phalangeridae > Phalanger > Phalanger gymnotis. The sequence continues at coordinate 24,573,865 of CM053624.1, read as the reverse complement.
CCGGGAAGTGCCCCACCACACCCTAATCATCATGACAGTGGAGAAACTAGACTGTACTTAAGAGTCGAGAGATCTAGGATTCGAATCTAACTTCTTAGTTACATGAATGTGGACAAATCACTTCCTTTCCCTCAGACTCAGTCTCCTTATCTGTCAAATGGGGATCATAGCACTTGCCCTATCAACTTCACGGGAATACTGTGGGGGAGTTGTATAAAACATTCAGCTGTCAGAAAAGGGGGAAACCATATTTATTATTGAGCATGTGGTCTTGCTACACCGGATGCATTCCAGGGTATCCCTGTGGTATAGTTGGCTTGCTTCCCTGATAACCATGAAGTTCTTCAAGAACAGAGTCCAGCCATGAACAAGGGCCATGCTCCCCAACAGGGATCACTCCTTCTATATCTGTTTTCCATTCTGGCTCCCTTACCCTTGCCGGCACTCAGAGGGTTATTGGGTCCCTGCAGATCTCTTTCTGCTAGCTTCTTTCCTGGGCTCAGTTCATTTCTAATCCATCTTCCATACAGCTCCCAAGATTTTTTTCTAAGGCACATCTCAAACAATGATCCCCTCCAGCTCAATAAACTCCCATGGCTCCCTGCTTCTTCTAGGATCAAACATGGAACTTTCTGTTTGGTATTTAAAGCCTTTTACAAGCTGACTTCCAGACTTCAAGCTCTGAGTACAAATCTCATCTCAGACATTTTACTAGTTGTGTGATCCTGGACACTTAAGTCACTTATCCCTCTGTCAGCCTCAATTTCCTCATCTGTAAAAAAGGGCATAATAATAGCACTTAGGGGCATCTAGGTGGCGCAGCGAGTAGAGCACCAGCCCTGGAGTCAAGAGGACCTGAGCTCAAATCTGACCTCAGACACTTGACACACTTGCGAGCTGTGTGACCTTGGGCAAGTCACTTAACCCCAATTGTCCTGCCTTCCCCCCTCCAAAAATTTCTTTTAAATAATAATAATAGTGCCCACCTCACAGGGTTGTCCTAAAGATCAAATAAGAAAACATGTAATGCACTTTGCAAACCTTTCTTCATCATCATCCTCATCATCACAGGCTCATATGCTCTACATTAGTCAAATTGGCCTTCTTGCTACTCCTCTTCCACAGCATTCTCTCCCTCATTTCTGTGCCCTCCCCCGTGCTTGGGATGTGCTCCCCATCTCACCTTGGTCTCTTAGAATCCCTTTGTGCCTCTTTGTTCAAGTGCTGCCTTTTCCGCGAAGAATTTCCTGATTTCCCAGTTGCTAATAGCTGTTCCTGTAAATTGCCTTGCATTTATTCGGTATCTATTTCTATGCATATGTGCTGTTTCCTCCAAATAGAATGCACGCTCACTGGGGGCAGAGCAGGTTTCTTTTCTCTTTTTATTGTCTTTATCTACCCAGTGGCCCACAATGGCACAGGGTCTTAGTGCTTGGCAAACCTTACAATGTCACACAAATGCTACCTTGTATTATTATTCTTGTTCTTGGTTGGTTGATGAAATATTCACAACAAACTTTCATGAAGTCTTCACCATGTGAGCATTTACCCAAGTCTTCTGATTGCAATTCCAACGTTCTTCCTGTTCCACCAAACTACCTTCCTGTAGGGTCCCCTTGGTCTGGGCTCTATCAAATCCCAGCTCCCTGGAGCTTTAATGAACTAGAACTCTTCAGGGCCATGGCTCTCCACGTTAGCAAATCTGCTCCCTGCAGGGTCATTTCTTCACAAGCTCCCCACAATGTCGATGCACTAACCAGCCTAGAACGATGGACAGATCCCAGTCTAGAGAGGAGTCTAATGGGGAGGGGCAAGGGAACAAACAAGGAAACAAATGGAGATGAGAACTTGCTTATGGTCTGTGGGTCATCCTCCCAGGTACCCATCTGGCTCCTTGAGAATAGGAATGAAGGTACAGTCCCCATAAGAGAGTTCATTCAAAGAGCATTAGCCAGGACATTTAGAAGTGAGGTATAGAGTAAGAGATCGGCAGTCAGGAAGACCCAGGTTCCAATTCTCTTTGTGGCACTTATTAGATTTGGCAGATCACTTGAGCTCTGAATCTCAGTTTGCTCATCTGTAAAATAGGGATCACAATACCTGCAAAATTGGCTTTACAGTATCATAATACTTATTCTCATGAGTTTTGTGGGGCTCAAATGATATAATTTATGCAAATTACCTTATAAACTTAAAAGCATTATTTTTTCTTTAGACAGACCTGTGATTTCACCGGAATAGGAAATCTGCAATGAGGAAACTCCCTTTACCAAAGCATCTGCTCCTAAACTTACAATGCTAAAGTTGCCTGGTGCCCTGAGACACACACACACACACACACACACACACACACACACACATAAATATATATATATACATACATATACACACACAAATATATATTTCTATATGTACATGTATGTATGTATGTATGTACATGTCAGCTCATATTTTCATAGGCAAACCACATCACCTCTGATCCTCAGTTTCCTCATCTATAAAATGGGGACCAGTGATATGTCTACTATATACCTAAACGGGATTGTTTCAAGGAAGATATTTTGCACACTTTAGAGGGCAATAGAAATGGGAACTACTATTATGCTCCAGAAGAGGAAACAGAAGAAGATACAGTCCCTGTCCTCAATCAGCTCACAGTTTGGCTGAGGAGCCAACATAGAGATCATAGACATGGTCGCAGACTCAAAGCTGGAGGGGCTGTAACAATCATCTAGAACCGTTCTCTACTCTATGAATGAGGGCACAAGTGACCTTGCCTCAGAGTGCACTGGTAGAGCTGGGATTTGAACCCAGGTCCTTTGACTCCAAATCCAATCTGCTTTGCACTGTCCCCTGCTGCCTCCCACATGGGACAGTAACACAATACTCATAGCCAACATTTTATTCAGTGCTTTAAAGTTCACAAACTCCCATCCTCATAACCACAATGGGAGTTAGGTGCTTTTTATTATTTCCATTTTACAGATATGGAATTTAAGCCTATCTGATAAAGATGAAATGACTTGCCCAGGATCACTTAGGGATAGGGTGCCCAAAGCAGGATTTGAACTCCTGTCTTCCTTACTTAACCAAACCATTCAGCACAATGGGAGAATAATACACATTGATAAGAATTCAGATCCTGGACTGAGTGCAATCAAACGTAAAGCACTGGGTTAAATTCTCTGGCCAGAAAACACTCTGCGGCTTGAGACATATTGACAGAATTCAGAATTGCTGGCCTGGGCAGCCTGGGCATATGGCACACTCTCCAGATAAAGAGAAAGTTGGGGAAATATTGGACAAAACAGAGGAAAATTCAGCCTGATTTCATGCCAAAAAACCTGCTGCACATAATCAGTATTTTTAAGCACCAATAATTTCATGTTTATTATTTTGAGAAGGAAAATATCCCTAGCTGCGACATTTTCTCATGAAACACAGGATACCTCCTCCTGACTTTCTCAAGAACTTTGCCACCTAGCTTCGAACCTTTCCTCTCCATTCTTTCTGTGTGTGTCTGTGTATAATGAAGCCTCAGACTCTGAGTCAGAGGGTGGCAATTTGAATCTCATCGTTCCTATCCATGTGACCCTGCCCGGGCAACTCATCTCCCCTTACTGGACCTCCTCTGCAACGGTCCGACTAGAGCAAAGATTTAAAACACAGAGAGACATCAGAGATCACCTAGCTCAGTCTCTCATCACTTCTTGGCAAGACTGTTGTAATGTTGTTGTTCAGTCTTTTCAGTCACGTCCAATTCTTTGTGACCCAATGTGGGGTTTTCTTGGCAAAGATGTTGGCATGGTTTCTTTCCTTCTCCAGTTGATTTTACAGATGAAGTAACTGAGGTGAAGAGGGTTAACTGACTTGCCCAGGGTCACATAGCTAGTAAATATCTGAGGCTGGATTTGAACTCAGGGCCAGCACTCCATGTCCTACGGCACCACCTATTACTATTACTATTGAAGCCTCCAATCAGATAGGTCTCCTTGTCTCTAATCCTTCTTCTCCCTAATCTATCCCTTATACAACTGCCAAAATAATCCTTTTTAAAAACTTCAGTCTGACCACATCATTCCTCTATTCAAAATCCATCAATGACTTCCCAAGCCCCACAGAATGAATGCCTGTTTTCTTCAAGGGTTACCTCAAACACCATCGCCTACGTGAAACCTTTCCTGATCTCCTTGGCTGCTTAATGCTCTCTGCTCTAAAATTTACCCTCTTTTTGTTGTCTATATAACATATATATATATATATATTATATATATATCTATATATATATAAATATAGATATATATACATAAGCATGACTTCTCCAATAGAATATAAGCTCTTTGAGGGCAGGAACAGTTCCATTTTTGTCTCTGTATTCCCAGCACCTAGCCTCACAGAGAATAAGCACTTATTAAAAATGCTTATCAGTTGGCACATTGAAATATTCCTGGTAGGGTTAGCAAGGTGGCGCAGTGATTAGAGCACCGGCCCTGGAGTCAGGAGGACCTGAGTTCAAATCTGACCTCAGACACTTGACACATGTACTAGCTATGTGACCTTGGGCAAGTCACTTAACCCCAATTGCCCTGCCAAAAAAAAATAGCCCTGGAATTCAAGGCCCTTCACAATCTGACTCCTCCTTCCTTTTTTAAAAAAAGCAAATATAAATACACAAAGGTTGAAGAAAGCAGGATAAAGTATGGGGTCTGGAGAATGGGAGGCTTTGAATGGATGGGACAATGCTCTAGTTTCTGCCCAAACTAGACCACTCAGCTTCTCCCCTATGCTAACTCCTCCTATCTCAGACTGCCTCCTTCAGTTTTTGTAAGTTAATGTACATATATGCCATCTCTCATGCCTGGGATGCGCTCCTCCCCTATTCCAGCCTCGGGACATGCTTTTATTTTACAGTCAGCTCAGATGCTTCACTCATGAAGCCTTTTCCCTGATTCCCACTTCCCCCTCCAACTTAAAGTGTGTCCCCCTTTCTCCTCTTTCTTTCCCCTTCTTTCTTTCTCTCCTCTCCTCTCCTCTCCTCTCCTCTCCTCTCCTCTTCTCTCTCTCTCTCTCTCTCTCTCTCTCTCTCTCTCTCTCTCTCTCTCTC
>CM053624.1:24534322-24568261 GCA_028646595.1 Phalanger gymnotis | reverse complement strand
GAGAGAGAGAGAGAGAGAGAGAGAGAGAGAAGATATGTGTGCAACTGAAAGACAGGCCATAAGACATAAGAAAGAGGAGGGAGAAACGGAAGCATAGGAAGAGAGGAAGGAGACAGGGATAGGAGAAAAGAAGGGAAAGGAAGGGGAAGGAGGGAAAGAGACAGAGAATAACAGAGGAGGAAAAAAGAGAGATAGCAGTTGTAGGAGAGAGGAAGGAAGTGCTAAGAGAGAAGGATCAGAGATGGGAGGAACAGGACAGGAATGGAGACAGATGGATGGAGGAGGGGCCCAAGCAGCAGCCAGTCCTTCACTGCCCTCACCCACATGCCATGGCTTAGTCCCCTGGAAATCCTATAAAGCTACATACAGCATATGTCTCTCAGGACCAGGTCCTCTGAAGCCCTTGACCTTGAGCCTTACCAGAGGGAAGGCCTGCCCCAACCCACAGCATCACAGGATCATGAGATTAGAGTCAGAAAAGAGTCCTATTTAGCCCAATCCTCTCATTTTACTAAGGAGGAAAGTGGGAGGCAGAGGGCGAACTGACTGGACCAACACAGTAAGTGGCGAATCTGCATTGAAAGAAGTTCCTCACCATGAGCTCCCTTAGCTGATGAAATCAAGGGCTCAATTTGGTTTGGTTTGTTTTGCCCAGTAAGTAATAGAGTCAGGATTGAAAACTGGGTCTTTTGACTGCATTCTTAACACTATAGAAGCAAAAATGCATCTTCAGCACCCCATGGGAGGACAGCATCTCCAGGGCAGCCTGGGGAGGACTTAGCATAGGGTTCTCCCCTTCTATTTTTATGGGCAAAGAAGGCACACCTGAGCTCCTCTTTATGCCCAAAGCACAGCCACCTTCCTGGCCCAGGCCCAAACCCAAGGATGCCAAATTCAGATGTCAACTGTTCCACATCCCTCTCCTGCTCCTTACCTATAGAGGAAAATAGCGGCTGCCTTCATCAGATGATTTCAGAAAGACTAGGTAGGTCCCATTCCCACTGTGTCCCCATCTTTCAGAAAACTACTCTGGCAAGTTCAGGGTACAAATCCTGATTATGGATCCAGGGCTTTCTGCCTACACCATGCTTCCTCCTTTGCTTATCTAGTCACTATCCCCATTCTTTGTATTCACTGTGTACACATCTACTTGTGCTTACATTTTGGTTTTGTCTCTATATTCCCTGCCCCTAGTGCAGTACCTGGCATGCAGAAGGTATTCAACAAATGTCTATCACAAACTCTTAGATGATATGGCCACTACGTTCAATGCCTCCAACCTTATTGACAGGTTCCAGCCCCAAAGTTGGTCACATATCCTTGAGTTTTCTGCCTCGAAGATGTCAAACAAGCTGTAAGTCTCGTCTCCTCTAAGCTTTCCTTGCCTTTTTCATTATTGGATACTTGTGTTTCCAGGACCCTCGTTATCCTGCTCACCTTTCTATGGATGTACTTGGCAAAATGATGCATTTTCTAAAATGCAGAGCCTAGAACTGAATAAAATATCCCACAAGAGTCTTAATGGTGGAACTCTCACCTCCCTAGTCTCTGCTTCTGTTAAGGCAATCTAAAATCCCATTTCCTTTTTTGCTTTCCTCCTCACAGTGAAGGCTAACATCTGGCTTGTAGTCCACTAGGACCTCCAGTTCTTTTTTCCCCTACAAGAACTGTTTCCCAACTAAGTTTTTAAATCTGTGATTTCATTGGCATAGGGAACTCCAAGGGAGGAAACTCTGTGCAATTTGTCAGTAATCTTGACTTTTGTCTTACCACTGGACTTCAATGACTCTGGAGGAGAGAGTAAGGCTTTGCACAGTTCTGCCTCACTTAAATTCAATTCACAAGCAAATCAAAAACATCACCCTCATGATACCAATTGGCCTTCTTTAAGAAGAAAGGATGAACAACAGTTTTAGAAAATTATCTGGGCCACCAAAGGGCTAAATGACTTACCCTGGGTCACACAGCCCACACTATGGGAGCTGGGACATAAGCCTTGATCTTCTTGGGTCTGATTCTGACTATCTACTACACTTCCCAATCATGGCATTATTTAAAATGCAAAGTGCCCTGGGAAGGCTACATTTTAAGCTGTTTTCAGTTCTTGAAAATAGAGTGTAAAGGAGTTTATAAAACCTCAGAAGTATTGAATGAATGAATGAATGAACCCCATAGGTGTCTATGAAGGAGGAGGAAGGAAAAACAAGTTAGAAGGCGCTAGGATTCTCAAGAGGGCAAAGGAAAGGGCCCAGCACTGACAACATAGAAGACAACCTTGGTGAAGGACTCACACTTATTTATTGGCTGCCTCCATTTCCTGGCCAAGGAAAAAGGGGGATCAAGGTCTGACTCCCCATTTTCTAAGGATCGAAGTCAAATTTCCCACTTTCTGAGGATCAAGGCCTGCCCCCCACTTTCTGAGGATCAAAGTCTGCTCCCTGCCTTCTGGGGATCAAGGTCTGACCCCCCATTTCCTGAGGATCAAAGCCTCACCTCCCACTTTCTCTCTCCTTCCCTTCAGTTCCTAGGACTACAGCCCAGCCTTGCCCACAGCTGTCAAATGGAGGAGAAATGAAGAGCTCTGATCAGCTGTGCCCAGTCCCACTGCATTCCCTCTCCAGAGGAAATGAGGTGATTTGTATTCATTTTGTTGCCAGCTAGTCACCCTTTGCCCACCTCCTCCTCCTCCACTCAGCTGCCCAGAGAGCGATCCCCATCATTCTGCTCCTCCTGGCTCTCTGATCTGCCCCCTCACATTCTTAGGCTCACAGGATGTCAGAGCTGGAAGGTTCTCTAGAACATGGAATATCAGAACTGCGAGGGACTTTTGAACATAGAATCTCACAACTAGAAGGCGCCTTAGAACACAGACAATCAGAGCTGGGAGAGAGAAACCTTAGTATATAGAATGGAGAATTCTGAAATGGGAAAGATCCTATAGAACATAGAATAGAATCTTAGAACACAGGATGTCAGAAGCAGACGGGCCCTTAAAACAGAATGCCAGTGCTTGTAAGGAGCTTAGAGATCACTAAACACCTAATTTTACAGAGGCTGTTAAATTGTAGGCCGTAACACACTTGAAAGGACTTTAGAATACATAAAACAGCAACCATCTGAACTGGAAGGGAGGGTAGAGCTCAATGAGTTTCTCTCCTTCCCCCTCCCCCATTTTACAGAGGGGAAACTAAGATCAAGAAAAGGAAAATGATTCACCCAAGGCCCCACAGTGTGTTTCTGGCAGGATAGGGCCTGAATGCCAAGTCCCCAAATCCCACTTTGCTGCTCACTCCACTATATCAGCCTGCCTCCCCATTCCCCTCATGCTCATTTTCCTACAGAGATAAGATCTTCCCAGCCCTATGAACCTCAGGAGATGGGAAGACTTATGGTCTTAGAATGTTAGCATGAGAACTGCAATACCCCAAATCGCTCTGCCTTGCTGTGAACTCAGAGCTCTTGGCCATCCTTTTTTGGTACTGACAACACTTCATCTTGTTTTATTTAGCAATTAGCCTCCATATTGCATCTCCCCTGCCAAACTGTGAGCTCCATGAAGGCAGGGACCAGATCGCCTGCATACCTCCCAAAGCTCTTAGCACATGGCTTTATGCTCAAAGCTGGAGAATACAGGTTTCAGAAATCATCTCACCCAACACACACCTGAAGGGGAATTCTCTCTACCATGGGAGCTCTTTACCTTTTCGATGTCCTGGCCTCAAGGGCAGTCTAGTGAAGCCCATGTACTCCTTTGCAGAATAAAGTATGCACATGCATCAAAGAAGATACTTGGGATTACAAAGGAAAGTTAATTATATTGAAATATATTTATGAACATGCCCAAAAAAGTCAATTCATGCATCCCACGTTAAGAACACCTGCTCTACAATATTCCTGACAAGGGGGCTTTCACCCTCTATTTAAAGACCTTCAGAGATAAGGAACTCACTCCTTTTTTTAACTCACAAATTTTTGAGTCAATCCATCCTATTTTGTGGCCTCTCTGATTGTGAGGAAGCTCTCCCTTGTATTAAACTGAAATTTATCTCCCAGTAGCTTTCTCCCTAGTGCTTCTAGTTCTTGCCCTCTGGGACTAATCTCTCTTCCATATGTCAGCAATTCAAATATTTGAAGGTGATGGCCATGTTCCTCCAAAACCTTGGCCTTTCCAAGATAAACATCCCCAGTTCCTTTACCTAATTCTCTCATGGCACCATCCCAAGGCCCTTCGCCATTTTATTCTCAGCCTTCATCCATGTTCCAGGTTGTCAGTGTTCCTCCTAAAATGCAATGAGGACTGAATGCACTGCTTCAGATGTGGTGTTCCCAGTGTCACCTTTCTTGTGCCAGACAGTAGCCAGCTACTCCCAAGTGGCTGTGCCATCTGAGGAACAGCTAAGGGAAATGTGGATGTTAACCTAGAGAAGAGAGAGATATGGGGATGAAGATAAAGAGACAGAGGAAAAGAGAGAGAGGCAGAGGAAGAGATGAAGAGACATAGAGGCAGAGGAAAGGAGAGAAACAGAACAAGTGAGAAAGAGACAGAAATAGAGACAGACAGGAAAAATGGAAACAATTGGAGAAAAAGACAGACAGAGATAGAAACAGAGACAAAGAGGAAGAGACAGAGAAAGAAACAGACATAGAAATGGAGACAGAGATAAGAGAAAGAGAGAGAAAGACGTAAAGACAGAGACAGAAGAGAAGAGGAAAAGACAGGGAGAGAGAGATAAGAAGAGAGAGAGATAAAGACCGAGACAGAGGAAAAGAAGAAGAGACTGGAAGACAGACAGACAGACAGACAGACAGACAGACAGACAGACAGAGACAGAGAGAGACAGAGACAGAGAGGGAGAGAGAGAGAAAGAGACAGAGAGACAGAGACAGAGACAGACAGAGGAAAAGAAGGAGATACTGGAAGAAAGACAGAGACAGAGAGAGACAGAGAAAGAAAGAGACAGAGACAGAGGAAAAGAGATGGAGAAAGACCTTCTTAACTTCAGACAGAGACAAAGTTCAGTGTATGGGCATATGTGCATATATAAAAAGAGAGAACTGGTAGAATAGTGTGGAGTTAGAACTGTGGGGAGTATTTGTGTGTGCCTATAGGAGAAGGTACTGAGAGGCCATGGGGCCCAAAGGGAGTATAGTGAGCTTTTTGTAGCTAAATATGTGTAGCTAAGATTTATGTATGAGAGTGAATATAGCCCTTATGTGTAGAGGAGGGTAGTGTGAGATAAAGGAGTATAACAGGGAGTATGTGTGTGTGTGTGTGTGTGTGTGTGTGTGTGTGTGTGTGTGCGTGCATGTATGTGTTTTCAAACTCCTGGCAGAGTAGGGAGCCAGCCCTAGCAAGGAGATTGTATGCTTTAAGGAGAATGGGAAGACACAGTAGGCGGCTCTGTGTATGAATGAGGGGTGGGGAGAGGGAGGACACAGCAGGGAGGAAACTGCATATGAGAAAGAGCTTCTAGAAGGGGAGGGAGCCCAGCCCAGCAGGGAGCCTCTCTCTCTCTCTCTCTCTCTCTCTCTCTCTCTCTCTCTCTGTGTGTGTGTGTGTGTGTGTGTGTGTGTGTGTGTGTCTGTCTGTCTGTCTGTCTGTCTGTCTGGGGCCCAGCACAGCAGGGAGACAGGTGCAGGAGAGGAGCAATGAGGGCAGGTGGATGTTTGCAAACCACAAACCCCGTCATCCCAAGATCCTCCCCAGAGACAAAGGGAAGGAGAGAAACCACAGTCCCAGCCCAGCCCAGCTGCAGAAGCTCAGAATTACAAAATGAAAATCCTGCCTTACCTGACTGCCCCTAGGGAGGAGGCTACTCAGCATGGGATGCAGGGGATACAGTGGAAACAACAGTGGCTCTGGAGGCAAAGGAACTGGATTCGAATCCCTCCTCTGCCCCTGCCTGCCTGTGTGACCTCAAGCAAGTTACTTAATGTCCCCAAAAAGGAACAACTTAAAGGCCATTTAAAGCTATTTCCAATCGGGCTCCAGGCTGCACTTCCAGGCTTATTGAATAGCATTCCTACTCACATGGTCTACTCTGTAGCTCTCAAATTCAGCACCCCAACTCTTGCCTCCATTTGTCTACATTGGCTGTCCCCCATGCTGGAATGTAGTGGTTACACACCTCTTAGAATGCTTAGCTTCCTTCTAACCTCAGTTTGTGTGCAATCCATTAAAAGCGAAGCCTTTCCCAATCCTCCCAGATATTAGTATTCTCACCTAATTTCTCAAATTATCATGTATATTGCATCCACCCAGTGGGCAGCTAGGTAGCACAGTGGATAGAGTTCTGGGCCTGGAGTTCCTAACTTCATCTTTGTGTGCTCAAATCTGGCCTCAGACACTTACTAGCTGAGTGACCCTGGGCAAGTCGCTTAACCTTGTTTGCCTCAGTTTCCTCATCTGTAAAATGACGTGGAGAAGAAAATGCAAACTACTCCGGTATCTTTGCCATAAAAAATGAGGTCACAAAGAGTCAGTGGCACAGTGGACAGAAGGCCAGGACTGAAGTCTTCCTGAGTTCAGTTCTGGCCTCAGATACTTACTAGGTGTGTAACTCTCGGCAAGTCACTTAATCCTGTTTACCTCATTTTCCTCATCTATAAAATGAGCAGGAGAAGGAAATGGCAAACCATTCTAGTATCTTTACCAAGAAAACCCAAATGAGGTCATGAAGAATCATTCTACTATCTTCACTTTGCATCCATTTACGCATGCCTCCCTACATTTCTCTGGATTCCCCAAACTTGCCATTTCTTATGATTCAATACTATTCCATTTTATTCGTATACATTGACATCTATTTAAATATATTTGTTCAGCCCATTTCCAATCAGTGGCTTCCTACTTTGTTTCTAGGGTTGTTTTTTTCCTTCCTTGGGTTGTAAGGCCAGTACTGGAATTTCTGGGTCAAAGAGCATAAATAGCTCCTTTTCTTGAATAACACTAAATTGTTTTCCAAATCGGGATCAATCCATAGCTTTACCAAGAAGAATGCATTTCAGTTAGTGTACCTGTCTTTCCACAGCCCCTCCAGCCATTCTCATTTTTTCAATACCTTCCCCGTGGCACCTTCTCTGTTATCCTAAGTCAACATGGCATGACTTTGACCAAAGTATATACCAAATATACCAAAATGTCAGGCAGATAGTCAATTACCCTATTTGTCTTGAAATAGGGACCAAGATGTCCAACATATGCATGATTCAGTGGTTCCCCTAAAAGCCCCCCCACCAGGGGCTAGGAGATCATGAGGATTTCCCATATCCCAGATCAGCCTGCCCTGCTTTTTTGCCCAGTCTGATTCAGTAGACATTTATTAAAGATTCATTATATGTAGGCCCTGTGTATATAGAGACAAAAATTTCTCAATAGTTCTTGGCCTCAAGGAGCCTATCCATTCTACTGGGTGGATGTTTTGTTCAGTTGATTCTATGACTGTGGTCATAGAATCATAGTAGATGTGGTAGAAAAAGCAGAAAGAATCAATAAACTTTTTTAAAATAAAATGAAGAACAAAAGACCTGCTTTCTGGGCCAGTAGCTTGCTCTATGACCATGAGTAAGACCCTTCCCCTCCATGGACCTCGGTTGCCTCGTCTGCATGTATAATGAGGGGCTGGGACTAGATGAGCTAAGGTTCCTTCTAGTTCTAATATTCATTCTATGAGTCTAGGGCCAGGCACATGGGGTGCAGCTGGTGTGGCTGGAGTCATTAATAAAGGGCAGATGAGTCTGTAGCCTTCTGATTTGGGGCTGTTGAATGTCTCTGGCATCATTGCACACCCCCTCCTTCATACTCCCTGCAGCAATAGGAGGCATGGAAAAGAGGGCCATCTCTGAGCAAAGCCTGGCCCCAAACCCATGTTCTCTTTAAGTGCTCTGGGCATGGTGGCAGCCAGCTTCCTCAGACACTAAAACAACTCATGAAAAACAACAGAATCAGAGAGAGATTTCATTAGAGTTTTGGGCCTCAGCCAAAGAGAGCCCTGAGGCTGCACTCATGCAGAATGGAGCTAGGCATGACTCTCTACAGGGGCCAAGGGTTTCCACTGCCACAGCCCCCAGCTCAGGATTACAGGAAGGGAATTGCTCTGTCCTAGGGAGAAAATTGCCCTGTAGACCTTATCCCAAGGGGTTGTGGGGATAAGGATGGGGGTGAGGGTAGAAGAGAAGAAAAGTACCAGGCAATGTAGAGTGGGAGCCACATTGGTTAAAAAGTCAGGGGATCTTGATTCAAATCCCTCTTCTGTCTTCTGCTGTCTGCATGACCTGGAGAAAGTAATTTCTCTCCATGCCTCAGTTTCTCATTTGTAAGAGGAGACTGGGCTAGTTGATCTCTAAGGGCCCTTCCAGCTCCAAATCCCATGACCCACTACACTAGCAATGATGACTCCCTTTAAGATTTTAGTCGATTGGAGCGGGAGGGACCTCAGAGTTGTCTTGTTCAACTCATTCCTTTGACAAAGAGGCAAGTGAAGCCCAAGAACAGGAAGACCTTGTTCAAAGTCATAAAGCAAGTTACTGGTAAATTGGGACTAGATTTCAATCTAGTGCTCATTTAAACTTTGTTCCTCTCTCTAGAATGCCAATCAGGAGATGTCTATATGTTGCCCTGACATTAATCCATCAACCCCATTAGCAAGGAGTTGTTTGTCAGAGCAGCTGTCTGAGCCACCAAGAACATGACACTAAAGAAATGGAACACAGGATGGATACATGTTGATATGGGAAGCCAAGGTGGAAAGGGGACATTGGCTGATCGACGTGTCCTCAAGTAATACCGCCATGGTTGGGGATTCCAAGCATCCCTAAGGGTGGAGATGAAGGGGTGATTGGAAAGGAATAAGCATTTATATTGCACCTCCTGTGTGTCAGACTCCTTACAGACTCATTTGATCCACACAACAACTCTGCGAGGCGGGTGCTATCATTACCCTCATTTTGAAGAGGCTAAGTGTCTTGCCCAGGGTCACACAGCTAGTAGGTGTCTGAGCCTGGATTTGAACTCCAGACCCAACACTCTACCCACTACACCACTAGCTGCCTAGCTGGTCTCAGGCAGCAGAAGAAAAATTAACCCAAAGCCAGATCATCCTCATTTCTCACTATCCTACACATGCTTCGTAAGACACAAGGATGAGACTGGATGAGTGATTTCATTGATATAAGGAATGCTTAGATGAGGAACTCCCTTCTACCAGGGCTGGTCAGCACCTTCTCTGCAATTTAGACTACCAGACGCTTGCCTATGGCACTAAGTAAAGTGGCTTTCCTAGAGTCACACAGCTAGCATGACTCAGGGGCTTGACTCAAACCTATGTCTTCATTACTTCAAGACTAGCTTCTCTTTTCTATGCCACCCTGACCCTCTGTTACCTGACTCATCTTCCTAAAATGCAATTTTCCAGGCACTTCCCTTCTCTACCAAGAAAGCTCCAGTGAATCCCTATTGCCTACTAAATAAAGCATCGACTCCTTTGTCTGGTAGTCAAGGCTTTCCACTATCTAGTCACCACCAACTTTCCAGCTTTAGCTTGAATTACTCCACTTAATGCATGTTCCAGTGAAAGTGGATTCTCAGTGCCCTCATTCCTGCTCACTCTCATACAGCTCCCTCCTGTCTCTGTGGATTTTGCCCGCCTTATCCTATTCATTCCCACCCCATCATGATGGCCGCCTGGTGGTATCCTCTTCCTTAGAGGCCCAGTTCTGGTGCTGCCTCCTCCCTGAAGCCTTCCTTGTTTTCCTCCAGTTAGAAGTGAACCTTCTTTCCCCACCCAACCTTTCATCTTTCTCCTTCTGACCTCTATAGGACACATATCACATTGTAACTTCTATTTTAGTTTTGCGTTCATGTATTGTCCCCTGTGTTAAGTCATAAGCTCTGTCTTACAGGCAGAGATGGTGTCTTTTTAATCTTCCCATCTGCACCACCATGTGCAATATTCTGTGACTAGTAGGTGCTTAATAAATGTCTGTTGCCTTAAATTGAATTTAAAGGATGTGGATTAGAATGGAACAAATACCCAAGGGAGGCTCTGGGCTCTCCTTCCTATAATGGCTTTCCAAATAGAGACTAGAGAGAGAGGTAGAATGGAAGCTGTAGGGCAATAGCTTGGCGGAAGGAGGGCAGCTTGACATGGCAGAAAGAAGCTTTGCAGGCAAAGGGCCTGGGTTCATATCTTGCTTCTGACACTTACTATATGACCTTGAATAAGTCACTTAACTTCCCTGTGCCTCAGTTTCCCCATTTATAAAATGAGGGCTTCAGACAAGATTGTCCCTGAGGTCTCCTCCAGTTCCTCATCTCTGATCCTATGATTCTGTAGTGGGACCGACTAGAGTGTAAGCTCCCTGAGGGTATGGACAATGTTTTGTTTATATCTCCAGTGCCCACCAGAACACTTTACAATTTTTTTTTTTGCTAACACCTGTGATTTCCTTGATAAAGAGAACTCTCAGTGAAGAAACTTTCTTTATCAACACAGATTGCTACCACTTGCACAATTATATTCATAAAGACCTACCTGGAACATGGACCTGTTAAGTACCCTGCCCAGGTCACCGCCCCCCCCCATCCAGTAAGTGTTAGAAGCAGAAAGCAATTAAGAGTCACTAGTCAGATTAGAATGGATGGGGTGGGACAAGAAGGACCCTTAAAATCTTTGACCACTGTGTTCATAAGAATTTATCAAGCACCTACTGTGTCTGTTATTTGCTAGGGATATAGCTATGAAAATGAGACAGTCTCTGCCTTCAAGGGGCTTACACTCTACTACAGGGATAGAGAATGTTCACAGATACATATACAAAACAGATGCTCCCCAAAATACACAGTGATTGAGACAGGGAATAACTAGGTGTATTGGGAAAGGCCTCTTAAAGAAGGTAGCACTTGACAGAAAGAGAGGGCTGGTATTTGGGGAAGATGTAATTAGTTCTGTTTAAGAGTTTGACACTCTCATGAGACATTCAGGTAGAGATATCTAGCAGGTAGTTGGAGATACAAGACTGGAGCTCAGGAGAATACTAAAGGCTGGATATACAAATTTGAGAACCAGAAGATAATTTTTCTGGCATTCAAAGTTTTACAAAACTTGGTTCCAACTATGTGGGATCTGAGATCAAGTATATTTAGAGAAAAGATTTATAGGAGGATGTGGACAAGAATTGAACAGGATGAGAAAGCATAGATGGGTGGTCACTTACCCTGTTTGAAGGGGTAAACGGGACCATCAAATAATCAAAGTATGGCTGGATGGGCACCCCCTGGAGTCAGTGAATTTATATACACAGACATCTGCCTATCTGTTTCTCTCTCTGACTCCATTTTTCTTCCTCTCTTTCTCTGTCTATCTCTGTCCTTCATCCTCTTTCCCTCCTCTCTGTTTCTGTCTCTGTCTCTGTCTCTGTCTCTCTCTCTCTCTCTCTCTCTCTCTCTCTCTCTCTCTCTCTCTCTCTCTTTCTCTCTCCTGTCTTCTTTTGTCTCTCCGCCTGTCTTTGTCTCTCTCTATGTCTGTGTCTGTCTCCGTCTGTCTGTCTTTCTCTCTCTTCACTTTAGGCTCTGCCTCTATCTGTATCTGTCTCTCTATATGTGTGTGTTTGTGTGTATGTATGTGTATATATGTGTATATATCTTGGACAGTGGCCACAGATGGATAATAAGCAGAGTCCTGAATTAAGGAGAAGAGATAGACTAGATAGGCATTTTGGGGTGTCCGGACCACTTTACAACTTCTAAGAATAATTCAGGAACCCACAAAGAACTTTTGTTTTATGGGTTATATTTATTTTTTACCATATTTGAAGTTAAAACATCTTAGTAGTATCATGAAAATAGTTTTGGCCTCATGGATACCCTGAAAAGGTCTAAGGGACCCTCAGGAGTTTCCGAATCACACTTTGAGAACCACTGAGCTAGAAGATATTTGGGGAACTGTGTAAAACTTCTGATGATCTCCGAATGTTCATCACCCCCCAAAGTCCATCATTTTTTACCATTAATGTGCCCCCAGCGATGCTGAGTGACTGTAAGAACAATAGTAATTCATATTTCTTTAGAACCCTAGGGCTTACACAACACTTCCCCCACAATAATAGTCCAATGAGGCAAGCAGTACAGGTATTATTATCATCTTTGAAATTTGAGAGAATTGAAGTTTAGAAATATTAAATGATTTAAACAAGACCACTTAGCTAGTGTGTGTGGGAACTAGCCTCTGAAGCCAGGTGAACTGCTTCCAAGTCCAATGCGATTTTCTACCGTATGATGCTACAAATCATAAAATCTCACTTTCTTGAAAGAGTCAAAATGACAACCCAAAGGACAATTGAAAATGTCTGCTGTGTCTAAAGAGGCCATAGTACAGAGTGTCCCAAAAATTTCAGTGAAGTTTGAAGCTTTAATCCCTTAAAACTGCATTAAGAGTTTTGGGACACCCTGAATTTTACCAAGGATTACTTGAATATAAGAAGTGAAGTAAGATACATCAATAATATCTATGATAAGAAAAAGAGGCAGGACAGTCATGGAGTGGGACTAAGACAAGAGATGGATGGCCTGAATATGACGTTAGTACTCCTAAGATATTAAAAGGACAAGATGAAAGTCTCTAGTGCATTGAACGCATTATATGATCATACATTTAGAGCTGGAAGGGACTCTAGAGCTAGCTAATCAAATCCAGCTGTCTCATTTTTTAATGACAGGTGTTTTACAATTACCAGCAGCATTGGTGACACAGTGGATAGAGCTCTGGGCCTAGAGTCAGGAAGAGCTGAGTGCAAGGAAGGCCTCAGATACTCACTGGGCAACATCAAGCAAGTCGCTTAACCTGTGTCTGCTCAGTTTCCTCATCTGTAAAATAAGGATCCTGAGAGCTCATATGACACCAGGTTATTGTGAAGTAAAGTGAGATATTTGTAAAGCATTTTGCACATCTTAAAGCAAGATATTAATATTGGCTATAGATGGTGATGATGATGGAATCCGAGACCCCAAAAAGATTAAAGATTACAATTCCAGCACTGGAAGGGACCTCGGACAACATCTAAGTTGTTGTCAAGACCAGTTAAGGGAAGATCCATATCAAGGAAATCACAGTTTAACCAGAGCCTCAAAGTATTATTATTATCCTGTACTCAAAGGGGTTGGGGGAGAGGGAGAGATGAATGGAGGTTTTCATAGGGGGAGAAACCGTAACTGTTAGCAAGCTGGAGGCAAAGGTTTGGAGTGAGCACTGCCCTTGGTGCTGAAGCTGCCAGCTTCATCTGTCTGCAGACCAAAGATAAACTGCCGCCTCCTCCAGAACATGAACGCACACACACACACACACACACACACACACACACACACACACACATCCTACCACCACCACCACCACCACTACAGCACAGCTGTTGCCACTAAGGGCATCAAACTGGGTAAATGCTCCTCATCCTCCAGCCACATCAGACATCAGCAGTTGGGTACACAGCTGAGTTCAGAATCTGGCCCTGATTTTTATACTTATATACAAGCTTGTTACTTAACTTTTCTGGGCTACAGTTCCCTCATCTGTAAAATGAGGAGAGGAGTTGAACTAGATAATTTCTAAAACCCCTATTCTAGCTTTTGGCCCTAGGATCCAGCAAAGGAGCCTCCACGTTAGTAACTATTGAGCTCACCAGCTTCTCTATGTTGAAAGTATACATATTCAGTGGATGCCACTCTAGAATTGTGCCTTTGCACAACCTGACCTACCAATGAATAATTTAATTTAATTCTATAAACATTTTGGTGTACAAAATAGAAAGAATGGCAGACTTAGAGCCAAAACACGAGGACCCACAAGCCAGGCTCCAACAAACTATGAGAAGTTGAAAATGTTAATTCAACTCTCTGAGCCTCAGTTTTCTCATCTGTAAAATGAGAATAAGAAAATAAAAAGGATATTCTTTCCCCCTCCCTCCAAAAAGGACCAAAATGTTAATCAAAATGCTTGAGCCACTTAACTCATAGGGTTGTTGTAAGCATTAAGTGAGATTCTGTATGCAAAGCAGTTTGGAAACCTGAAAGTGTTCCATAAATATTAGCTATTAGTCTCCTTACTAAGTACCAGCAATGAGCAGGGCTCATGCTCAGCGCTGGGGGGATGAGAGCTACCAAATAGACCCTGCTCTTAAGGAACTTATCTACTTATGAAAGACAAAAGACAAGCATCCAAATAAATGATTACAGAAACACGGAGTAGAAGATAATTCAGAAATCACCTAATCCAAGCCCCTTATTGTACTGAGTCCTAGAGAGAGGAAGGGATTTTCCCAAGGTCAAAAAGCAAGTCAGTGCTTTCCACTCCACCAGAGTGCCTCCTACCCTACTAATGCAGTATATAGTGTTTGATCTCTATATTCCTGGTGTGGTGAGATGTGTGTGTCCTGTTCTTAAAAGAGGTTGTTGTTGTTCAGTCATGTCAGACTCTTCATGAGCCCATTTGGGGTTTTCTTGGCAAAGATTCTGGAGTGGTTTGCCATTCCTTCTCCAGCTCATTTTACAGATGAGGAACCATAGGCAAGCAAGGTTAAGTGACTTGCCCAGGGTCACATAGCTAATACATGTCTAAGGCCACAATTGAAAATGAATCTTCCTGACCTCAGGTCCAGTGCTCCATGCTCTGTGCCACCTAGCTGCCTTCTTAAAAGAGTTTCTGTTGTTTCTCAGTCATGTCTGATTCTTTGGGACACCATTTTCGGGGTTTTCTTGGCAAAGATACCAAAGTGGTTTTCCATTTCCTTCTCCGGCTCATTTGACAGATGAAGAACTGAGGCAAACAGGGTTAAGTGACATGCCCAAGGTGCCAGGAAGAGTCTGAGGCCAGATTTGAACTCAGGAAGATGAGTCTTTCTGATTCCAGGCCCAGCACTCTGTGCACTATGGCACCCCCTAGCTGCCCCTCTTAAAAGAGGAGCACTTGTCAATTTCCCATGCTAGTTATGCATTGTCTTCCATGTTTTGGAGAGGTCAGGTTTTCCTTGCTGATCACTCCACTGTGGGTCTGTCTCTACAAGGCTGAAAAGAATATGAACTTGGTTTTAAGCTGGTTAAGACAATGACAACTCACTGACATGAGGAGAATTGCACCTCGTGCCCATCTATCCTTAAATGCCTCCATTAAAGGCTTGAACTTTACTCATCACTAGAGGGACACAAATCATGCAGTGGTGTGGGGTGAAAAGCAACCATCACAATAACAGGGAAAGTCAATCACTCAGTTACTATGCATTTATTAATCACCTACTACATACCAGACATGGTGCTAAGCACTAGGGAAACAACAAAAAAATAGTCCCTGTCCTCAAGGAGCTTATATTCTCATGGGAGAGATTTTATCATACTCTAAACTGTTTGAGATCCACATGCTGGTCCCACCTCTTTCACTCACTCAATCAACAAGCATTTGTTTTGATGTGCTAAGTGCTGGCAATGCCAAGAAAAAGATGAAACAATTCCTGCCCTCAAAGGCTTTTTTTTTCAACCAGCAGAAGCAACATGTGTATATATAAGTAAGTGGGATACCATATAAAGCACTTTACAAACCTTAAACATTATATAAATGCTAGCCAGCAGTATGATTATTAAGCAGATACATATACGAGGTACTTTGGGAAGTAGAGGCACCAGCCATCAGGAACAGGGTCAAGTGGTGGTTGAGACAGCTTTGACTGAAGGTAAGCATTCTATAAGATGAAGGTGAGGAAAAGCACATTCTGGACACCAGAGACAGCCTTTGTAAGGCACAGGGGGGGAAATGAAGTTCTGCCTATGAACAACAGCAAATGGGTCCGTTTGGCTGGACTATGGAATGATGAAGGGGAGTGATATGTAATATGACATTAAATTGCTGTGTGACCTTGAGAAAATCCCTTCTCCTCCCTGAGCCACAGTTTCTCCTGCATAAGAAAGTGGGACTTGGTGATCCCAGAGTTCTTCTTTAGCTCTGAATTTCTTTGATTATTTGTGTGAATGTCTCTGCTCTGCTACAAGATCAGAAGTTCATATTTCTGTAGCCCTTGACGCTTCTGAAAAGGCCAGTGAAAATTGCTCAAGGTTGCGCAGATAGCCGAGCCCAGTTTTGTATCGAGGTCTTCTAGATACAAATCCATTGTTCAGGCAGGATGATCCTACAGTATGACTTTTCCTTCTCCCACCCCCACACCCTACCCCCTCAAATCCTCTGTGCACTGCTTTGAAGCCCAGCTCTCAACCCTCACCACCTGGAAATGCCAGTGCCCATTGGAGGGAGCACTAGTTAAGACCCCAGTTAAACAGACAGCACAGGGGCCTTGACCAAGCCCCAGCACTGTCTCACCATTTTGTCTCTTTTGCTGCCATAACAGCTTCCTTTCTGATGTCTAAAAGGCCCTCCCCCTTTAGAACCCCTTTGAGGACACAGAGAAAACTGCCCTCCCCAGTAAAGTCTAGCATCTCAATTACCCAGTGTCTTACAGGGTCCACATCCCATTTCTCCCTGAAGCCCATGGACTCAGACTCTATCCCAAGGAAATCTGTTATACCCGGTGACTGCCGCTGATGGTGAGGGCCTCATTGAAAAGAGCTTTCCTTTGGCCAGGATCGTCTGGCCAGGGGAAGGCTTCCCGACAGATTAAGAGAAATGCCAGCCTCAATCTCATTCGTATTCCAGTCGGGCTGGCGGCTTCAGTGTGGCTGAGAAAAGCGAGAGGAGAGGAGGCCCTCAGAGGATGCCGAGAGATGATTCCTCTCCGATTCCAATTTATTTTCTATCATTAATGCCTTTGAAAAACCCCACATGCTCAGCAAACAGAGAGAGTGCAGTGTATGGAGAGGAAGGGGCAGGAGGGAGCTACCTCAGAGTCCAGCCAGTCCTCTGCCATGGAGCACCACAGGGCAGCAGGAAGAGGCCTAGATTGGGAGGAAAAGACCCAGATTCCAATCTCATCACATCCCTTTGATTCTTTGGGCTTGTGAAATGAGAAGGTGGGACTAGGATCTCTAAAGTCTCTTCCAGGGGCAGCTAGGTGGTGATGGGCCTGGAATCAGGAAGAATAGAACCCGAGTTCTAATCCAGCTTCCGACACTTAATTAGCCCTGTGAGCAAAGCACTTAGCTCTTGTTTGCCTCAGTTTCCTCATCTGTAAAATGTGGATAATAATAGCACCTATCTCTCAGGATTGCTGTAAGGATAAAATTAGATAACATTTGTAAAGTGCTTTGCATAGTACCTGACACTATATAAATGTTAGATATTATCAGTGTCATTACCATTACAAATATAAATACTATCATCTCACCACTTCAGACATCTACTGGCTGTGTAACCTTGGGTACATTACTTTAAGCTTCCTGGGCCTCAGTTTCCCCATCTGTTACATGAAGGGATTGGATTAGGCAGCCTTAGGTGCCTGGTGCCTCTATATCTCTGA
Source organism: Phalanger gymnotis (assembly GCA_028646595.1). NCBI lineage: Eukaryota > Metazoa > Chordata > Mammalia > Diprotodontia > Phalangeridae > Phalanger > Phalanger gymnotis. The sequence goes on along the minus strand of CM053624.1, from coordinate 24,550,816 downwards.
CCTCATGATCCTATAATGTGACTCAATAGAATGTCTTCCCCTGACTCTACTGCTAGCCATCTGGCCCTGGTCAAGTCACATGACCTCTAAGACAGGCACTGAATCAAATAATTTGAGATTTGGAAGGGGCCTCAGCAGTCACCTCATCTAATCCATCATCATAACCTACCTGACAAGTGTCAGTTTCTTCATCTGTAAGATGGGAATAATGATAAATAAAACCTACCCTGTGTAACTCATTGGATTATTATTGGAAGTATTAAATGAGGGAAAGGGCATGGCGACCAATGGCATGTCTATCGCCCAAAAAACAATCTAGCTAAGTTTGGGGAAGTTCATCACCAGATTGGCCCCTAGGTGGTGAACATTTTTGACCCCCGTACCCCTCAAAGACCCTTTATTAAGTTATAGAGGGGGTATAACCTGGGCCCGTGAAAAAATACAATCAATGATACGAACTCTGGACATATTGAAGAAGTAAATGGAAGAGCAAATATAAAAGTGCTTTATGAAGGTTTAATTGCAATACACCTATGGTGGCACTGATGAATGTGAAATCCTTGTGGGGAAAGATCTTTTCATTCTTAATACTTGTACTAGGAGCTTGGATAGAGCACTGGACCTGGAGTCACAAAGATGTGAGTTCATATCTGACCTCAGACACTTGCTAAATATGTGACCCTGGTCAAGTCACTTAACCCGTATTTGCTTCAGTTCCTCATCTATAAAATGGGAACACACTGGAGAAGAAATGGCAAACCACTCCAGTATCTTTGCCAAGAAAACCCATGGATAAAGTCCACAGGGTCACATAGAGTTGGACAGAACTGAACAACTAAACTACAACACTCGTATCTCTAACACCTAGGACAGTACTTGGCATACAGTAGGGGCTTAATAAATACTTGATGACTGATTGCTATGAATATTTGTTCATGTTAATGTTCTCATCAGAACAAAGCTAGTTGCCACTCTTTGACCACCACAGCTCTTGGGGAATATCTACTAAAGCATGGAGAGATTTTCATCAATGTTGGCAGAAGAATCCCACCCCTAGCCCCAGCAAGGAAGTCACTGGGTTTTGAGTTATAGAATCATATGTTGAGAGCTGGAAAGGACCTCAGAAACATCTAATCCAACCCCCTCATTTTTCAGAAGAGGAAATTGAAGCCCAGGAAGGCTAAGAGACTTGCCGGAAGTCATATGTAATGAGCAGAAGAGCAAGGGATTTGAACCCAGGTCCTTGAACTTCAAATTGAGCACTCCTTCCCTAGTATCATGGGGTGGGACAGGGAGAAAAGGAGATTCTTACTATGGAAGGTTAGCATAATGGAAAAGCACTAGCTTTAGAGACAAAAAACCTGAGGTCAAGCGTTCAAAAAGCATTTATTAAATACCTACTACAGGTGAAGCACCACGGCATACAAAGGCATAATGGAAACAGTCCCTGCCCTCAAGAGGCTTACATTCTATCAAGAAAGACAAAGTGTGTGTATATAAGAACATATCAAATATAAATAAATGTCTTGACTATAATAATATTAATAATCATAAGCATTTCTCTGATACTTTAAGGTTGACAGAGTGCTTTATATTTGATCCTCATAACAATCCTGGGAGGTAGATACTACTATTATCCCCATTTTTACAGATGAGGAAACCGAGGCTCAAAGTGGTTAAGTGATTTGCCCAAGGTTCCACAGACAGCAAATATCTGAGGCCAGATTCAAATTCAGCTCTGGGTAATGCCCAAGTCCAGAATGCTCTCCACTGTACCATTTAGCTACCCTTACCACTTAACACCAGAGTCATCTTGGCCAAGTCAGTTTCCCACTTTAAGTTTCAGCCTCTTCCCCCTTTAAAGGAGGGTTGGCCTGGATGACTTCTGAGGCCCCTTCCACTTCCAAATCTATCATGCTTTGCAGTTTTGATATGTAATAAATACATTTAGTAATGTCCATGGCATGGATGTAACTCTGACTTTCCCCAAGGCTATGTTTGTGGAACATGAGTTTTAGATGCTCCTACCATACTGGAAAGGTCCTACCAAGCACAATCTGGAAGGGCTGTGTGCCTGGCATCCAAGCACAGAGAGGCATTTAGAATAGGTATAATGGCTAGTATTTATGTTGCACTTTATATTTTGCAAAGCTCCTTCTCATTTGATCCTCACAACAACCCTGGGAAGTAGGTGCTATTATCATTTTAAAGGTAAGGAAACAGGTTGACAAAGGCTAAGTGACTTGCCCAGGGTAACACAGCTCAGAAATATCTGAGGCTAGATTTGAACTCAGATCCTCCTGACTCCCAGTCCAAAGCTCTATGCACATTGCACTCCTTAGCCACCTAAATTTGTCCCCAAAGGATTGACCACAGCAACTCATGAAACAATCTGTTATGATTTTGAACCTGGGTCACTGGAGGGGGTCTCTACATAGATCTTCAAAGTACTGATGTGTTATTATCAGTGGGGGGACAGGGGAGAGTACAGTAGAAAGAATAGTGTACTTGGAATCAGAGGGCCTGGGTTTGAATATTGGCTCTGTCATTAGTATCTGTGTCACCTTGGACAAGTCACATCATTTGGCTGGCCCTCCATCTCCTTCTCTGTAAAATGAAAAAGTTGGACTAGAGGTTCTCTGTAGTTCCTTGTAGATCTGAGTCTGTGGTCCTATTCCCGATGGTCTATGGTTCAAAACAAATTGTGGCGGCTCATGTTACTAGAGGGCATTACTGTGTGTGAAGCACTTTTCTCATAAGAACTCCACACTGTGAGCACGACCCTCATTTTACAAATGAAGAGACCGAGTCTGAGGACGACCCAGCACCCTGACTCCAACTCACACCGATCATCCATGTCAGGGCTGGGATTGGTAGTCGGGGTTCTCCCGATGACCAGGCTGGCAGCTTTCCCATCTCACCACGTTGCTTCAGTAAATCCTGGCTCACAGCAATTCCCCACCCTGCCCCTTTCTGGGGAATGCTCAGACAAGAATGATTCTAGGAAACCTGTGATAAGAAGGACACAGTAGCCGAAGGCGACCTGGAAGAGAGCTGCCTGATACCCCAAATTCTAGTCCAGGAATTCTTCATCGCTTTTGTCTTCCAGACCCCTTTGTCAATCTGGTCAAATCTACAACCTCGTCCCAGAATAATGCATAGAATCACAAAGGAAATCTATTATATAGAAATGAAAATGTAATTTTTTTTGTTCTATCCAAGTTTATAGAGTCCAGGTTATGAATTCAGGATCTAGACAAATGCCCTTGGGCTTTTCAAAACATTTTTCCGTCTACTGTCTTTTTTTTTTTAAACAGAATTTTTCCTTAGAGACGGATGTTAGAATTCATTTAAATTCACAGAGATGTTGGGAGCTAGGCCCAGAAGATCTTATCATCCCCATTTTAAAGGTAAACAAACTGAGGCCCAAAGCAGAGCGGAGATTCACCCACGATTACACAGCAAATCAGTAGCATAGTGAGGACTCAGAACCAGGCTTCCTGATTCCCAATTTAGGTGGTTCCTCCCCCTACCACCTTCTCCCTGCCAGGATATTAGCAAGCAGGGAGGGAGGATTCCATGAAAGGCAAAATGAGGGGTTGAAGTGAAAAATAAAACAAGATAGATAGATTTTTTTTCCTTTTCCATAATGTAAAGAAAATTGCTTTTAGTGACTATCTGTGGTTTTAAAAGCAATTACAGTTTTGGGGGGAACTTCCTCGAGATGGAGCAAAAGTGACTAGGAACAAGGTGCGGAAGGGTGTTTTTTTTTTACTTTAAATAATGTTAGCGTCAAGTAAAGGCAAAAGGAGAAAAGACTTTAATGACAGCAATTCCTGACGGCAGAGACTGTGGAGATAAAAAATCTTTCTAGGCCCCCTGGGGAGGGAGCTGGGAACTGGAAGCCGGCACTGGACAGGGACCCCGGATTGGCTGGGGAGCCTGGGGAAGACAGACAAGGAGGCGAGATGGGGAACGACCTTCTCCCCCCGAGTAATCAGATGTAAACACAGGAACCAGTCCAAAGCATCTGCAGGGCTCCAGCTGTCTGGGGTTAGGAGCAGGCACTGGATTAGCTGCTAGATGGAGGAGAGGGAGGGAGAAGCTGCAGAGGAATCAGAAGCAGAGCCCCAATCTTGGTTTCTCTGTCCCTTCCCCTCCCCACCCCAGCCATGACTCTCCTACAGGATCTCATTAATTCACACCAGGCTGAGGGAGCCAGCAGATGCGAGGAGGTGAGGATCCCAGCAGGAGCCTCGGGTTCAAGTGCTGGAGATGCCACTGATTTCCTGGGTAGACTCGGACGGCTCCTTTCTCCACCCTGTACTTCCTCTTCTAGAAATCAAGGGGATTGGACAAGATGACCCCTCAGGATCTTTCCTGTCCTAAAGCCCGGGACCCAAGGGAGGGCATCAGAGAATTCTCATGAATGCCCAGCAGCCTTCTCCACCTAGATTACCAAATAATTTGACCTTTCATTTTGATCCAGACCCAGGGTCTTCATTGGTGTCAGGACCTCCTGGTGAGGAAACTGCCCAGGGAGTTTCTTGGGGTGAGGCAGCCAACAGGAGTCAGAGATGAGACTTGAATCCAAGTCTTTCAGACCCTGAGGGAGGCTCTCTGTCTGGAATGCCAGGCTACCTCTTAACTTTACCTTTTTTCTGCATAAAGTCTGTAGATACCAGGCAAGTAGGCAGCACAGTGGAGAGAGGACTACAACTTGAGTCAGGAAGACATGAGTTCAAATCCTGCCTCAGACATTGGGCAAGTCCCAACTTCTGTCTGCCTCAGTTTCTTCATTTGTTAAATGAGGATAATAATAGTATTTGCCTTGCAGAGTTGTTATAAAGATTAAATGATATAATAGTTATAATTTTTATAGATAATATTTATAAATATATAATATTTACAATATGCTTTGCAAACCTCAAACACTATATAAACACTAGCTATTCCCTCATTATGTTCATTTGTGTATGAGTATGGGTATTATTATCCCCATTCTGCAGAAAAGAAAACTGAGGTTTATAGAAGTTGAGTCACTTGCCCATCACTACACGGTGAGTGAGGGTCAGGGCTGGAATAAAGCACCTAGAAGAGAGCCTGGCACATGACAGGGGCTGAATGGAACTGAATTAAACATCCAGTGACACTGTCCAGCCTGCCTCTCACTCAGACTGGATCAAAACAGTCACCCCCTTATGGCAGTGGTGGGAACAAGGAGGATAGAAGGCCTGAAAGAAGGGGTGATAATCTCCTGCTTCCTGAGGTCTGAGCACAAAGATAACATCAGGGTGGGACAGAATGAGCCCTGGACTGGAAGTCAGTGGACCTGAATTGGAGCCTGGGCTTTGAGAGTAACTTGCTGTGTGTCCTTGGGCAAGTCTCTTTCCTTCTCTGGCCCTCAATGTTCCCATCTATTTATAAAGTAAAAGAGTTGGGTGGGATAACGGCTAAGGTCCCTTCCCGCTTGAACATTCTATGGTCCTCTGGTCTCCAGTCTGTTCTTGTCACCATGGAACCTTGGGTTAGTGAATTCCCCTCTATGGGACTCAGTTCAAAATGAAGGAACCAGACTAGATAACAGGCAGGGTCCCTTTGAGGTCTGGGATCCTCTGTCTTTAGATTCTTGCTGTCATCACATCATAACTCAACATACCCAACACAGAATCCATTGTGTCTGTTCCACATCCAATCTTTCCACTTTACTTCCTTCCTTCTGTCCTGGGCACTACCATCCCAGGCCCCCACGTTCATACCCTGGAGTCAATTGCAGTTCTTCAGATGCTCTGAGACCCTTATTCCAATGAGCTGCCATGTCTCGTCAGTCCCCGACCTCCTTCACATGCATCTCCTTCTGTCTATTCATACCATGACCAAGTCCAGGTCTGTGTCACCTCTCACTTGGACAATTGGCTTACCCTCCTCTATGGCTCCATCGCCTCCCCTCCCTGATTGCTCCTCTCCACACCTGCCCAAAGGCTATTCCTAAAGTGACCGCATCACTCTCTTGTTCAAGATGACTCCTGATGCCCTTTAGGAGAAAATATTACCAACTCCTCAGTTTGGCATTGGATATCCTTCATGATCTGGATTCAGTCTACCTTTCTAGGCTTATTACATAGTACTGCATTTCATGCAATCACCAGCCACACTGGCCTACTGCTTCTCCCACCTCTGAGCTTTTGCAAAGGCTGTTACTCATACCTGGAATGCCCTCCCTCATTATCTCCACCTCTTAAAATCCCTAGCTTCCTTCAAAGTTCAGCTCAACCACCTCATGCAGAAGGATTTTTCTGATCTATCCAGCTGCTACTGCCCTCCCACTACCATTAACTTATTTATTTTGTGTATATTATCTATGTATTTGTTAACATGCTTCCCCATCTCCCCCCATCCACCCCCACTGATAGGATGTAAGCTCTGTAAGCTCGGGAGCTATTTCCTTTTTTGTCACTGCATCCCCAGTGCCTACCATTGTGCTTGGCTCATAGCAGGTGTTTAATAAAGACTCACTGAATGAATGAATGAGTAAGTGAATGAATGAATAGGTGAGTGAGTAAATGAATGAGTTAATTCTCTGACTACAGGTACCTAAATGAATTAAAACTGCCTTTCAACTCCCCCTCTAGATCCTTGATTCTGTCTTCCCTCTCCTGCATACACACACACACACACACACACACACGCACGCACGCACACATGAGTCCCAAGAGCACACAGGCAGCCAGTCTCAGACACACTGAGGCACACAGACCTACCTCTCTGCCTTCAACTGCCTCCGTCAGGCGCTGAGTCAAGAGGGTTGCTTTGGAGAAAATGCTAAAACATAGACCAAACACTATTCCCCACATGGGGCCTGAAATCCACTCATTTTGTGATGTTTATGTAGGATTCGACTGTGAGATAGTAAGACACAGGCTGAGCCCTTAAACCAGCCCAGGGATAGAAGCAAGGTGGAAAAGCTGAACCTGTCAGGCTTTGGGGAGCAAGGCTGCTTCCAGCAATACCTCCATGTCCTCCAAGAATGGCCTCTCCACACAGAAAAGCCACTCCCTCCCCAAGCTTCAATCCCTGTCTTCCTTCCTTCTTTCCTTCATTCATCCCTTTAACAAACATTCATTGAGTTCCTACTATGTAACAAACATTCATTGAGCATCTACTATGTGCCTGGCACTATGCTAGGAGCTGGGGATACAGAGACAGAAATGAAAGACCTTGCCCACAGGAAGCTTACAAAGGCGACAAAACCTTCCACCTGCACGGATTCTCCCACAAGAATTTTCAGGTCCCAAGCTCAGGGGACCTGCCTTGTCCAGCAGAAAATGTCCTAGACTCGGTGGAGCTCCTTGCCCCCATGGAGCTTACATTCTTTGGAAGAAACAACATATAAACAGATCACTGAATACCAAATACAGACAAAGAAAATCAGGGAGGGTGTCCAGTAGGAAGTGGCATTTGAACTGAGCCTTGGAAGAAACAAGGGGTCCCAGAATCACAGAATGATATAATCATAGGATTTGGGAATTGGAAGAGGCCTCAGCAACCTATCTGGTCAAACACAGACATGAAAAGAAACTCCACAGACAGCCATAGCACAGACTTGAGTTTCAAGTTTCCAGAGAAGGAGGCATATTCTAAGCGGGAGGTACAGCCTACGAAAAAGCCTGGAAGAAAGAAATAGAATAGGATGGGAGGAAAGCTGTGGGTGCATTGTGAGGGAGAATCCTGTGAAACTGGCCTGGAAAGAAGGGTTGGATCCAAATGGTAAAAAATTTTCAATGTTTTAGTTTGTATTTTGTTCTAGGGGCAATAGGCAGCCACTGAAGCTTGTTGAGGAGGAGAACAGCAGGTTCAGATCTGCATTTCAGGAATATCACTTTGGCAGCTGTGTGGAGGACAAAGTGGAAGAGAGAGAGAACCTTGAGCCAAGGAGATCCATTGAAAAGCTACTACACAATAAATAATTTGACCAGTGTAGACCAAGCCATGGCCTTGTCATGAGAAGATCTGATGCCTTCTCTACCACTTGGTAGTTATATATGACTTTGGGCAAGTCATTTCCTTTCTTCTGAGATGTTTCTTTCTCTATAAAACGAAGGGGATTGAACTAAACTATTTCTGAGGTCTTTCCCACTCTAAAACTTATATGTCTTCCTTGCTTTAATAAAAACTCATGTTTGTATAGTGGGGAGTAAAGATGGAGAGTCAGAGAAAATGGCTACTTTGGTCATCACAGGAGGAGAGAGCAGGGGCTGGTATTGCCATGTTTAAAGAGAAGAGAAGTAGCTTGTGCAAAGTCACACAGAAAAGATCATGGCAGAGCTGGAATTAGAACCCAAGCTTTCTGAGTCTCATCCCAGTTCTCTTTCTACCACATTTAGGGTAACAATAAGTATTTCTCCTTGACTGTCCCAGACAGTCTGAACGGCTAAGGAAGAAGAGGGCTTCCCTCGGACAAGTGTGCCTGTTGGACGGGTGCCTGTGGAACGGGGCAGGGAGACAGCAAGTTAAGAGCTCCCGACCATCCAGATGGCCAGGCTCAATTGCTTCCTTCCTACAACCAGCTATGCTGTAATGGACAAATCTGTCAAGTTCCAGATCAGCCTAAATAGTTGTAAGACCTTGATCCTTCCTGAGTCTCATTTTCCTCATCTGTAAAATGGGAGAAAAGAAAGCGGGCACCATCTAGCTCCTAAGCACAAATGGCTCAATTAAGGAAATAGATATATCAAGAGAACTGTAAACCTCAAGGCCATATTCGGCTGTGCCTCAACTAAAGCCCCTCCTTTGGCAAAATTAGAAACTCAGCTGAGCTCCTCCTAGATTCTCCTTCTTCACCTTTTAATAAGAATATAGAGTAGTAGATGTCCAGAGTATAATTTGAACTCAGGCCCTTCCCACTTCCAGGCTGGCCCTTTCCATTCATCACCTGCTAGCATCTCTTCTTGTCCTTATGTCAGCCTCAATCCCCCTCTCCAGCCTCCACCCATCATTCCTAGTTATGTTACCTGAGGTCTAGCAGATTGAGTCTATTCCCTCTTCTCTATGACACTCCCTTCAATACATACAGGCTGCTATCATGTTCCCTCTTGTTAAGTCTTCTCTTGGCAAAATTTCCCTAGCTCCTCCAACCAATCATCAATTCACTTGTACCTCGACCATCCTGGCCAGCACCCTGTGACCATACTCCAGTTTGTCAATGTCCTTTCTAAAATACAATGCTCAGAGCTGGATAGAATGCGCTACGTGTGATCTGTTTAAGGCAGAACATAGCAGGACCATCCCTGGATACTCTCCCTCCCTTAATTGAGTAGCCAGGTGGTACAATGGACAGATCCCTGGGACTAAGAACACCTGAGATTAAATCTTGCCTCAGTCACTCACTAGCTGTGTCACCCTCGGCAAGTCTCTTAGTCTTCATCATCCTCAGTTTCCTCATCTGTAAAAGGGAGATAAGAGCACCGCTTACTCCCTAGGGTTACTGTGAGGACAAACAGATAAAGCATTTTGGAGATCTTAAAGTGCTATATAAATGTTAGCTATTATCATTAATAGGGCAGCTGGGTGGCTCAGTAGATAGACTGTCAGGCCTGGAGTCAGAAAGACTCGTCTTCCTAAGTTCAAGTCTGGCCTCAGACACTTATTAGCTGTGTGACCCTGAGCAAGTCACTTAACCCTGTCTGCCTCAGTTTCTTCATCTGTAAAATGAGCTGGAGAAAGAAATAGCAAATCATTCCAGCATCTTTGCCAAGAAAACCAAGAAGGGTCACCAAGAATCAGACATAACTGAAACAATGGAACAACAACAAATTATCATTAATGTTATCTAAAATCACATTTGCATTGTTGACTTCTGTATCATGCTGATGGCTCAGTCTGATCTTGCTGTCCACTAGTACCCCCAGGTCTTTTTCACTCAAAATGTTAGCCCTCTCTTAAATGTGACTAAGAATGAGAGGCAGTGGGAAGAGAGTTACTCCTGCCTTTGAGCATCAGAATCCCCAAATCTAGGATAACCCCATCTTTTATAAATGAGTACATGGTCCAGACAGTGGAAGAGACTTGCCCAAAAAGAATACAACTCTCCATTTATGTGGCTCCTTTTGGGGTCTCTTTGTTTTCTTTTTCTTCTAACAAGTGCAATGTTGTCTTCATTTAATCCCAAAATGTATCCTTCCTGAGGAGGATCAGAAGAGGGTTTGATGTTTCTCACTGTCTCTCTTGCATGCAGCTTTCTCCCAGGGGGGACACTCACCACCCTCGCTGTTGGAAATTAACCGAACAAAGGAACCCCAACCGGAAACTTGTCTTTTCTAATTACCAAGAGAAGAGTCCATGACTGGCCTGCCCACGCTTTTAGCTGGATAAAAGAGACAGTTCTTTGCCATCAAAAGATCATACAGTTTGTAAAATCACAGCATCTCGGAGTCATAGGTTTAAGTCTAGAAAGAACCTTCGAAGTCATCTAATCCAATTCCTTCACTGTACGACTAAGGCAACTGAGCCCATCACCACCACTACCCCCCAAAAAGTCAAGTGACTTGCCCAAAGTAAGTGACAGAGGCAAGATTTGAACCCAGGTCTTTTGACTCCAAATCCAGTGCTCCTTTGGATAGATGGGACTTGGGTGGCCATATAGTCTAATCCACACTTGAACAAGAATCCTCTCTAGAACATCCTTGACAAGGGGTCATCCAGCCTTTACTTAAAGACTTCCAATGAGAGGGAGCATATCTCTGGACCTTCCACTTCAACCCGTTCTGCTTCAGGATCACTCTCCTGGTCAGGAAATTGGTCCTCACATTGAACAGAAATCAGTCTCTTTATATTCTCTACTCATTGTGCTTCACAGCCTTCCCGTACTTGAACACAGCTATCATGCCCTTCTGCCCAAACTTTCGCTTCTCTAGGCTAATCGTTCCCCCCGCCAAGGCATTCTTATCTGAGGCTTTTATTACTCTGCCCTCTCCCATGCTCCCCAGTTTGTCAATGTCCTTCCGAAAATGGGGAGCCTACAATTGAACAGAGAGAAGCTGAGGAATGAACTCATTCAACCCTCTATTTTCTAGATAAGGGAAGTGAGGGTCTGAAAGGGGAATTTTCCCAAAATAACACAAACTTTCTCTTCCTTTCAGACCAAAGCAGTAGATGTAACATCATGGGGACAGAGCACCAGATGAGAACATGGGACTACCTGGGTTCAAATCCTCCTCTAATACTTACTCTGTGTGAGAACAAGCAAGGCATTCAAACTCTCTGGGTCTCAGTTTGCTCATCTGTAAAATGAAATTGGACTCGATGACTGTCTCTGCAGTTCCCAGCTCTAAATCGCTGATCCTATTAGGTCTCAGCTCTGTCACTGACTGTTAGAACTGAGGCCATCTAATCTGAATCACTAACTTTACAGATGAGGAAACTAAGACCCAGAGAGGGAAAAGCCATGCTTGGATATGGAGTTTTAACTCTGAACAAGAAGTTTCTGTCCCTAAATTCTCAGAGAGCCCCTGGCCTGGAAACAATTCTCTTCTTCCCTGTTCTGACCCTCCCCTCCCGCCATCCAATTCCTTCCTTGACCCTGGGCCCAGGCAGCAGTGCAAGCAAGGTGCCGGAATGGTTGGACACAATCCCTCTTTTGAAGGATGGCTAGCTTGTTATCAGTGCCCACTCTCGATGGTGGTAATTGAGGCATGAAAGAGATCACCAAGATACCAGTGTTTGTGAGACAGGCTATTGAGGGGGGAGACAAAAGGAAAGAAAGGAAGTTGTCAAAGACCTCGGTTTGGAAATCCATCTCAGCCATCTTGGGGAATGGAGGAGGGGAAGGCCCAGCCAGTGGGGCGTGTTGATGCAGGGAGACCTTGCCACTGCCAGTCTTCCTTGGCTCCTAGGATGACTGGCAATTCCCACAGGCTCTGCATTCTTCCCTTCCCTCTCCCTTCTTCTTGTCCCATGGACTTAGTTACTTGTCTTGGAAGAACTCAGGGTGTGGAATAGAAGAGGAAAGGCTAAGATAATGAGCCTAGATGGTCCTGTGGAGGATCCACTTCATTATATAGTATAGAAAGTCCTGGACATGGGTTCAGATCCTGCCCATGATGCTTACTATGTGACTATGGGCCTCAGTTTACCTATCTGTGGACTAGATGGCTTCTTCCAGCACTAAATCCTGTGATCATCCGGGGCCAATTTTGCTGCCAGCAAATCATTGTTTGGACTCATAAAAGACATTTATCTATGCTGAGCCTTGGTTTGCCCCTCTGTAACATCCATGTGTGGTTATCAGGGAATAGTGGAAAGAACACCAAGAATCAGGAGGCTTGGGTTCTAGTTCCAAGCTTTATTGCTAATGCAATATGTGATTCGGAACAAGTCTCTTATCTCTCTGGGCCTCATCGAATTCAGAGATCTTAGCATCATAAATTGAGAGCTTGAAAGGGCCTTAGACAGCATCTGTTCTAGCCTCCTCATTTTATGGATGAGGAAACTAAGGCACAGAGTGACTCGCCCAAGGTCACACAGTTAGGAAGTGTCCTACCTATCCTTTGGAACCCAATCTCACCTCCTCTAGGTATCCCACCTGGGTTTTCTCATCAGTTAAATCTCCCCCACCCTAACTTCACATAGCACCTGTTCATTGATGGTCATTCTCTATTGCACTTAGTTATTATTGTGGGCTACACTTCTTCGTATGTGCTCAGGAAGCTTCCAGTCACGGGATCAGAGGTTATGATCAGCCCCTTTCAGCCCTCAAAGACTGCCCTCATTTCCCAACTATGACTTCTCTCCCCTAGGTTAAACATATTCAGCTATTTCACCAGATCTCTGTATGTCAAGGTCCTGTGTCGTCCTGATCCCCTTCCCCTCAATGGTCCTCAGCTTGTCGAGGGCTTTCCTAAGTCATGGCATGGCAGTTCAGGCTTAAATCTGACTCCTTGTGACCCTATTTGGGGTTTTCTTGGCAAAGATACAGGATGAGTTTTGCCATTTCCTTCTCCAGCTCATTGTACATATGTGGAAACTGAGGCAAACAGGGTGAAGTGACTTGCCCAGGGTCACACAGCTAGTAAGTGTCTGAGACCAGATTTGAACTCAGGAAGATGACTCTTCCGCATTCCAAGCCCAGCACTGTATGCCTAAGTCATGGCACAGAACAGAACATAAGGGACCTTAAGAATCTCCTGGTCCAACCCTGCTTCCTTTACAAAGGAGGAAACAGGCCCGGAGAAGGTAAGTGACATATGCGAAGTAACTCTTGCCTCCTACAACTGTTTTATGAAGGCAGGAACTAGAATATCTTACTTAAATGTTATACTTCTTCCAGAACCCTGCAAAGGGCTCTGCAAACAGTAGTCACTTAATAAATGTTCGAGTCAAGCATAGTGGAATTTCCGTAATCCAGGGGCATAGATAGTAATAGAAATTTAAGAGATAGGGGAAATGGGGCATCCAGGAATGGGAGATTTCTTTAGATTACTTAAGGAGGCAGAGCCAGAGCCTAGAGCCCCAGCTTTCGCCGATCTCCTCTCTATCCCTTGGTAGCATCTCAAATTTATCTCCAACTCTTCAGTATGTCTCTTCTATCCATCCTCCACAAGCTACCAAAATGACACGTTATGACCATGCTACCTCCCTGCTCAAAAGCATTCAAAGGCTCCCTATTGTCAATTGGACAAAATGCCAACTCTTTGGCCTGTCATTCAAGCTCTTCCTTCCAATCTGGTTCCGCTCTTCCTTTCCATCTTCATTTTGAGTTATTCTGTATTCCATCCAAATGAAAAGATAAGCCTTTTCATCTCTTGCCTCTGTGCATTTGGATTGACCACCCCCATGCCTAGCACACACTGCATTCCCTCTTAGTCATAAAGACCCGAGTTCGAGTACCGACTTTGACATTTCTTAGATGGGTGATCATAAGCAAGTCACTTCTCCTTGGGCACTCTCAAGCAAATCAATGTCTTTCCTAAATTGTGTCATGTGCAACTAAAGATGGGACTCTATATCTGGCCTTATGAGGGGGAGCAGGGGGCAGAAGATCTAGCTGAGGGAGAGAGGAGCTGGGGGAGGGGGCTCAGGGTTCACTGAGGAAATGGCTCTAAAATTGGGCCTTGAAGGAGGGAGAGGATGCCAACAGGCAAAGGAGGGATAGGATGCCAACAGGCAAAGAAGGAAAGGAGGGGGCAGTGAATGGGAAAGAGCATCCCTTCCAGACAAAGGGCTGAGCCTTTGGAAGAAGGGAGAAGAAGCCGAGAAGAGCAAACATGGAGGATGGGAAGGGGATCCAGTGATGCTTATCACCAGTGTTTTCAGGTTTACAAAGAGCTTTCTTTTAAAAATTCCTGTGAAATAGGTCCAGGAATTACTCTCCTCCTACACACACACACACACACACACACACACACACACACACATATTATTTTTGGTGCAGACCTGCACCATCTTTGCTATAGGAAGTTTCTGGGAGGAAACTCACTCTCCCAATATAGCCTCCCTGTGATATATAACATAAGGGCCTCTTGGGGCACTCAGAGAGGTTCACAGACTTGCCCAGGGTCACACAGCCGGCATATGTCAGAGGAGGAACTTGAAGCCAGCTCTTTCCAGCTCAGAGGCTGGCTCACTATTTATCATTCCACACCACCTCTCACTTTGCAAGTGAGAAAACTTGGCCTCCTAGATGTCACCTGAAGTCATTCAGATAATGACAGATGGAAGTTTGGGACCCTGGTCCCTGGATTCCCAAGTCCAAAGCCCTTTTTGTGAAGCCAGGCTTCAGTGTGGTGCAGGGCTCATGGAGTACAGCCAGAAGTGCAGGAAAGCTGGGCAATGGCACCCTTTCCTCACCACCCCCTGCCCAGGAGTCTGTCCCTTGGGGACTCTAGTCTCTTCTTCCCCTGAGTCAGGGACTCTGACTTCAGGCTGTCCTGCTTCCCTTCCCCCAGAAGCCCTATGACTGACAGCCTCTCTTGTGAGTCTCCAGTAAGCAGAGAGTGTCTCTGACTCTGCAGATCCTCCTTCACTGCTGCACCAAACAAAGAAAAGAAACAGCCAACCCAAGAGAGGCTTCCTGCTTCAAGATGCCCGTCTGTGCCAGGAGCGCCAGGCTCTCCCCACCACTGCAGGGCTGCCCTGGCACTTGGCTATCTCCACTCTCATCCCACATCCATACCCTCTTCCTCTTCCTGGTCACTGGCCAGTCCAAGGCTGGCATCAGGCATCTGAGGGTAATGGAAGGGGCATATGACTGGGCATTGAGGCCCTGCCTGGGGACTAGCCTCACGACATGACATTGGGCAAGTCACTTCCTCTCTGGCCCTCTTTCTTCACCCACAGTCACCTTCTGCAGGATGCCTTTGAAGTGCCTCCCCCACTCCACCCCACCTAAAGTTGTATAAGTTTTTTTTTTCCTATGTATGTATACATTGCTGAGGCAGCTGGGTGGCACCATAGAGCAGCCAGTCTACAGTCAGCAAGACATCTTCCTGAGTTCAAATCCAGCCTCAGACACTCACTAGCTGTGTGACCCTGGGCAAGTCACTTAACCCCGTTTACCTGAGTTTCCTCATCTGTAAATAAGCTAGAGAAGGACATGGCAAACCACTCCAGTGTCTTTGACAAGAAAATCCCAAATGGGGTCACAAAGAATCTGACATGACTCAAAACGGATGAACAACAAAATGTACACGTTGTCTCCTCCATTCTAATATAAGCTCCTTGAGGGCAGGGACTGTTAAGCTTTTGTCCTCTCTTCGACCTACCCTGTGCCTGGCATGCAGTAGGCGCTTAATAAATGCTTGTCCCCCAACACATTCTAAGGGCCCTCTCCAGCCTTCTTCCTGCAAAACCAATCCTTGACAAGAGAAATAGTTAGGCCACAGCCAGTGTCCAGGCTTTCCTTGATCCCATGAATCCTTCCTCCTTTCCAACAATATCCTTCTACCAACCAGGTCCCTGGGGGCGGATCTCAAGCTCCTAGCCCTCCTTACTAGGAGACATTTTCTGGGCAAATGCTTCACCTTCACACCAGGGAAAACCTGAGGGGTGGAGGGAGGGGGAGAGGTGACAGGTAACAGACTATCCCAGAAAGGGTGATGCTGAGCCCAGGAGGAAGACATGTGCCCAGGGACTTGAGCCCTCCGTGAGAGGGGGCAGCAGAGATAACTCTAAGCAAGTCAACCCTCCCTGCTGTCTCAGTACACCAATTAGGAGGTCCCACATTCTACCTACAACTAAGGACAGGCTTCAGTTCCAGGCAAAGAAAAAAGAACAGTCAGATGTATGGGATAAGATCTTGGGGGCATTGGTCTGAATTCAAGACCAATTTTTTTTATAAATTTTATTTAATATATTTAGTTTTCAGCATTGATTTTCATAGGAGTTTAAATTACAAATTTTCTCCTCATTTCTACCCTCCCCCCCACTCCCTCCACCCTGTTCCCCAGTCTGCCCTCCCATCTGTCACCCCACTACCCTCCCATCCCCTTTTCCCTTCCT
>CM053624.1:24506505-24533822 GCA_028646595.1 Phalanger gymnotis | reverse complement strand
TCTCTCTCACACACACACACACACACACACACACACACACTATATGCTGTCATACCACCATACCACCCTCTGCCCCTCAAAAGGATGACCACAAGAATCTCTCCTGGTCACACATTCTTTCTCCCATCCAGAGAGGTTGAACTCAAGGCCCCCTCAAGGTGGGAGAGGGCATAGCCCCTTTGCTTTCCCTATGCATTCCCCATCATTCTATCTCCAAGGAAATAGGGAAGAACAGAAAGAAAATATATCTTTTAAATTTCTGGCTCCATCTTTCCCAGGAGACATGAGTAAAGGATTGGGTAGATCTGAATGAAATTTCTGTGAGCTTTAGGGACAGAACAGGGTGAGGGGTGGTGGTGAGACAACAGTAGGTGATCTTCTCCCTTACAGGGCTCCAGGCCGCTTTTGAGCTCATACTGGAGAAAGCTCTAATTTGGCAGTTGCCTGATAAGCCTGTTGGGATTCCCTGGGTAGCTTTTGGCCAGAGTTGAGCCAATCCCACTTGGCCCCAAGGACAGGGGAAGGTGGGCCTGAATAGGAAGCCAGCAAAGTGACAGAGGGGGACAGATGCTATGGTTGGTCCCAGAGCTTGAGGACAGAATAACAGCAGCTTCCAGCTTCCCCTTTCTCCACAACCCCTTGGCCCTGGGTAAGATGTCCTCCAGCCTCTCCTGAGCAGACTCTCAGAACCCATGGCTTCATCATTTGAATTGGTATCTGATCAGTGCTTAGTCAACAGAAGTCAAGGGCACAGAGATTGCTCCCTGAGGGACTTTTTCAGCCTAGGCATGAACAGGGAAACAGCAGAAGAGACACCAGACAAGGAAAGAGAGCTAGAGAGACAGACCAAGGATCCAAAAAAAGGTAAAATGGAAACAGTGACAAAGAAGAGAAAAATGATGATGAGGCAGAGATAGAGATGGAGCGAGACACAAAGAAAGAAATGAAGAGAGAAAAAATGACAGAGACAAAGAAAAAAGGAAATGGAGACAGACAAAAAAAGACAGAAAAAATTATGACAGAGACAGAGGGAGACAATGAGAGACTTCAAAAAACGACAGCAGAGACTAAATGAGACAAAGATGCAGAGACGGAGAAAAATGATGACAGGAACAGAGATATAGAGAAGTAGGATAAGATACATTAATAATTAAACTCAAATAACATTTACCAAGCCTCCACCCAGTCCCATGCACTATGCTAGTCATTTTATGTACAAAGACAGAGAAAAGTGAAGATGGAGACAGATTCAGGCAGAGCAGGAGAAAGCAATTGCCAGTATCCAATCCAAGCCCAGGAGAAGATGAGCCAAATATTAGCTCACCAGGTAACAACCCAGAAGAATCAGATTGCACCTGAGCCTTTCCTGTATCCACCAAATGACTTCGAGCATATTCCAAGCCCTGAATGGAAACACCAGTAGGTATGCACGGGTGCCAGCTACCACTCTACTTCCATTCATCACCTCTTGCCAGTATGGTTGCAATACCCTCCTGATTGGTCTTCATATTTTAAGTGTCTTCCCTCTCCAACCCATCTTCCACACAGCTGCCAAACTGAGGCTCCTAAAACACAAGTCAGGCCATGTTACTCCCTGCTCAAGAAGCCTCAATGGCTCCCTACTGCTTTTAGGCTAAAATACCAATCCCACTGTCTGATGCTTAAGGCCCTTCAAATCTGGCCCTAGGCTGAATATATGTTACTGCTCTTCACACACTCTAGGTTCCAAATTGGCCAAGTTTGCTGCCCATTATGTCTGCCTGGCTTGGCCCCTATTCTTAGAATGAATTGTCTCCTCACCTCCACTTCCCAGGATCCTTAGCTTCCGTCAAGATACAGCTCAAGTGCTGCCTTCCAGGTGAGGATTTTTCTGATTCCTCCCATTACTAGTGACCTCACCCTTGGCCACGACTTTTTAGTTACGTATTTAAAAGAAAGGAAAACTCTATCCATCAGGCAGTACATATTGAGGGCCAAGTGAACTACACTAACATCGAGTGCAGGTTTATGGGGGAGAATATTGGATTTAAAAGGGGTAAACCTAGGCACATCCTGGCTCTGCTTCTTGCTCACCAGTGCTGGTCATTTCTACCCCCACAGTCTCCTTCACCTTCTCTCCACCCACCCCATCCTGGTTCAAGTCCTTAGCACCTCTCCTCTGGTCTTCTAATTGGTTGGCTGTTGCCAAAGCAGTTACTCTCAAATAGAGGTCTGACCACGTCCCTTCTTGTCTCAAATTCCTGTGGTTCACTCTTACTTCCAAGATCAAATATAAACATCTCTGTTTGCCGTTTAAAGCCCTCATGGTCAGATTCCAACCTACCCATCCACCCCTGTCATGTTTTACTCTCAAAACTCTGTAGTCTGATTCAACTGACCTTGCTGTTCCTCACATACAACCTCCACCTCCCACTTCTGTGCATTTGCCTAGAATATGCTCCCTCCTCACATCCACCACCTAGAATATCTTTAGGGCCCTTCCTTTAAGACCCAGCCCAAATGCTACCCACTATAGGAAGCTTTTCCTGATGTTAGCAGCTTTTTGGCTTTCTCCACCAAAATGACCTTTAACTACTTTGCATATATCTTTATCTATACCAGTTGCTTCCACCAGCTCAATTCTAAGGTCCTAAAAGGGAGGAATTCTTTCAACTTTATCTTTATATCCAGAGCGCCTAGCACAGTGCCTGATTGATTGATTAATCCAGATCTCCTTTCCATCTCTTCAAACCCAGGCTGGCACAGGTGGTCTAAGTGCCCAATGCCTATTTGAAACCTAGCCATCCTTCAAGACTCAGCTCAAGTGTGAACCTCTTCCATGAAGCCCTCCCCTCCACTCACCCCCATGGTGATCTCTCCTTTATTCAATTTGTCAAATATTTATTACAGGCCTACTGTGTGCAAAGCACTGAGCTAAGTCATGGGGGAGGCACAAAGTTTAGAAAGACTCATTATATACTACTGCCCTCATGCCTTCATGAGGCTTATAACCTGGCAAGGAAATAAGATATAATACAGGTAGCACAACATATACTATGTTACATGCAGATAATTACAACATGTTAGATATAGTAAAGAGGTAAAAAGAAAGTTATGGGAGGTCTGAGGAGAAGGTTGTTACCAGCTGAGCTGGCACCAACTGGCTTTCTGGAGGAAGGGATCTTTTAACCGTGGGTCTCCAAAGAAAGAAGGGCAGGCAATGGCTTGGTCCTAAAGGTTGTACACTTAATCGATTGGAAGAGGGAAAGATGAGTTAGAGCTGACCCTTCCTGAAAACGGTCATGTAGCTTGTCCCCTACACCAGTGATGTCAAACTGAAATAGAAAGAGGGGCCACGAAACCACACATAAGGATCCTTGCAGGCACATATTGACTTAGAAAACCACACATTAACATTGTTTGTATTTTATTATGCAGCTAGGTGGTGCAGCAGATAGAACACTGGGCTGGGAATCAGGAAGACTCATCTTCATGAGTCCAAATCTGGCCTCAGATACTAACTAGCTGTGTGACCCTGAGAAAGTCACTTAACCCTGTTTACCTCAGTTTCCTCAGCTATACAATGAACTGGAGGAAGAAATGGCAAACTACTCCAGTATCTTTGACAAGAAAACCCCAAATGGGGTCACAAAGAGTTGGACCTGACTAAAAACAACTGGAACAACACATCTTAGTACACTTTTATGTATTTTGTTAAATATTCCCAATTGCATTAGCTCTGGCTACACTCAGCAGTTCGCCCTATTTGACACCTCTTTCACACATAGTAGCCACCCCACACACACATACTCTGCCCCCCTCTCACCCTGAGCAAGCTTCTAATCTTGCCCCTCCTGAACCACGCATTGACCTCCAGGGAAGGTCTAATCAAACCTCTATTACAACAGCTGCTGAAAAGTTTCAGAAAGGAAAATCACACCATTACTACCACCACTACCCAGCGCACTTGCCAGAGAAAGAATATACATATATATACACACACACACATATGTGTGTATATATATTTGTGTAGATAGATAGATAGATAGATAGATAGATAGATAGATAGATAGATAGATAGATAGATAGATAGATAGATAGATAGATGGATGGATGGATGGGTGGATAGACAGATACATAGACAAGGAGCACAATTTTTAAAAGTTTGTAGAGTACTGCCTTAATTCTCTACTCACACAGCCACCAGCCTTGTTCGGGCTCTCACCCCACCCCCCTCTTCTCAACTCTTATAACAGCCTCCAAATTGGCCTCCTTGACTCAACTCTCTCCCCTCTCCAACCCATCCTCCATGCATCTGCCCAATAGATGTTACTAAATCACAAATCACATCAGTACTCTTGCTCCAAAGGCTCCAGGGTCAGCCTCCTGCCTGTAGGACAAAATACAAATCATTTTTCTTGCCATCAGGAAAACTTCCTCATGTGACTCCAGCATATCTCCATGGGCTGACTACCTCTCCACCTCCCTTCCCCTCACATAGTCTGAGCTCCAGCCAAACTGACTTACTGGCTGTGCCACCTTCTACACAAGGACAACAACAACAACAATTAGCATTTATATGTTGCTTTGAAGTTTGCAAAACAATTTATAAATATTATCTCATTTTGCCTTCATAGCATCCCTGAGAGGTATTTACAGTTGAGGAAACTGAGGCAAACAGTGAAGTGACTGATGAAGGAAGGCAGCACCATATTATGGAAGGCCTTGAACACCAACGAGCCTGCAGCCCTTATCTCACGCACTGCTCCTTTGACCCAAAGCACCCATTGCCTTTGGTTCGGGATTCCCTTTGGTTGTGTGTGAATGTTATTTTTCCAACCAGACTGGAGGCTCTCTGGGAAGAGCCCTCTCTTCCCCAAAACACACCTTGCAAAGAGGGCTGGGCAGAAGATAGAGATGATGGCTCAGGAAATACTGCTTGATTGAATTAAGGGGAAGGTGCCTCTCTCCTTTGAATTTCCTTTGGGCAGGGCATCTAGTATTGGCCAAAGAAAAGCCAGGATTACCCCCTCTCTGCCCTCCAGCCAACCTTGGCTTGAAGCCACTGGTAAGATGAGTTGGCCTGTTCTTTGCTGAGGCCTTAGTTGAAAAGCTCAGGGAATCTGGTAGTTCATTTGTGGGGCTAGTCACTCTTTCTACAGAATGCTGTTCTGTAGTCTTACTGAAGATTCTTATACACACACACACACACACACACACACACACACACACACCCCTACCTATGAAGTCTCATTCCCAAACAGGATTCTCTTTCTTCCCCTGCTTTGGCAGAACAGAAGATCTGGGTTCAAAATATGCCTTTACCACCTACTAGCTGCACGAGCTCAGGCAAAGTCCTCTTATCATTCTGAACCTTAGTGTCTCCATCTGCAAAATGAGAGAGCTGAACTACTCAGAAGCCAGCTTACAAACCTTTATTAAGGGTTTACTAAGTGCCAGACACTGTGCTAAACACTGGAGATACAAAGAAAATGCCCAGTTCCCTGCCGTCAGGGAGCTCACATCCTAATGGACCAGATGACCTCTAATGTACGCGTTCTATGAACAACTCTTTTGACCATTCCGAATCACGCAGTATAAAGGCCTATCGAGACTGGCCGCCTTCAGGCGTCCAGGAGATGGTCCAATTTGTGAGATCCTCCCGCAAACCCAGATCCACACCAGGAGGGGGCAGTGGAGAGCTCGGAGGGTACAAGGGTCTAGACTCCTTAAGCGCTGAGGCTGTCACAACGTGCGGGACATAGGAGACTTCCCACCTCAAAGCAGCCGAGTCAGACACCGGGAAGGCTGTCGGCAGCACCTGGTGCTCAGCCAACCGAGATGCGAAGAAGCAGCTGCTGAAGCGAAAGACATCTGGAGTCTTGGGTTCGAATTCTGCGTGGGAAACTTAATAGCTGAGTGTTCTTGGGTAAGTAGCTTCCTTTCCTGAGCCTTACCTTCTCTCTCTCTCTCTCTCTCTCTCTCTCTCTCTCTCTCTCTCTCTCTCTCGCTTGCTCGCTCGTTATTGATCACTTTCATTTCCAAATCTATCCCCTCCCCTCCCAGAGAGCTACTTTCCCCATCTTTGAAGCCTATGTTCCATTCCCTCACCGGGCTCTTGCCAGGAAGAGATGGCTTTGCAGAACCTTTAAGCTCGGGGTTCTTCTCAAGAATAATAATTTTACAGGGGTGGGGTGGGGATGGGGACAACCAGGCCGCAGAGCCTCCCACACGACCGCTACCAACCCCTCTGAAATCTCGGACTGCCCCGTTCCTCCTGGACGCAGGACCATGCCCCTGGGCCCTTGGCGAGTTCGTCCTCTGCCACTGAACCGCCTTCCAAGGAGGGGGAAAGGGTTGATAGCGGAGAGGGGGGGACTTCCATCCACTAAAACGTCTCCTCCCACCATAGGGGAATGTGGACAAAGTTGATCCAACTCCCCAGGGTGCAAGCCCAAAAGCCCACGGTTAAGAGGAAGCCAGACTTTGGGAGGCCACCAAAGAGTACTGCCAGCGCTCTCCAAGGGGCCAAGCGCGGCCCCCTGGCTCCTTTTGGTGCTGTTAGCGCGAACTGCAGCCGCGGTCGCCAGTGCCCCCCTCCTGGCACACACAAGCGGGAGCGCGCGAGTGCACGAACACACACACACACACGCGCGCACACACACACACACACGCATACACACATTCACCCCACAGCAACACCCTTGGCTCCCAGCCCAATATACAGCAGTCAAAGACCAAGACCTTCCCCCACCCCATCTCTCCGTCGACCGGTCCGCGCACCCCAGCAACTGGCTCCCAATGAGCCCAACGAAGCCAAGCTTCCCCCACCACCGCCGCCTCCGCCGCTGCCACCGCCGCCGCCGCCGCAGCAGCAGCAGCAGCAGCAGCAACCCCCGCTCCCGCTCCCTCCCTCATGGCCCCGGCCTCGCCACCACCCCCACCCCCCTCCGGGAACCAGCTCCGAGCTCCCGCAGACTCACCCGCTGGGCTCCGGCGTCCCCGCGCCAACACTCCGGGACCACATCCCCGGCCCGGCTCGAGCGAGTCCTAAGGGCGAGGGCTGGAGACGAGCAGGTGCAGCTGCCGGCTGCAAGCGAGAGGCAGAGGCAGGCGAGCCGGCGGGAGTGAGGGAGGGACGGAGGGAGGGTGTGTGTGCGCGCCTGTGTGTGGCGCGCGCCTGTGTGTGTGTGGATGTGTGTGTGTGCGTGTGTGGATGTGTGTGTGTGCGCGAATGTGTCTCCTTTCCGTATGTATTCCTTGTTGGTCTCCACGTTGCGATGCTAATAGAATAGCAAAGGCGCGCACACAGGCGCACACACGCTCACTCTCCCCAAACAAAAGGCGCCCTGCCTGGAAGGGGACAGACCCGCTGCGGTGCGGGGCCAGGGGCTTCCAACTTCCTCCCACGGGCGGAGAAGAGGCGAGCCGAGCCTGAGGACACAAAGCCAGCTATCCGATCCAAGCCGGCCAGTGGGGGCGCAGGCGGGGGCGCACGGAACTGAGCGGAGCCGCCCTGGCAGCACGGCCGGGAGCGTAGCCCCAGGACTCGGCCCCTGACGCCCTGCCTTCACTGCTGCCTGCCTGCCCTCTTGCCTGCTTTCACCTAGCCTGGGAGCTCTGGCGCGGGGGTCACTTCTCTTACATTTCCAGGGCTGCCCAGAGTCGTTCTCGGACCCGCCTGAGCTAGGGGAGGAGGGCTCCCTTCGGCTCCCCTTGCGCCACCATACCCGGCCTCAGGGACGCGCTGGCGTCCTCCGCCCTGCTCACTGCTGGCACTCTGGGGCCGGGCACTCCGAAAGAGAGAGGAAAAAAAGCTGGGAGGGGGTGCCTCAAGTCAGGTTCTCGGGAGAAGTGAACCTGGGTATCCTCGGACTTCTTGCTCCCTCAATTGGAGTCTAACCTCGGTCTCTCCTTTCCGCAGCTCTCTGTCTCTCTCCCTCCCCCTCTTCCTTCCCTCCTCCCTTCTTCCCCTACCCACCTCTCTGTCTTTCCTCCCTCCTTCCCTTCCCTTCCCTTCCCTTCCCTTCCCTTCCCTTCCCTTCCCTTCCCTTCCCTTCTCTTCTCTTCTCTCTCTCTCTCTCTCTCTCTCTCTCTCTCTCTCTCTCTCTCTCTCGTCCTCCCTCTCTCCCTCCCTCTTTCCCTCCCTCCCTGCCAACACACAAGCGTCTCACATTCTCTGCATTACATCAGATGCTGTCGGCTTCACGGTCGGTACCGGAGCTCCCAGTGGGAGATAAGGTAATAAGCCTCTCTCCTAAGCCCCTGCTCCTGCTCCCTGCTCTCGCTCCCTCTGCTGCTCTCTCGTTTCCCTCCCTTCTCAAAGCTCCGGTGATATATCCAGGCTGTAGCCTCCAGTTCTATTGATAGTTCCCATCTTGCCTAGGTTTAAAGGTATATCCTGCCTTTTGCTAGGACTTCCTTGCCCTTTGTCTGCCCCACCTTGGGGTTCTGGTGTCAGGGAAGTCCAGCACTCAGCACCACTTACTACCCTCTCAATGGGGCAATGCCAGGCCAAGAATGCCTGGCTGGCTTGCTGGGACAGACAGGGGCTTGTCTGAGCTCGGTTTGGCCACTGTCCCTCTCTGCCAGGAAACCCTCTGGTGAGGGATGGAGGTGAGTCAAGGAGAATGGATGATTTCCATATCTGGTCTGGTCCAGATGGCGCTGCTGGGTAAGAGCAGGGAGGGTTAGTGGTGAGGTTTATGGGAGGCAGGGCTCTCCTGGCTTTGGGGCAAGAGTATTCTAAGCCTGTGTGAGGCACTCAGGGATGTTCAGCGGACTCCCCTAGCTATCTGGAAGTCTCTAGGACCAGCTGCCTTTGGTGACCTCATTCTGAAACAGAGAAACAGCATCCCAGTCCAGGAGTGGCTGACAGAATGGAGGAGGAACCTCTGGGCCAGGGAGCTCAGGGTAAAGGTAAAGCAGTGGAAGCCTAACAAGAAGAGACATCCCACCTCATTCAGGTTCATCTGGGAGCAAAGTCCATTAATCCAGATAAAGATATTTCCAAGGATGCTTTAAAGTATTTGGGGTAAGAGGGTAAAGAGAAGAGGAGCTGGATAGTTAGCACAAAGGAAGTATGGAGATGCCCCCACCTGGCCCTGGGAGCTCTTCTTGGCCCAGAGGCTGATCCTGAACTCTTGAGAAAGGGGCTTTAGCTCCCTGGATCTGTGAAATGGAGAGAAGCCACTGCTGCCCCACCACTCCACCCCAAGCTTTACCCAGATGATGCAAAGATGGCATAAGATCATGCACATGGATAACATAAGAGATGATGAAGCAGCAAATGTCAGTAATGCTTCAGGCTAAGGGAAGAGATGCTACTGTGAAAATTAGTGTTTGGAACACCTCTGCCTTATGTTTACCCTCACATAACCTGAAACAATGTGGAAACCCCTTCTCTACCTCCCTCCCTTCTGCTTCATCCGTAAGGGATGGAGAAGGCAACAAAGCCTCCCCTCCCCTCTTAGGCAAAGATAGGTTCCAGGACTCCAAGGGAGAGCCAGTCTTCCAGCCAAGCTACAAGATCAGTAGAGCTGGCTTTCAGCATTCCAGCCAAAAGGAGCCCAAGGCTCCCTCTTTCTCTATCCCCCACCCCCACCCCCCCCCATCAAGTTCTCTTCCATGCCCTCCTGGGTCCTGAAGTGACTTTTGGGGATGTGTTCAACAAAACCAACAAATACTAAACACCTACAGTGTACAAGACATTGTATTAAGCATGAGGGATTCAAAGCTGGATTTAATAACAAGTATCTCTCAAGGAGCTTACAATCTAGAATGGGAAAGCTCAGTTTTTTATTTGATTCAACAAGCAAGGCACTTGTTTTGTCCATTAGTGGTGGTCTGACTTTTTGTGATCCCATCTAGGGTTTTCTTGGCAAAGATACTGGAGTGGTTTGCCTTCTCCTTCTCCAGCCCATTTTACAGATGAGAAAACTGAGGCAAACAGGGTTTATTGACTTGCCCAGGGATACACAGCTAGTAAGTGTCTGAGGCCAGATTTGAACTCAGGTCCTCCTGACTCTAGGCCCAGTGCTCTATCCACTGTGCCACCTAGAACTGGAAGGCTCATGGACATAGATCTAGAGCTGGCAAGGACCCCAGAACCCATCTAATCCAATCTCTTCATTTGAGGAAACTGAGCTCTAAGGAGACTAAGTGACTTGAAGGTCATGGAGGCAGTAAGTGGAATTTGAGCATAGGCCCTCTAATGCCGAAGAACCCTGGGGTTCTTTCCATGCACCTCACTGCCTCTAGAGATAATATATCTTGGTTTAAAACAGTTTTAAAATCACTACTATGCTCAAGGCACACAACATGGAACTCAATCTCTAAGAGTTCTGGATTGGATAGACTGATTCACACTGAGCTCTTAATTAGGTTGATAGCAAGGAGGTTCAGCTGGTAACAGCACCAGGACTGGAGGGGAAAAGGCCTTGGTTCAAACCCTGGTTCTGCCATTCACTAGCTGTGTGACTTTGGGCTAGTCACTTAATTTCTCTGGACCTCAGTTTCTCCTTCTGGAAAAGGAGGGGAGTCAGAATGATATATCCCTAACTCTAACTCTAAACCCCATGAGCAAGTGCAAAGACTCTATGTTCTGTCAATCAACAAAAACTTATTTAGGACCTACTATGTGCCAGCCACTGGGCTAGGAACTGGTAATACAAAGACAAAGAGTGACACAATCCCTAGGAGAGCAGCTTTCCTGTCCCTTATGTCCCCATGGAGCCAGTGGCCATTTTGGGATTCCTCCAGGTTGCCCTTCACTCTGCCCAACTTCCATGGAAAGACCATGATCATTTGTTACTATGAAGTTCCACATTCATAAGGAACCACCAGAGAAATAGCCATCATTATTTGACCCTTGATTTAGAACTGTTATTCTTATGACCTCCTATGCCACCAGTATATTAGATATATATCCCTACCATTCTCCTGAAAATATGTTACACAGACCATTTCTTTATAGGGCTCCCTCTCTGCCAGAGGAATGTGTGCAAAGGACAAAGTCTTAACCCACCAGGATGAATCAGCCATGGAAGAATGGAGATGAGTGGAGTAGATTACTTTGACTTTTTGGGGGGGGGGAGTTGGCAGGACAATTGGGGTTAAGTGACTTGCCCAGGGTCACACAGCGAATACATGTGTCAAGTGTCTGAGGTCAAATTTGAACTCAGGTCCTCCTGACTCCAGGGCTGGTGCTCTACTCACTGTGCCACCTAGCTGCCCCTAGTTTGGGGTTTTTTTTTAAGTGGAAGGAGGACATTGCTGAATTTGGAGGCAGAGGTTATTGTTGTTATGACCCCATTTGGGGTTTTCTTGGCAAAGCTACTGTAGGGCTTTGCCGTTTCCTTCTCCAGCTTAGTTTACAGATGAGGAAACTGAGGCAAACAGGGTTAAGCGACTTGTCCAAAGTCACATACCTGTTAAGTTTCTAAGGCAGGATTTGAACTCGTGAACATGAGTCTTCCTGATCCCAAGCCCAGTGTTCTTTCCACTTAACACCAGTGTGACTTTGGAGCAAGTCTCTTCCCCTGTTGGGCTCAGTTTTGTCATCTGTAACATGGGGGGTTGAAATAGCTGGCCTCTAAGGTCCCTTCTTGCTGTAGCCCTCTAATCCTATGAATTTTTCAACAAGTTGCCATGATATAGGGGAAATAACCCTGGCTGTAGAGATGAGACCTGGATTCAAATCCTGACTCTGCCATTTACTATCTCAATTTAGACAAATTACTTCCCTCTGGGTATCAATGAACGGTTCAATACAGTGAGCAGGTTAACTCAGGTAACTCCTAAGATCCCTTACAGTTCTAAAATGCCGTGCGATACCATAGACCAAATGGCTGAACTTGGAGTTGAGCAGACTTGGATTCAAATTCCACCTCTGTGAGGCCTTGGGCAAGTCATTCAGCTTAGTTCCAAACTCCTTATCTGTACATCAGAGACAATATTGCCTACAGCAAAAGGCAGGTTGTCACAGTGATTAGACAGCTGCCTTTGAAATCAGGAAGATTTGATTTCAAGTCCTGCCTTGGACACATACTGCTCTATGACTTTGGTAAGTCACGCTCTCATTGCCCCTGTGTAAGTCTCTAAGACTGAGTTTTCAAGCATGTGCTTCTTGGTAGAAGGGGTTTCCTCATGGAGAGTTCCCTCTAGCAATGGAATCCCAGGTCCAGCTTCCCCACACCAAAAATAAGGACCTTTATTACCTACCTCCCCCATAGGGTTGCAGCAAAGCCAAAATAAGATTCTATACATGTGTATGGCATTCTGTATGAAGGTGTGTGTAGCACTTCACAAACTTTAATTTACTATGACTTTGTCATTTATGATAATGAGGAGGAAAAGGAAAAAGAGGAGAATAATTGGGTAGAGTATCTTTCTTGAGGGTGGTCAGCCAGCCATTTTTCCCTAGGGTAAGAACAGGGCTTCGCCCTCCTTAGATTGCAGTTTCTTCCCAAAGGACCATGTATGAGATAGTCTTATGACCACAATATACCTGAGGAAGAAGACTTCACGTGGAAGCGGAACCAAAAAGAGAGAAAATCGAATGATGGAGACAGCCACGTGTCAATAAATAAATATTAAAAAAATAAATCAGCATCAACGCTATCCCTGTTCAGACCCAAGGTTGAAACTAAGTATCACCAGCCCTGAGTGGTCTAGCTGCGGTAGACATCCTATCCTACAAACCCTGTCTTTCTGGGGGGAAATTCTCTCCCCTCCATCTTCAAGCCCCACAGATATCACTGCCTCTGGCAGAGGGCTGCACAGCTCTGCCTTTCCTCTGTTCAGAACCAGGGACAGAGGACAACAGATTCAATTCAATAAACATTTATCCAGCATCTGTGATGCACAGAGCCTCATGCTGGCCACAGGGGAGAGACAGCATCATGTAATATAAAGAACACCAACTCAGGCTGAAGGCCACTATTCTGATGTTTTACTAGCTATGTGACCTAGGCAAGCTATTTCCTTTCTGCAAACCTGAATGTCTTCATCTGTAAAATGGGAGATCAGAACAAGTATTTGCACTAACCGAGCTATGAGGAAAGCTCTATAGAGTTTACAATGCTCTTGACCCTTAGCGCTGCACCTGCCTGGGGAGCTATTACTCCCTGCCTATCACCTGTAGAATCTGCCTCCTGTTTTCAAGCCCTAGGCCAGGACTCGAGTTCAAACCCTTATCTCCTCTCTTCTGGACTATTACAATAGGCTCCTAACAGGTCTCCTGACTCCAGTCTCTTCCATCTCTGATCCACCCTTCATATAGCTGCCAAAATAACCTTCCTAAAACACAAGTAGGACCGTATCATTCTCGATGGTTCCCTGACATCTCTGAAATAAAATATACTCTCTTCAATCTGGCTTAGAAAGCCCATCATAATCTAGACCATTTACCTTTTAGGAAAGATTCATATTGCTCACTTTGACACATTTGATATTCCAGCCAGACTGGCCTACTGACTGATTTCTGAACTCCCACATCCCTGCCTTAGCACAGACTGGCTTTCCCTCAGACCTAGAAGGCATTTCCTCTATAACTGTGCATCTGAAACTCTTGACCTTCCTTCAAAGCTCCCATTCCTATGAAAAAACTTCTTTTCCCTTAGCTGTTAGTGGCCCCTTCTTCCTAGAATTAGCTCCTGTTTTCTTATCCACATCAATGATGTCTACCCCAGTAAAATGTAAGTTCCCTGAGGGCTTTTTCCATTCTTTCGTCTTTTTCTCCCTAGCTAAGCACAGTGCCCTCCACATAGAAAGTGCTTAATAAATGTGTGTTGAATTGAATTTTTAAAATAAGTGCCAGAGGTAAAGAGATCCTGCCCTCATGGACATTTCAACAGACCCATTGGGAGAATAATCTGAGAGCTCAGTTGGAGAAGCAGAGGGATGGAGCAATAATGTGTGGCAGCAATAATAGGTTTTGCCTTCTGAACTCTCGCCTTTCATCCATTCATTCAATAAATATTTATTAGGTACCTACTATGTGCCAGGCACTGTGCTAAGCATTGGGGATACAAAAAGAGGCAAAAGACAGTCCCTGTGCTCAAAGAGATTACAATCTAGTGGGACAGACAGCTTGCCAACAAATGCATAGGAAGCAAGTAAAAGAGGATGCACTGTGGGATTTTAGCTGGGATTTAAAGGAAGCCAGGGAGCCAGTAGTCAGAGTGGAGGAGGGAGAGCCTTCCAGTCATGGGGGACAGCCAGAAAAAATGCCTCAAACAAAGAAGTGGACTGTCTTGGTCATGGAACAGCCTGGAGACCGAAGTCACTGGATTAAAGAGGATGTGTTGAGGAGTCAGGCGTCAGAAGGCAGGAAAGGTAGGAAGGGGGTAGGGTACAAAGAAAGGGCTTTGAAAGCCAAAGAAAGCATTTTGTGTTTGATCCTGGAAGCAATGAGAAGCCACTGGAGTTTATTGATTAAGATGGGGAAGGGTGATATTAGATCTGTGTTTTAGGAAAATCGTTTTAGTGGGTGAATGAATATTGGATTGGAGTGACTTGGGACAGTCTAGAGTATGAAGTGTCACCCAATTATACTTTTTCCCTTGGGGTATATTTGCTGCTTGGCATCAGCCTTGATTTGTCCTGACCCTCTGGCTCTTTGGCTGCTCTAAACTTGGTTCTCTGATTATAGACCTGGTCTAAGGCAGACAGGGCCCTGATCCTATTTCTAGCAGGATACAGCCTTCTTGCTCAGCCTCTCTCTTCTATGCATCAAAGAAAACCCAAGCCAACAGATAAGTGCCCTGATGTCTGGCATTTAGTTAGAGAGCAATGAAATTATGCATTACTTCTGGATAAAGGAAAAAGCAAGTGTTCAGATAGTATCCTGGTGGCCTCCTTCCATTCAGATCCTTCCGGTGTCTCCATACTGTAAAGAACTCCGGGCTTGGAGTTGGGAGATCTTTGGATTCAAGATTCTTTCACTTACCAGCCACATAACTTCTCTGATCTTCCATTTCCTTATCTACAAAATGGGGTGACAGTTGCTGTCTTGTCCCCCTCACGGAGTTGTTGTGAGGTCTCAGTGAGGTCATGGATCAAAAGGGTTTTTTGAACTTTAGAGAATAGGGTGAATATTCACTCTTATAGAACTGGAATCAGAGGATTTAAATACTCAAAGGGATGTTGAATCCAACTGCATTCATTTTATAATAGCGGAAACTGAGTCCTGGAGATGGGAAGGGACCCAAAGGGTCAGTCCCAAGCCTTCTGACTCCATCAACAGTAACCTTTCTGCTAGGCTACTTTGTCTGCCAAGAGAAAGTCCAAATTCTTCAGCCTAAAATTCAAGGCACTTCATCATCTGACCCCAGGCTGCATTTTCACCATCCCTCTTTGTAAACCTTTGGCTCCAACCAAATTGATCTGGGTCCCAGCTTTCTGATCTGGAAAATGAGGGGGCTGGTTAATGGAGTTTAAGGTCCTTACTGATTTAAACCCTACAACCTTGTCTTTTGAAGATTCTTGCTCTTAGCTCTTCTATCCAAATCCCATCTTGGTACAGGTGGGAAGAGATGGATAGAGAAACTAGAGGTCCTCAGATCAAATACAAGCTCTGCCATTTACTAGCTGTTTCCTCTTGGGCATGTGGAATCACATAACCAAGAGACCTCCAGTTTTCTCATTGGAAGACACGATAAGGGGATTGAACTGGAAGACTTTTAAGGTCCCTTCTACCTCTAAATCTAGGATTCTTTAAAGCCCAGCTCAAGCCTCACCTCCTCCATGAAGCTGACCATGACTGACCCAGATGATGACAATCTCCTCTGAATGCCTGTTATCCTGATAGCTTTCATTTCACACTTAGTATATGTAATCTATTTCATTATTTTAAACAGTAGGGTCTCAAAGGGCCAGACCCTGGCCCATGTTTTTCTTTTCTTTGCCTTTATTTTTTTGCAATTAATAAAAATTTATTTTCTCTCCCTACATTTGAAAAAAAAGTAAAGCACGTCCCTGGTAAAACATACACATAGTCAAGCAAAACAAATTCCCACATTGTCTAAGTGCCAAGATGTATCTGCCTCATTCTACATATTTGGTCCATCCTCCTCTCTCTGGAGATAAGCAGCATACTTCATCATTGGTCATTGAATGCATCAGAGTTCTAATGTCTTTGAAAGTTGCTTGTCTTCACAATATTATTGTTTTGTATAAATTGTTCTCCTGGTTCTGCTCACTTTACTCTGTATCATTTCATACAAATCTTCCCAGGTTTCTCTGAAACTGCCTATTTTATCACTTCAAATGACACAAAGGTATTTCTCAAATATTTTTGCATTAGCCATTAATTAAATGATTTATCTAGCCATTCTCCAACTGATAGGCATGCTCTCAATTTCCAGTTCTTTGCTACAGCAAAGAGTGGTCCCATAAATATGTGAGGAAGGGGGCATGTCCTTTTACTCTTTCTTTGATATTTTTAGGTGAGGGTAAACTGGAGCTGACTCAAACTGTCTGGAGAGAGACAATTATTAAATTTTCAGTGTGAGCATTTACACCTCAGAAATAGGCAAATATTACAAATCAGAGCTTTATTATTTTTTATTTTCTAGACTAAAGAAATTGATGGAGAACATGTGAATAATTCAGGTTAAATCTAATAGTACATTTTTGGAGACCCAGTTATTAAGCATTACCAAGACAGCCCTGATATAGAACTAGCAGTGATATAGTTAGGCCAAAGAGTTCAGACAGTTTAATGACTTTCACCATAGTTTCAAATTGCTTTCCAAAATGTCTGGATCAATTCACAGTTCCACCAACAAGGCATGAGCATAAAGAAAGAAAACATGAATGTGCATGGCCTGGGTTTTAAACAACTTTGCATACTCCATATCACCAGACTGGAAAACTAATAGTCATTCAGCAAATATTTATTGAATGAATGAGTGAATTTATCTCTGCCTCCTGGCTTCCTTCAAGGCCTAGCTAAAACCTCACCTTCTACAAGAAGCTTTACCCCATTCCCCTTAATACTAGTGCCTTCCCTCTGAGATAATCTCCTATTTATCTCTAACTTCAAATCCTATTGGTTCATTCTCTTTTGACTGCATTGGGCTATCTCTTCCTGCTTCCATGACCAGCAAACTCCTCCTTGAGCACTTCCCCCACTGGCTGTGGGGAGATGAAGTGTAATGTAAACATGTGAGATTGTTGTGGTTATGCCTGATCCCCAAGGAGCCTGCCTTTGGGCCAGCTCTGTGCCCCCAGCCCCTAATACCTATGGGATTCTCCCTCTGCCAGGTGGCTCCTGATGCTCTCCCTGGCTGCCTGCTTGCCTTTCCTTTCTTCTCCATGGTTTTCTTTTCCCTTCACATCAAAGACTTCCTGGTCCAGCTCCCTGGGGTAGTGAGCTCATGGTTGCTGCCTACTCTGGCTAAACACACCTCCTGCCTTGGCTTCCCAGGTGTGTTGAGGGGAGACCCCAGGGAGGCAAATGTAAGACAAACAGCCTTCTCCCTAGGCTCTCTGACATTCAAAAGGAAAAGCCAACCCAAGCTTCGGTCTCAGGATCCACTTTCCCATTCAATTCTCTAGTGCTGAATATATCACCCCAGTTATATTGAAATCATTTAGTCTACTGCCCCTTATTGTACAAAGATGGAAACTGAGGACTAAAGAGGTTTGTGCATGAGAAAATTCACTGTGTTTGAAGGCAAAAGGCTTGCTGAAAGAACAGGGGACATATTACCTATAAGATTTTTGCAGAGGAGAAGAATTTATGAATAAACAAGAGATAGAGAGCATTGTGAGCTATAAAATGGATAATTTAATTACATTAAATTAAAAACTTTTGTACAAATGAAAAAAAGGATTTGCTAATTCTTTGCTGTGTGACCTTGACCAAGTCACTCCTCAGTCTATGTGGGTAAGAGAGAAATGAGAGAAATAGATCAAATGATCTTGAAAATCTCTTCTAATCCCTTCACAGTCTGACCCCAACCAACCTTTACTACTTAATACACATTCTTCCTCCTTACTCACTCTACATTCCCCCCAAACTAGACTACTTGTTCTTCCTTAGATGTGATATTTCATGTCCTAATCATGTATCTTTGCACAGGCTGTGCCCTCTGCCTGACGTGCACTCCCTCCTTGACTCTGCTCAAGGGCTACCTCCTGCATGAAGCCTTTCTTGATTCAGTTCCCCCTTGTTAGTAGCCCTCTAAATACCTTTATTACTTTGTAAATATTTCACATTGACTTAAAATATCTACATGTTATTTCCCCCAACAGTCAGTCAGGAAGTATTTATTAAAACCTACAATGTGACACGCACTGTGCTAAGTGCTAGAGGTACAAAGAAAGGCAAAAGAGAGTCCCTGCCCTCAAGGAACTTAAAATCTAATGGGAGAAACAAACAAATCTCTACCAAGGAAGCTACAATACATGATAAATAAGAACTAATTAACAGGGGAAAGGCAAAGAAGCAAGAGGGGTTGACGAAGCCTTCCAGGAAAGGATAGGATTTTCACTGGGATTTAAAGGAAGCCATGGAGGTCAATTCTCAGAGCGGAGAAGCGAGAGTGTTCCATGTATGGGGGACAGCCTGGAGTAAAGGGCCTGGAGCCTGGAGTGTCTTGTCCATGGAACAGCCAGGACACCAGTGTCACTGGATTGAAGAGGAGGTGTTGGGGAGTAAGGTATAAGAAGATTGGAAAAGGAGGAGGGGCTAAGTCACGAAGGGTTATGGAGAGGATTTTGTATTGAATCCTAGAGACACTTAAGTTTATTGATGATGGGGAGTCATGTTCAGACCTGCATTTTAGGAAAATCACTTTGGTGGAATGTAGGATAGAGTAGTCAGGGTGGGTGGGTTGAGGCAGGCAGACCCCCAGCAGCCTAATTACAATAGTCCAGGTGTACCATGATGAGGGTCTGCAACAGAGTTCTGGCAGTGTCAGAGGAGAGAAGGGGGCGTATTTGAAAGATGTTGGGAAGATGAAATCAACAGGCCTTGACATTAAATTAGATACGTGGGGGGGGGGGGGATGAGGGACAGTGACCAGTCCAGTAAAGCTTCTAGATTGTGAACCTAAGGGACTTGGAAGAGGGTATTACCCTTTACAGTAATAGGGAGGGCAGGAAGGGGAAGGTTTAGGGGGAAAGATAATAAGTTCTATGTTGGACATATTGAGTTTAGGATGTCACTGGACATCCAGTTTGAGATGTCTGAAAACAGCTTGCCTAGTCCTCAAGAGATAAGTCAAAGGCAGAGCAGACTGTCAAAAACTCACAAAAATGATGTGAAAACTTGCCCCAGAGAAGAGATGAGAAAGTGATCTCCCTCATTTCTGTAGAGAGGTAGGGAGTTCTGGGCACAAATGTCACCTAGCTTTTGAAGCCTTTCACAACCTGGCCCCAGCCTACTTCGCCAGCCTCATTATTTCCAGCCTCACTCTCCCTCCCAAACTCTGAGATCCAGCCAAAATGGCTTTCTGTGTTCCTTACACATGACGAGTCATCTCTCACACTCTCTACCTTTGCCCTGGCCATCCGCCATCCCTGGAACACCCACTTTTCACCTCCGCTTCGTAGAATTTCTCTTCCTTTGAGATTCAATTCAAGTATCATTTTCTAAACAAAGATTTTCCCCACACCACCCACCCACCCAGATCCTACTGCCTTCCTTCCCAATATACTTCATATTTATATTTAATTCTATATATGCTCACATGTGTAGTTATCTTTTCATTAGAATGTAAACTCCTTGAGAGTAAGGATCATGTCACTTATTATATTTTCATCCCCAGTGCCTAGCACAGTGTTTGGCACATAGATGGATCTTAACGAATGCTTCTGATGGACTGATTGACATGGGGTCACTATGTCAGTTGGCTTTGCTTAACCATTTTTCTCTGTGACAAGGGAAGGCTCATTTGGAGTTGGGAGGGTATATCTGGAAAAGATAGTGGTGAAAAACAAAAAGCATTCTTTCAATTTGTTAAAAATAAAAGTTTCCACAGGAAGTGGCATTGTTCTTTGCAAATCGACCCCTGTTCCAATGGCCCTCCCTCCCCCACGTCCTGTGCTCTCCCACAGCAGCCAATTACACAGCCGAAAGCCATTAGTTCCTCATAAATGCCTTCTCTTTCTTTGTGCCCAGGCCTTGGTCAATGATTCTGTTCCCATCTTTGTCCGGGTGCTGTAGATAATCAGAATAATGAAGATGAATAATAAATGAAAATTATCAGAAGGAATCATTAATGGTGGCTCCCAGCAGTTCAGGTACTGGGGACTGGGCCAGGTCAGGGCTCACAATGGAAATGACTTTCTATTCACCAAATGCAGCTGTCTTTAGGGGATGGCAATATATCCCTTCTCACCACATCCCCCCACCCCCGGATACCAGGGCAGGTCCTAGGGTCAGTGCCTCCTGAAGATGTAGAGGGCAATGCTGCTATTTCTGACAGCATGTGGTCAGAGAAAAGGGAAACCCCCCAGAAAGCCTCCTAAACAAGTCCCTGGGTAATAAATAATGGCTAACTTTTGAGTTGAAAAACCTTGGACCAAAATAAGACTAGGGTATATAAATGAGTATTTCCTTCCTTCTTAGATAGCTAGGGCATGACAGAGATGGCGTTGCCCTTGGAATCATAAGATCAAAGAATTTAGAGGTGAAAGGGAGGGTGATTCCCTCATTTTATGACTGAGTGTACTGAGCCCTAGAGAGGGACAGGGCATAAATTGTCCAGTCACATAGGTAGCAAGTATTAGAGCTGGTATTTGAACTCAGGTCCTCTTAATCAAGATGAAGGTTCAAATCTCACCTCTGCCATTGACTAGATATGTCACCTGGGACAGGTTACCTTCCTTTTGCCTCAGTTTCTCCTCCTGTGAATGGAACAGGTCAACTTCTCTTTGCCTCAGTTTCTCATACTGTAAATAGACATAAAATAATTGCATTACTTATCTCGTGTTTGTTGTATGATTTGAATAAAATCATGTGTTTGAATAAAATCAAGAAAATGTTACATGCATATCAGCTGTTATTTTAATTCTTCTCCAATTTGGGCTCGCTTTTGGGATCTTCTAAAGCTTTCATCTGCTACCTTTTCTGGATGAAGCTGAGGAAGCAACAGAGTCATGAAAAGTTTAGAGAAATTACTTACCTCATATCTTCAGTTTCTTACTCAGTAAAGATGAATGGGTTAGATTAGATGCCCTCTAAGCTCCCTTACAGAAATGACATCTGATGGTTCTGTGAGGAAATGACAGCTCACACTGCTCTGCTCTCATCTTTCCAAGACTCAGTTTTCTCATCTGTGAACTGGGAATAGTAATATCTGTAAGTATTTGATGGCGTTGTTGTGAGCAAAGATCTGAAATGCCCAAACATAGTTTCCTGATGGACTCTTGCTTCATTTTCTATTGGGACGTTCAGGTGTCAGGCAAGAAGCTACTGAGATGAGAGGGGTGAGATCTGAGCTGAGCCTTGAAGGTTGAGTCAAAATTTCAATAACTATGGCTATATATTAAAAAAATAAAGAGTTCTAGCCTCAGGCATTGGGATTCTGGTCCCAGTTATGCCACCCGATGACTTTGGAAAAAGTTCCTTCTTTTCTTGGGGCCTCAGTAGAAAGAATTTCTAAAGACTCTTCTAAACTCAACATAGGATCATAGATGTGGAGTTGGAAGGGACCACTGAGGTCAAGTAGACTATCCCCTTTCATTTTACAGATGAGGAAAATGAGGCCTCAGGAGGTGAAATTGTATTCTGTGGTATAAGGTCCCTCCTAGCCCGAAATCCTATCATCTTATAGCTATGCTCTTGGAGTCTCTTTCCACTGAGCCTGAGTTTCTGCTGTAAAATGAAGATGTTAAACCAGATGATCTCTAAGAGTCTTTCTATCTCTAAAACCAAGATCTTTTGATCCAGGAATTCTGCTGTACATGCCTTGTTCATTTCCATCTCAACACCTTTGCTGGGGCTTTTCCCCTCCCCCTTTCCTTGGAATTCTCATTTCCCTCCTTTCTTCCTCTCCAAAGGCTACCCAGTCTTCAAAACTCTGTGAAAGGCTCCCCTTTCCTGATGATGACAGTGGTGGTATTAACAGCTTACATTTGTACAACTTAAAGCACTGTGGAAATTGAGATATTATTATTAACGATTACTAATATTGAGGTCATATTATTTATAATAAGGGTAACTAGGTGGCACAGTGGATAGAGCACCAGGCCTGGAGTCAGGAAGACCTGAATTCAAATCAGGCCTCAGACACTTACTAGCTGAGTGACACCCGGCAAGTCACTTAAAATGAACTGGAGAAGGAAATGGCAAACTATTCCAGTATTTTTGGAAAGAAAACTCCAAAAGAGGTCATCAAGAGTCAGACATGACTGAAACAAATGAACAATGAAGAAAATATTCATGAAGCATCTTAAGATTCCCAAAGCACATGATATTATTTCACTGGAGCCTCCCCACATCACTCCATGTTAGGTAAACCAGTCATTACCATGCTCATTTTGCAGATGATGAAACCAAGGCCCATAGATTGGCCTGGGTTTGAATAGGGATTCAGTAAATATTTGTTGTTAGTTGATGATAGATCACTAGGAAGAAAGGCAGTTTGGGACACTCCTGGCCCTGTAAGGAGTAGGTGTGTGAAGGTAACTATAGCCTGTCCATCCCTTGGAGTCCCCATCCTAGACAGGAGATCTGCTCCTTTATACGTTTCCCTGATGTGTAAGTCAGTTTGGATGCAGATAGATTTTAGTGGCATCTCGGGTTGCACTCTTCATCTTTCCCCAGACCTAAAATGTGGGGCTTAGCAGAGTAAAGCAGTGATCAGAGTCACCAAAATCCTAGCAGCCACAAGGAGCTCTCCACCAGAGAATCTCACAAAGGCAGGCGGCATCAGCCCTAAACACAAGGCTTCTAAAGGGAGGTGCGGATGAATCAAACTGGGCTATGTGCCATTTGTATGAGCTCAGATCTCTCTGGCACCCAGGACCTTGGATCCTTGCCTGACCATATGCTTCCTGTTCTGTCCTTTGCATCACAATGCCCCAACATTGCTGGCCCATACTTTTGGACCTTGGGTGCACCTCTTGCCCTGTTCCCCTGTCTGCTTAACACCCTGTGGTAAGCAATCCTTTGGCGCTGTCTCATCCCAATCATAACTGTCCTCTGAGCCAGAATTGTTAATCCAACAGCTGCCCCCCACCCCCACCCCAGCTACCCTGCCAGACTTTTTAGCCTGCCCCTGGAGAAACCAGCCTTTGCTAGTCCTGCCTCTACTCTGGCCTGTCCTGGGGCAAGGAAGTGAAGTGGGTGGGGGAGGAACTCCTCTTTAAAGTAGAAGCCCCCATACTAGACTCCTAAACAAATGGTGTGAAGGATGGGGGGGGGTGATAATCTCACCAGCTCCCAGGCTCTATTCCATGCTCAAGACCACTCATCCATAGTTTTAATTGAGCTTCTTCAGTTTCATTGCTAATTATTTCAGTTCAATTTAACAAACATCTACAAAACATCGGGTATATTGTAGAGAGGATTCTTATTCATGCATGGGCTGGGCTAGATGGCCTCCGAGGTCCCTTCCAACTGTGAGACTCTGTAATTCTCATCTCCAACATTGCAATCCTTAACACCTAGGGCTTTTGCTGTCATGTTAAGATTCGCAAAGCCCGCCCTATAGAAGCTATAAATTTCCCCAAGGCGCAGGAGCCACATTTTCCACAAATTCTGTCCCTGACCCTTCTCAGTTGAAAATGATCTCTTCCTCCCCAAATTTGCCTACAACAATTTACCTGGACGTATTTTACTCTCATACATTCTAGCTTAAATTATATTTATCTGTGTAGATGGTGTATCCTCCCAGTAGAGCATAAGTTCCTAGAAGGCATGGCATTTTTTTCATCTTTATGTAAGGAGGTGAGTAGAAGAGTTCACCAAACAATTTGATTAGCTTAGAGAACAAGCATCTTATGGGACTTTTAACGGCACTTCCTTATGGAGAATATGGACATAGCCATAGCACCTTGTTGAGAAGACAAAAGGCATCTTTTTATTGGGTCTCGGTGACTAGGATAACTCCAAAGATGAACTAGTTAGTTTGGAGCTTCCTAAGGATGGGTGTCTCTAATGGGTGCTTCCCCCAAGATAAATTGATTGGCTTAGACTCTTGGGAAGGTGGACCCCACAGGGAGAAATCAGT
The DNA here is from genome assembly GCA_028646595.1 of Phalanger gymnotis. Classification (NCBI taxonomy): domain Eukaryota; kingdom Metazoa; phylum Chordata; class Mammalia; order Diprotodontia; family Phalangeridae; genus Phalanger; species Phalanger gymnotis. The sequence continues at coordinate 24,509,655 of CM053624.1, read as the reverse complement.
CATTCTACTGTCCTATAAAAAGGATTATTTACTTAGGGCTCAGGGATCTTTTGCCTTGCCCCTTCTTCCTTTTTTTCCTGGAGGGCTCTTGAGAATTCAGCAGAAGCTGCTTATGTCAGCTTTAGAAGCTGAAACACATGGCAGAGGCAAGCATGTGCTTGCCCCATCCCCTGAAAGGGGAGTTCCTGCGTAATGTTGTTCCTGAGCCTCTGCTTCCTAGTTAAAAGAAATATAATTGCCTAGGCGACATGATTTTGGAATCCTACCTGTTAGCCCTAGAAGGAATTTTCTGTTTGGGCCAGCCTTGAATACCTCTAAGTATGAGAATACTGGAATCTGGTCTTCTAGTCACTGAAAAGTGACCTCCTAGGTAATATGATTCTTCTTATCAGAACAGGGAAATTTCTTGAGCCCCATCAGCCTTGGACCTTGCCTCAAGAGGAACTTTAAATTTAAGAATTCAGGGATCTAACCTTCCAGCCAGAGAATCTAGCATTCTAGCCATAATTTCTTCCAGATCATTCCTTTGAGAGATGAGGATTGCCTTTGTGTCACCACCCCACCCCTAGATGAGGAGCAATGAGTGACTGATTCCACAAGATGAGGGAAGAAAAGACAGAGACTGTATTGTCCATTATTGCCATGAGTTATTTGGACAGTACCAGTCTAAACCAGTCTAAACCAATCTAAATAACAGGGAGTTGGTCTCCCTTCAAAGAGATTACAAACCCTGGGAGGGTCTCTGTTGGCTATAAAAGAGATTCCCTGGAATGTGAATGTTGCCATCCAGCAGTCCCAAAGTGTGTTTCCCTTCCAGGGGTCTTAAACCATAAAGCACACTATGGGTCTATGGTGATAGGGGGACGGGGATGGAGTGTGGTTCTCTGGAGAACCCTGCGGGAAAGTGGAATGCACCAGAGAGGGAGAAAGATTGTATCAATTATGTACAAGCCATTGTGGATCCTTTTGTGTATTTTTTGCTTTGTTTATGGGCTCCTGGGAGTCTTTGCATTTTCAGCATTATCTGTGGGGCAAAATAAAGGTTCTCCTGTGTCAGATAAATGCATTTGTTACTTCGAGCACTTATATGGGAACTGAGAATCCCCTTTATCTACATTTGCAGAAATCTTGAAACTAGATACTTTCAATGATTTTTATTTTTCCAAAAGCAGATTCGGGCTGGGTTAATACAAGCCAAAGCCAGAATCATCTTTTTGTGTTAGCCCCAAGATTGGACAAGGTCTATAGGATCCTAAGGCCATGGGTTCTATTTGTGTCTTCAGTGCTACCATAGAACCTGGCACATAATAGGAACTGGGGCAGCTAGGTAGTGCAGTGGACAGAGTACTGGGCCTGGAATCAGGAAGACCTGAGTTCAAATCCAACCTCTAAATCTACTAGCTGTGTGACCCTGGGCAAGTCATTTAACTTGTATCTGCCTCAGTTATCTCAACTATAAAATGGGGATAATATTAGTACCTACTTCCCAGGGTTGCAGTGAGGAGCAAATGACATAACATGTGTAAAGTGATTAATAAAGTTCCTGGCACATAGTGCCACTCAAAATATTTATTTTCTTTCTACTTAATTTCATATAAGGAAATATATAAGGAAAAAAAGTGTACTTCAAGGATTCATCATTTCCCTTAACATGAATATTCCTTCTACCCATCACAGATCAAAAGCTTTTCACAAATGATACAGGTGCATCTTCTGAAGAAATTTGTGATTCCCAAAGCACGTGACACACAATGTGTCCCTCTTGTCCTTACAACAACCCCATAGGTTATGAGAGATTTTAGTATACCCATTTTACAGATGAGAAAATGGAAGATTAGGATGATTAATTGAGAGCTCTGTGGCACAGAGGGATGAGGGCTGGATCTGGAGTCAGGAAGCCTCCCTTCAAAACCTGATTCTGAAAAGTATGCAATTATGAGCAAGTCCCTCATGCTCTCAGAGCCACAGCTTCCCAATCTGTAAAATGGTATCTCACCTTACAGGCTTGTTGTAAGGAAATCATTTCATTTGAAGTATAAAACATCATTATGAGATTGGAGGGAGGAGGTTGACCAGATGATGTGATTTCATTGTTATGGGGCAGCAGGATTCAAACTTTGTGGTCTTGGGATCCCTTTACACTCTCAAAACTTGGAGACCCCAAAGAGTTTTTTTGTATGGATTCTAGCTATTGCTGTTTTTCATATTAGAAATTAAAACTATTTATTAATTCATTTAAAATAACAATAATAAAGCCATTATGTTCAGATGTTTTCAGTCATGTCCAGCTCTTTGTGACCCCTTCGGGAGTTTTCTTGGAAAAGATGCTCAAATGGTTTGTCATTTTTTTTCTCTATCTCACTTTATAGATGAGGAAACTGAGGCAAACAGCACTAAGTGACTTGCCCAGGGTCATACAGCTAGGAAGTGTCTGGGGCCAGATGAGTCTTCCTGGTTCCATCCACAGTGCTCTATCTACTTTGCCACCTAACTGTCCCAGGGTCACACATTGTCACTGTTGTTGAACCCATTATATAGTAAATATATAATATAATTTTTAAATAAATAAAATAATTTTTAAAAATAAAAAATTTTATTTATGTTACTATATAATGGTAATATAAATAACATGTTTTATTTTAAAAAAATTGTATTTTACAAAATAAAAACGAATTTGAAGAGTAGAATTGTTTTAAATATTTTTTAGATCTCCTTACTATCTGGCTTAATAAAAGGTAGCTGGATTTTCATATCTGCTTCTGTATTCAATCTGTTGCAATTGTTTTGGTTGAAGCATGTGAAGAAAATCTGGCCTCACACAGATATGTAGTTGGAAAAGTGAGGAGTACTTTAATAGATAAATAACATCTTACTATTATTATGAAAATAGTTTAGACTTCCCAGACTGTTTTTTGACCCTCAGATCCTGTGAAAGGGTCTGGAGGACTCCCAGGGGCTCATGGGGAACTCATTAACATAGGAAAAGGCTGTCATGGACCTGATAATACTATCTGTTACCCTGAGTGCTTATTTGGGAGCTGGGTGAGTTATCAATATTAAGTGACTTACCCAAGGTCATATACCTAGTTAGTGTCAGAAGCAGGTCTCAAATCTAAATCACAAAATGGCAGGTCCAAGTTTCCTTCTTTC
>CM053624.1:24411427-24506005 GCA_028646595.1 Phalanger gymnotis | reverse complement strand
AAGGGAAAAGGGGATGGGAGGGTAGTGGGGTGACAGATGGGAGGGCAGACTGGGGAACAGGACAACTAGAATATATGCCATCTTGGAGTGGGGGGGTGGATAGAAATGAGGAGAAAATTTGTAATTCAAACTCCTATGAAAATCAATGCTGAAAACTAAAAATATTAAATAATAAAAAAATGTCCAGATTTTCATCATCCTTGAAAAAAATCTGCTCTTGATCCTGTCACCCTCTCAGCTCAGGCTCTCCTATTTGCCTTTCACAGCCAAACTCTTAGAAAGAACTACTTCTAATCACCACTTCCTCATTTCCCACTCATCGGGCCCATGGAATCTAGTTTCCCAACTCAGCACTCAGGTGAAACTGCTTTCTCTGAGGTTTACAGTAATGTCTTGGTTACTAAATTTAATAGCTTTTCTCAGTCCTCATCCTTCTTGACCACTTGGTGATATCTGATGCTACCACCCATCTCTTCCTCCTGTATAGTCCTTTCTAGGGTTGCAGTGATAGTGCTCTAATTTCATTTTACTCCTGTCTGTGTATACATTTCGTGTCAGCCTACTGTACTGTATCATCACCTACATCCTGCCTCCTGTGAGTGGGTATAGCCTAAGACTATCCTGGGTCTTATCCTGACTCATCCTTCTCTCTTCTCTTCTTTCCCTTCCTCTTCTCCCTTTCTTCCCCTTCTTTTCCCTCTCCTTTTTCTTTCCTTCTCTCCCCCTTCCTTTTCCCTTCCCTCTCACTTTCCTTTCTTTCCCCTCTCCTTTCCTTCCTCCTCCCCTTCCCTTCTCTCCAATTCCTTACCCTCCCCCTTTCACTCTCTCTGATCTTATCAGCTCTCATGAGTTTTATGTGGATACAAAGAGTGCCATAAGGGTTAAAAGGAACAGTAAGGGTCACTTTCCCAGACCCCCTGAGGGGGTTTGAGGTTCATTCTGTAGCCCATCCTGTAACTCGAAAGTGTCCTAATGCCCTTTCCCCCCTTATCTTGAAATACCATACAACTTGTACCAAAAGAATTGCTTTTGTTTCCCCTTGTCTTGTGTTCCCTTATCCTGTCATTCATCTTTCTCATCCTGTGTCATGACAATTTTTCCTTATCTTGTGAGCAACAACCTTCCTCACCTTGTTTGTACTTATCCTGTGCCTAAATCTCCAACCCCCCATAAGAAACCCTAAAATGACATCATCATCCTATGAGCTGTATAGCTTTCTATCTACATAAGTCTGGGTTTTTTCTTGTATCAGGGCCTTTGTTTGGCTCCTTGCTAAATCTCAGGTCCATGTGATTCAGGTAATAAAGCTCCCAACAAGTAGCTAAGAGAAAATCATCTAAGTGAATTCTTTCGTGCCTGAACCAGCTCTCCCAAACTGGCACCTCAAAAAGTTCAGATATTATCTCTATGCAAATGATTGCTGAATGCATATACTCAGCCCTCACATTTCTCCTGAGTTACAGTCTCACATGGCCAACTGCCTGTTGGACAGCTCCACCTGGCTGTCTTCTGGTCATTTCAAACTCAACATATCCAAAACAGAACTCATCTTTCTTCCCAGCTTTCCAGTTTCAGTTGAGGGCATTCTCATCCTTTCAGTCACCCAGGTTTGCAACTTTGGGCCCATCTTCAGCTCTTTCCTACCTCCACCCCTCATGTCCAATCATTGCCAAGTTTTGCCACATCTCTCTCCATCTCTTGAACCAGCATCCATTGAGAATACGCATGGTCAGTTGAGGATCTCATCGCCTCCTACCTAAACTGTTGCAATAGCCTTCTAATTGGCCTTCTTGCTTCCAATTTCCCCCCTTTCCAATATAACCTCCACACAAATAGTATTACTCCAGAAATATTCTTAAATAATATCACAATATTCCTAAAGCATAGTTTTGGTTGTTGTTGTGGTGGTGGAGGTGGTGATGGTGGTGGTGGTGGTGTGTGTGTGTGTTTACCATAGAGTATGGGCCAAGTGTGCACACTTGCCCACTGCTCTATGCATGCCTATGGGTCTCGCCATGTTACTACCCTGCCCAAGAAACTCCAGGGGCTCCCTATAGCCTCTAGGTTCAAATACAACTTCTTGGATGAGCCTTTAAAGCCTTCCATTTTTGGCTCTGACCAACCTTTCCAGACTTGTTTCATATTTCCTTCATTCTACATTGTGGCCAAACTGGCCTGCCTGATGGTCCCCAAACTTGGAGTTCCACCTCCTGTCTCTGACTTTGCAATGGCTGTCCCCCTATACCTGGATTGCTCTCTCTCCTCTCCTCTGCTTCTTAGAATTCCTGGCTTTCTTTGGAGCTCAGCTGATGCACTTAAGCATTCCTGTGCCTTCTCCTTTGGGAAGCCTCTCAAGCCCTGTCAGTCATGAATGCTCTCCCCCTACTTCAATAAACACATATATTATTCTCCATTCAAACGTTACATCCAAATACTCTTCCCCAGCAAAATGTAAACTCATTAAAGTCTATAAATGCTTTTCATTTTGTCTTTGTATCATAAAAGCATGAGCTTAGAGACAGAAGACCCCTTAGAGACCATCTAGTTAAACTCTCTTGTTTTACGGATGAGGAAACTAAAGTCCAGTTTTAGGAGAAATGACCTAGCCAAGGTCATGCAGGTAGTTGAAGTTGGATTTGAACCCAAGTCCTCTGGTTCCAAATCCACTGTTCATTCCACAACATCATCATCATCATCATCCCTCTTGGCACACGATAGATGCTTAATAAGTGCTTTTGAATTCCATTGAGCTGGGATGAATAATAATGACAATAATAATAATAACAGCTTTTACATAGCACTTGAAGGTTTCCAAAGTGCTTTACATGTATCATCCCAGCAACCCTGGGAGGTAAGTGCTATTATTATCCTCATTTCACAAATGAGGAAACTGAGGCCAGGGTTCAGTACTTAATAAGATGCAGTAAAATTCAAACTCAGAGCTTCCTGACTCTAAGTTCAGCATGCCTCCACCACAACACCCAGTTAACTGTCTGACTTGTGACTAAGCTCTATGCATCAGTTTCCTAGACTGTAGCTGCAGCTAACAGCTTGTTGTTTTTCCTTCTTTTTCAAAAAGGACCATGACATCAGGATGGTGATGCCACGACTTGCAGGTGAATTGGATTTAAGTGAGGGAGGGCTGTGCAAAGTCACCAGCCTCACTTTGTCTTCCAGTATCCTCTGGATCCAGTGGCCAGATATAGGTCAGCATAATGGGAGATGGCTCCCAGAGGCAGCTCTATTTTTAGGGGATAGAGCACTGAACTTGGTATCAGGAAAATTAGGTTCAGATTCCACCTCAGACACAGCTCCCTGTGACCCTTGGCAAATCATTTAACATCTCTCACCCTCAGTTTTCTTATCTCAGAGGGTTGTTGATAAGACATGCAAAGTGCTTTAAAAACCTTAAAGTCCTATAGAAATGTGAGCTAATATTATTGTCATCATAGTTCCCATTTCTAGAGCCCTTTAAAGTCTATAAGGTATTTTCCTCACATTGTCCCTGTAGAGAAGGTAGTATACACTCTATTGTGGCCATTTTAAGGATTAGAGGAGTAAGGCTGAAAAAGGTAAAGGCCCTAGCAGAAAGTCCTGCAGAGAGTCAATGGTATAGCCTGGGCTAGAACCTAGGTCTCTTGGGTCTCAAGTTCCAGATTCTTTCCACTACACTGGGGTGACAAGCTGGGGAATTTAGCAGCAATCACGTCAGGGGCCTAAGAAGTGGACTGTTCTCTCTCTTCTCCTCTGCTTCTTAGAATTCCTGACCTTCTTCAAAGTTCAGCTGATGTGCTAAGAGAACAAAGATCCCTCTGGGGGTCCAAAAGAGGACCCCAGAGCCCAAGCTCCCGATGTGGAGAGGCCTCAGAGGGTGGTTCAGGAGGGAGCCTCTCCAAGGTGTCTGCAATGGGACAGCAGCTGTACTCTGGCTTCTTATGCAAATGAATAATTTACTCAGGAGTTATAATGCAAAAGCAGACATCACCTCATTGATGTCTCTGCCAAGCTGGCCTGTCTGTTCAGGCCTTGGGAGAGGTTAGTTTCATGGCAGGGCAAGGGTGGAGTAATTAGTGCCACCAATTACCAGGATAGGAGTTAAGGGATCCCATTGTCCAAAAAACTCATTGACTCCTAGAAGCTCCAAAGCCATTCCTGCAGAGGAATCCCCCTTAGGGTGTCCCTGAAAAGCCATCACCTGGACTCTCTTTGAAGGTGACCATTTTCAGGGAACTCAGATATAGCCTGTTATGGTATTTTTCCTTCTAGATTGAGCTGAAATCTGGCTTTCTGCAGCTTCTACCCACTTCTCCAGGTTCTACCTTCTGGGGACAAGGTATATACTTGCTGATTCCTCTTTTTCCTGCCTGCTCTGATGCCTTATGCTCCCCTCTCCCCCAATTAATATTTCATCTTGCTGAAGTAAAGCTGGGATCATAGCATTAGAGCTGATCTTTGGGGACCATCTCAAGGAATGAAAGGAAACAAAGGAGGTGATGACCCCCTCAAGGTGATACAGGTGATACAAGGCATACAAGTGGCAAAGCTAGGATTCAAACACAGGTCCTCTAACCACCAATCCAGAGGACTTTCCACTGAGCTACAGTAATAGCAAGCAACAGAGCACAAGCCACCTGCAGCTATCTATGGGAAGCATGCATATCCAGCTCTTCGAGCCAAGATAAATGAACAAGGGAGAAGAGCTATCTTTTATAATATCCTTAGACTGGAGCTGTAGAGCATAATATACTTAGAAGAGAGCCCCATTGTCCCTCCACAAATGCAGATGCCAACCTTGCCATACCTCAGCAGATTTCTTCACAAGCTGCTATTTCAATACTTACTCTAATGGATTTGGGAGCTCATCAATCTGAGTATTCCTGCCAATGAGGCAGATCACAAGCCATTCACCACTGCCCATCCTGCAAAACTCTCATCCATGTCCTCCCATACATCCTCCACAAGGAGCCCACCCAATGTGCTGGCAGCTTTCCTCTTGACATTTCTTGAATAGCAATGGAGTAAAGGGGCTATCCTTCAGGTGGCTCCCATTCTTGTCACTTGGCTGACCCACTCCCCTTTTGGGCTCATGCATTTGAGGATTATAGACTTAGAGCCAAAAGAGACTTTTATCTGGTCATTTTGAAGATGAGGAAACAGGCCTAGAGAGGTCAAGTCACTTACCCAAGGTCACACACCTAATTAGTAAGCTATGATTTGAACTCTTTTTTTTGGTACCCTTTCCACGGGCACCACATTGTTTCTCTGAGGATTTTTTAAAATTCTGAAATTTTCTGAAATTCTGAACTTTTCAGAAAAATTCTGAAAATTTCTGAAATTTTTAAAATTCTGAACTTTACTGACACCAATAAAATAAGTATTTTCACATACACTGTAGCATAGGAGAGGATTGTACATGAAACTGTGAGTCTTGGGTGGTATTCATTACTTCTCTTGCACAATTCTTCATTGATGATGGACAATGGGCAAAAATAATTCCCTGATGACCAAGCTGTTGCTGATGAATTCTCCCTAATCAGGAGGGCCAGTCTTCAGGCAACAAAAACACCATCTATGCAGGGATGCATAGGACCCTAGACTCCAGATCCATCTAAAGATGACAGGGACCTCAGATGCCATCTAGGCCAACCCCCTCCTTTTACGGATGAGGAAACCGAGAGCCAAGAAGGTTAAGTGACTTCTGCAATCACAAAGATAAGAAATGTCAGAGGTGAGATTTAAACCCAGGTCCTCTGACTCCAAAGATGGCTCCCTTCCCCTTTACCCTGTTATCCCTCTTCTCACTCACATGTCCTTCATGCTTTGAGGCTTGCAAGGCCCTTGACATACACTGGTCCTCTCCATTGGTCCTCACAACAACCCTGTGAGGAAGGTCGTTATTATCCTCATTTTACATGTAAGGAAACTTGGCATCAAAAAAGTAAAATGAATTGCCCAGTCAGTCAGCCAGTAGACATCAGAGGCAGAATTTGAATCCAGGTCTTTCTGTCATTTGTATCCATTACACCATGCTGCTGGAACCTATTCAATCTTGTATTCCAAGGACCTAGCTTTCAAGGACCCAAAGTTCATTCTTTACCATGGTGAGGCAATGGGGAAAGGGCACCAGTGAGAGTGCGATAAAGTACGTGTGTGTCTGTGCCCACATTTTCATTTGATGCTAGAGCAATTTGACAATTGTACCAGTTTGTAGTACACAACCTTTTCACTTTTATTATATTATTTCTTTTATATGGGCTAATAGAGAACAGTTCAAAGACTGATGGCATTGGGTACCTCCACAAGGTCCTTGGTCTAATGCCTATACGTGGCCTTAGAACTGAAGGGGGACCCTGCTAGTAGGAGTCCTGTAACCCTCTCCCAATGGCACATGAATACATCAGGTTAGCCAGATAAGTTAACTGCCATCTTTAAAGACTGGGGCATCATGGTTCTGAAGAGAACATGGGATCATTGCTTGAAACAGATAGGGGAGAAACCAGAGAGCTCACCTGCTCTAACCTTACATTTTCTAGAGGAAGAAATTGAGGTCCATCAAGATTAAGTGATTTGTCCAGATTCACCCAGAACTCGGATTTGAACCCGGGTCTGTTGACTACCCATCTGATGCCCTTTCCAATCAAAGACATAGCAGAAGGGATCCCTGCCGTGGCCTAATTAGAAACAAATGAGCGCTGAGATCCCTCCAACTCTGAAATGCTTGGATTCTGTGGGGTCTGCTCCCCTTCCTCACGGACTTGGCCATGTAATTAGAAGAACCTTGAGCAAGGGGGTGGTTAAAAGACTGCAATGGGGGGTGTCTTGGGCTAGCACAGGGTAGGAAACTTCCAGTGGGGGAAGGTAGTGTTTCCACAGTTGCAGAAATTGAATGATCTTCTACCACGAGACAGGTCAAGCTTTCCACGTAGGTGCCACTGTAGCTCTGACATAGCATCTGAGGCTCTCAGGTCACGGAATGGGGTATCTATAAAGGCAGAGGGAGATCCCATGAGCACAGCGCTCTCTCCTCTGAGAAACCTGGTCTGACATTCACTCTATTCACAACACCAGCTGGCACAACCCAGCAAAAACCTATTCTCATTTAGAGGAGGAAAAGGAGGGGGAAAAGGAGGAGAAGAAGTATTTATAACTAGTGCTTTAAGGTTTGCAAATTGCTTTACAAATATTATCTTATTCTATCCTTACAACAGCCCTGGGCTGTAAGTGATATTATTATCCCCATTTCACAGATGAGGAAAATGAGACAGACAGAGATTAACTGACTTGCTTGGGGTCACACAACTCAGATACTTGTCTGAGGTGTGATTTGAAATTGCTTCTTCTTACTCTATACAGCTGCCTCTAAGAGGTCAATCCATCTTTCCCTTCAGACTAGGGATTCTCTGACAGTAACAGCTGCCTCCTACCCAAACTAGAGAATCCTAGATGGCTGAGAAAACATTCCCTAAATCAAGGTAGGAGGTAGTAAGGAAAGACCCTCTCCCCTCTTTAGAGGAAGGACTCCTGAGAGCAGAGGCTACCTCCCCACTCTGCTTATGGCTCAGTATTGGTAGGGGATTCCTGTCTCTCCTTAGCCTGCCTTCACCCACAGCAGTCAGAACCAGACTCAGTCTAGACTCTGGCTGGATCATAGGAACACAATTCTAGAGCTGGGAAGGACCCCAGAAGATATCTAATCCAACCTTCTTGTTTTACTGTTGAGGAAACTGAGGTCTAGACAGGCTAGAGTCGCAGTTAGCCAGCATCTAAAGCAGGATTCAAACCTGGACCTTCACGATGCTAAAGCCAGTCCTCTACCTCTGTTGCTGGTTGATGCCTCTGGTTTTCCCCACTTGTAAACCCACATGACCAGTGATTGGTGTTGTAGCCCCAGTCATCCTCTGGCCAGGCTAGGAGTGAGCTGATGCCTGTGCGGTGACAGGCTGAGGTTCCTGAGAAAACAAAGCCCTGAATGAAGCTCAGGCATTAGGGCCCCATTATCTTCCTTCTTGCCATCCATCTGTGGCAATCTCCACCTGACTCACCATCCATCAAGCCTGCCACACACATTGCTAGGAAACTGTCCTGAAATATAATCTATGGGCAGGTGCCCTATACAAATGCCCTCACCCTGCCCTGGGAGGAGCACAAAACAGAAGCCAAAGCAGAGAGGGGGGAAATCAAGAAACAGTGACTATGCTCCTGCAGGCCAAAGCTTAAACAGATCCTTTCCGCCCAAAGCCAGGCAGCGGAGGGGGCGGCAGAGCCACCCATCCACCCTAGGCATTTTGCCATCTGCTCTTCTTCTCCTCATCTAGGATAGCATCTTCCAGGCTAGATCTCTAAACACTGGGTCCCACCACCCCGGGGAAATGAGTCTATCTACTCTTGGCCTCCCACTTTGGAGCCCAGTGGTCCAGATTGGTGAGTGATGGCAAACTCGGCCAACTCACTCTATCTAGCAGACCTCAAACCAAGCTTCGTATCTCAACTAGCAATCTTTCCACCTGCTGCCCAACCCCCATTCTCCAAGAGTCTCCCCTTCTCTACCTCTGGCTCTGAACACAGTAATCAAATCAATACTGCCATTATTTCTGGAACAAACATAGCAACCCACTGCCCATGGCTCAGCTCACTATACTGGTAATTCCCCAGTAAGTCAGTCAGTCAGTAAACCTTTACTAAGCACCTACTATATACCAAGCACTTTATATGTTCTGGGGATACAAAGAAACAAAAAAGACAGCCCTGTTCTCTAATAAGTCATAATCTAATGGAGGAGACAGAATGCAAATGACTACATATAAACATGCTATATATGTACAGTATAGACTGGGACTAATCAGGAGCAGGAAGGCACTAGAATTACCTTCCAACAGAAAGTGAGATTTAAGCTAGGACTTAGGATTTAAGCTTTGAACTTCCCAGACCAAAACTCTCTCCTCTGGACCCTATTCCTCATGTGTTGCCTCAGTGATTAGAACATGAAGTCCCTGATGGCAGAGTTTTCTCACTTTTTTCCTCATCTCCTCATTGATCACTACAATATAGCCACTTAATAAACATTTTTTTTCTGTCAGTCAATAAGTCGGTCCTTCTCAAAGCCTCCAGCAGATTCCCTGGCTGCCTGGGACCTAGAAGGAATCTCCTGAATGCCAGGTAGATTATCCTTTACATGGCCCCCTCTTTTCCTGATACTGTACTGAGGCTGATGGTTCTCCAATCTCTCAGGCTCCCAGCTAGAAGATAAAAGCAATGGGTAGTATAGTGGAAAGTGCTCAGGACCAGGAATGAGGAGACCTGAGTTCCAGTCCTGGCTCACTTTATCATCTTCAATAAATTTCATTCCTTCTCTGGGCCTCAGTTTCCTCATCTGTCAAATCTTGTTCAAGCTTCTTCTTTTTTTGTCCAATGCTAAAAACACCTTTTTCCTCTCAAATTGATTAAGAATTTGTTTGTATCTAATTTTAAATGTTTGATTGGCTGGCACAATCAACCTGACTGGGCCTTCTGTTATTGTATTAATTGTCTTCCATATAAAAAAGGTGTTGGGCTAGATTGCCTCCAAGGACCCTTCCAGCTCTTACCTATGCTGCTAGGGTCACTTCCTGCTCAACCATCCTATATGCTATTGTCCTAAGACTTGGGACTTACAGTCTGGAAATACCTTTGCTGAATTCTGCTCCAGACACTTGATAAGTGGGTGACCTTGAGCTGATCACTCCAAACCTCAGTCTGTTCATCTGTAAAATAAGGATGATTCTCAGGGCTGAAGCAAGGAACAAATGAGGTAATGTTATTGTAGGACATTCTCTAGTGGCTGTGTTGGAGCAGAATGTAAGCTTCTTAAGAAATGGGACTGCTTTGCTTTTCTTTGCCTTTGTAGCCCCAATGCTTGGCACTTAGGGTGGACAGTTAAAGAATGGGTCTGAGGGTTGAACTGAATTGAAAATAAATGGTAACTACAGTTATAACGCCCTGGCTAATCCCATCCCCACATTGTGCAGACTTGAGCATTATGTTTTTTCATGTTTTCTCACATATTCTGTGTGTTATCTGGGCAGGTATGTGCAATGGGTGTGTGCATCACATCTCTCCAGCCAGACAGCTCTACCCTACAAATACTTATGGAACTCCTACTATGTGCTAGGCACTGTGAAAAAACAAAAACGAAAAACCAATCCCTGCCCTCAAGTATCTTACATTCTACTGGGAGCTGTGGGGACTGGGAATTATGAAAAAGAGAGCCGTTCTTTTTTTCTCTCACCTTCTCCAAGCATCCTGCACAGCCCCACTTTCCAGGAAAGCTTAATAAAGTTCTGAGGAGTAATGGGATAAGGTTAAATGCTTGCAGTAGCCATTTACTAAGTGGAGGTTTCCTGTAATCGGCCTGAAGGAGTTAATGAAGCTTTCTACACTGCTTGCGATTCTCCCTAGGTAGAGATGATCCTTGGCAAAATTGGGCTCTAGAGCTCAGGGCTCTCCCACACTGGATCTCTTCAGGGTTCTGATGGGGAGAAAGAGCTGGAATTTTGTTTATTTTACTTTTGTTTGGCTTTGCTTCTGCATTTTACAGGTGAGGAAGCTGAGGATAGCGAAGAGAAGGGACTTGTCCAGATTTACACAGCATTGCAATGACACTACCAGACTCTGCCCCAGATAACCTACAGGTTAGGAGCACTGGCTCTGGAATCGGCTGAGGCTTCTGGCCTTCCCAGGCCTCAGTCTCCTCAGCTACACAGTAAAGGATTTGGACTAGATGGCCTTTGAGATCCCTTCCAGCCCCAGAACTAGGATCCTGTGACATTGTGGGGATAGGCATTTCTCATCTCTCGTCTTTAACAGCCATTGAGCCCGAGTGCAGCATGGGGCCGAAAATGTGTGTCCAGAGGGAACCGGGAAGCCAGTCAGTATAAGAGGGAAGAAAGAGGAAGGAAAGGCAAAGAAGGGAAAGGTAGAGGGATTCAAGGGGGAGCAAAGGGAAGATGGGAAAGAGAAAGAATGAAAGGAAAAGAAGCTGTGAATGAGGGGAGAAAAAAGGAAAAAGAGAAATAAGGAAAGAGGAGGAGAGGGAAAAGGAGTCTGGGAAGGGCAGACTGGAAGCTTTCCTCCTAAGAGGCCCCTGGGGCCAGGGAGACAAGCTGCTCCGATTTGCAGTCCAGCAATGTGTTCCTAAAACCAGCATAAGCAAATATTGCTTCATCCTCGCTTCGTTGCCCCTGCCTCCCCTCCCCTTCTCCCACACCAGCTCTCTCTCTCTCTCTCTCTCTCTCTCTCTCTCTCTCTCTCTCTCTCTCTCTCTCTCTCTCTTGCCATCCTTCCCTCCCTCTCATTCACAACTTCTGCAGAACTGTAACTTTGCCCTGCCCTTCATTGCTTCCCATCGCTCTCCCTTGTTCCATGTCAGATTCTCTCCCTCCTTCCTGGCATTCTTTCCTGGACTTTTGCTTTCTATTGCACATTCCTTCTCTCCTTTCCTTCCTAATTCCTCCCCTTACCGCCTGGCTTTTTTCCAGCCTTGGTTAGTTCTGGAGTCTGAAATACTGTCCATCCCCAAACAGGTCACAGTAACAGAATCCCAAAGTAGGGAGGGACATCAGAAGCCTGTTCCAACTCCCCTTACCTGAAAAACAAGCCTCTCTATTCCACCCACATTCATTCTCTTCTTGAACACCCTCCAGGACTGTGAATTCCTGACCGTTCTGGGCGGCCCCTTTCGCTTTGAAAGAGCTTAGTTTTTCCTAATTTGGCCAAAATCTTGCTCCTTGTATATTCTACAGTCTAGCAAAAAAAAAAAAAAATAAAGCCTGAATAAACATTGAAGCTGTAACTAAATATGAATTGATATTATTATCATTCATAACAAGCCTAGTCAACAAGCACATATTAAGTACCTACTGTGTGCCAAGCACCTTGGTAATATCTATATAGCATACATTTGCATAATGATAGCTAACATTTATATAGTGTTGAGGTTTGCAAAGTGTTTTATAAATGATGTCATGCAGATTTGATGATTAAGGCCCTTTCCCACTCATAATCTAAGCTTCCATGTCCTCAGAGGCAATCTAATAATAATAACTGGCATTTATTATAACTAGTGCTTTACAAATATCATCTCATCTTCTCCTCAGAACGACCCTGGAAATGAGGAAATTGAGGCAAACAAAGGTTAAGTGACTCATCCAGGGTCACACAGCTTGTAAGAGTCTGAAGCAGAATTTGAATTCAGATCTCCTTGACACCAAGCCTAGTGTTCTATCCACGGTTCCACCTAGCTGCCTTAAGGACGGCTATCATATACTCTCCCAAATCTTCTTACCTCATCTTAGAATTATAGAAATATAAGTGAAGAGAATGTAGAGGTTATCTGTTCTAAAGCCCTCATTGTGCAGATAGGGATACTGAAAAGAGTTGTCCAAGGTCATTGGGTCGATCAGTAGATGACAGAGCTGAGCCCTTGGAATTCGGGGGTTTCCTCCTCCCAATGAGCTCCAGGATCCAAACCCTCATAGTCTAATACCCCTTTCCTAAGAAGGAAAGTTTCACAGAATCCTAGGTTTAGTGCTAGAAGGAGCCTCAGAGGACCTCTAGTCCAGCTCTTTCATTTTACAAATAAGGAAACCGAGGTTGGAGAAATTAAGCAACTTGCCCCAAGTCACACAGTTAGTCTTAGAGGGCTAGAGCAGGATTGCAACTCAGATCCTTTTGACTCTAAACCGTGTGTGTGTGTGTGTGTGTGTGTGTGTGTGTGTGTGTGTGTGTTTGTGTACATATATATAGTATATACTATATATAATATATATAGTGCTCGCTGTTACTACTGCTACTGCTACTACTATTGCTGCTGCTGCTGCTAGAACTGTTGTTGCTGCTGGAGTGCCCAGTTCTAGGAAAGGAGCTTATACACCTTTTTCCCTTTCCTCTCACTTCTCCCCTCAGGGTGCTTCCCTCTCTTCTGAGGACTCCAAAGTGGGAACTCTCACCCCAGCTTTGGCACTACCTCATTCTCAGAGTACAGGGTTGGTACAGGTCCAGCAGGAGCTGGTAAAATAAATTAGTGGACACTTTCTGCCAGGGTAGAGGAACTCAGGTAGCATCCTATATCCAGGGCATGATCCATTCTATCCAATTATTAATCTGGCCCTCTCAGGGCCCCCACACTCTGTTTTCTCCTCTGCTCCTAGTTCTCAGGGCTGCTCCCTCACTCCCCTTGATCCCCGCCAATACTACCCTTCATAGCCTCCATAGCTGCCTGTTTCACTCCTTTACTCTGCCAGTGGATCCCAGACTCCGAATCATCACTCACACCCTCCTGAGTCCTTGTGCCACTCTCTGTACTACCCTATACACAAATACCCTTTTAGCTCTGAAACTATTTTCCTGCTCCTTTCCCACAGAACCCCCTCCTTTTCCCCCCATCTCTTAATTACTCCTCCCCCACCTACTGAGAACCCAAAGACTCAGTGTGTTTCTTTCTCCCTCAGTCCCTACCCTCCATCTTTTCTTCCCCCAGGAACCTTCACTTCATCCCTCTCTCTTCAGATGCTAACTTTGTATCTCTTTTTCTTTCCTTTTCTTCCCTTCTCCCACACTCAGACCTTCCCTTCCAAACTGACCCTTTCAAGTGAACTCCCAGGGAACCCCAAAATCAGCAGTTTTTCCCATTCTCTCCTCTTCAGAGACTCTAGTTGGGAATGAACCAGTCTCCTTCCCTTCCCTTCCCTAGATTCTTGGGTTTCCTTCCCAGGCCTAGGCTCTCCCAGGAGTCTGACACCCTCTCCTCTGGCCCAGGCCAAGACTGCCACCTCTCCCCTCTCCTCTATTTATATGCAAACTCAGTGAGCTGAGCAGTGGAGCATTGAAGCAGAATGATTGTGGGGACTTCAAAGTCAGCCACAGGGATCTCTAAAAAGTGAGTCTTGGCTGGCTGGGGGGAGGGGGAGAAGGGGACAGGATCTCCACAAAGATCTTTGCATAAAGGGAGAACACAAGGAGAGATCTCACCTGCCCCTCCAAACATTGTATTCATATCCAGTTGGTACTTTTGAGAGGATCCATTATTTCATTTAATCTGCACAAAAGCCCTGCAAGGTGGGCAGAACAGGCATAATTATTCACATATTACAGATGAGGAAACTGAGAGACAGAGAGGGGGGAATCACTTGGGTTGCTAGGAGACACAGTAGATAACATTTGGAATCAGGAAGAACTAAGTTTAATTCAATTCAGTAAGCATTTATTAAGCTCCTACTATGTGCCAGGCACTGTGCTAAGCTCTGGGGATACGAAAAGAGGCAAAAGACTGTCCCCGCACTCAAGGAACTTCAAATTTTGTCTTGGGCACTCTGTGACCCTGGGCAAACTAATGAATGTCTCTTGGCTTCAGTTTCTCTCGTTGTTTGGTTGTGTCCAATTCTTCATGACCCCATTTGGAATTTCCTAGGTAAGGATGCTGGAGGGGTTTGCCATTTCCTTCTCCAGCTCACTTTACATATGAGGAAACTGAGGCAAACAGGGAATGACTTGCCCAGGGTCACACAGTTAGTAAGTGTATGAGGCCAGAGGCTCGGGTCTTCCCAGCTCCAGGACCAGCACTCCATCTACTGTGCTACCCATTTTTTATCTGCAAAATGGGTATAATATAGCACCTACCTCCCAGGGTTGCTATGAAAATCAAAGGAGATACCATTTGTAAAGTACTTTGCAAACCTTGAAATACCATATAAATGCTGGCTATTTGGATGGACCACAGGATTCTAGATTTTTAGATTTTAGATGATAGGGTTTTTTTATTTTTAGAGCTAGGATGGGTCTTAAAGATCACCTAGTCCACCCACCCCACCCTACCCCCCCCCACACACACACACATTTTACAGATAAGGACATTAAGGCCTGAATGGTTGACCAGCACCTGCCAAAGCCCCACTCACCTCTACAAGTGGTAGAGCTTTGATTTCAAATTCAATTCTTCTAACTCTAAATCCTCTTCCTTTTCCTCTCTGTTACCTGTGGAAAGACAACAGGCTTCACATGCTGAGAACCTTGATTCTCTGGGCCTCGTTTCCTCATCTGTAAAATGGAGAAGGGCAGTCTGGACTTTTAACTCTTTAAAGTTCTTTCCAGCTATGATTCTATTTTCCTATGACTTATACAAGGCTAGTGACTGAACTGGGACAAGAGAGAATGTAAGGTCTCCATGTTCTAAGGCCGTATTGATTGACTCAAAAGTTGTTAACACTTAGAGGAAACTTAGCTATCCTTTAATCAGAATCATAGATTTAGAACTGGAAGAGACTGGAACCAACATTCCCCCTCATTTTACAGATAAGGAAATTGAGGCACGGGTCACTTTCCAAGATGAGTATCTGAGGCAAGATTCAAACTCAGGTCTTCTCACTCCAAGTCCAGTGCTCTACTTCCTATGCCACTAAGCTGCCACTGAGGCCCAGAGAGTACAAGTACTTGCTCAAGTTTATATAGCCAGTCAATTGCAGAGCTCGGATTCAAAGTCCAGTCCCTTTTCCCTTAACATTACAGCTGCTTCCCCAGAAGGGTGCAACTGCCTCGTTCCTTCAGTCTATCCTTCAGAGACCTCAAGTGAAAATAAAGACACAGCTGGAGGCACATCTGGACAGTTGGAAACTTGAGTAGCCTTTGCCAATATCCTCCCAATTGCAACTCCCTCGGGAACCAAGAACTGGCCTGCTGCTCAAGCAAGTGGACCTCTGACACGGCCTTTTGGACAAGCCTGAGCTCTTTGTTAGGGTGGGATCGCAGTAAGGATACAAGAACAGATCTGCCCTCAATCTAATGGAGAGCTAAGACAGATTCATGAGCAGCAGAAACACAGGTGGGTCCATCATCAGAAAAAGCTGATACATGGAAAGTCACACGTCAAAAGCAGGTGAGTTAAGGATTGGTTATTCCCTTGACAAAAGGATTATTCATGGTCTGAACCAGACCAGCAGATGATGTCACAGGCATTTCTAAACCATGCCACCACACTCATACCTCCCCCTATCTTCCCTTTCTGTGTTATCTCTCTCCATTAGAATGTGAGATCCTTGGAGACAGGAATCATCTTTCTTGCTTTTGTGTGTTTCCCCGGTGCTTAGCATAATGTTTGACACATTGTAAGCACTTAATACTTTATTTGTCTATTATTCATCTATCCTTCCATCCATTTAACCACCTATCAATTCATCCATCTATCAATCCATCCATCCATCCATTTATCCATCCATATGTCTGTCTATCCATCCATCTTTCCATCTCTCTCTTATCCATCCACCAATCCACCTATCCATCTCTCTCTATTATGTTTATCTATCTATATCTATCATCCATTTATCAATCCATCCCATCTATCTACCTATCTTTCTATTTTCTCTAGTTCTCTTTTAAGACAATTCTTGCTATTTCTTTGTCTCCTTAGCCATTGGCACGGGTGGCTGGCAAAAGCTTCATAAATGCTTTGTTATCATCAAATAGAAACTGTGAGTCATAGAGTTAGGGTTGAAAGGAACCTTAAAGGGCAACCAGCTCAACTTCTCAATTGACAGATGAGGAAACTTAGGCCCAGACAAGGTGAAGTAGCTTTTTCTAGGTCACCCAGGTAATAGATAGAGCTGGGATTTCAATCCCTTTCTTCTGACTCCAAATCCTCTACTATGCCATGGACCATCTGGGAAGCAATGGGATTTCTTTGTGACTTTGGGTGAAATTAATAATAGTTAATAAGTTACTATTACTTAACAATAATAGCTAATATTTCAATAATGCATTAAAGTGCTTTCATTTACTTATTATATTACTCTATATACCTTATATTTACTTGTTATATTACTTTATGCATTAGTCTTTAGGAGTAATGACATGCCATGTGCCTGGAGTCTGCAAAGTGTTGGTATTGCTGCTGCCAGACTCAGGGTTGGCTCTGGTTATCAACCTACCGCTGGGCTAAGGCCAATGATCTAGAAGTTGGGTGGAGCAAAGGCCTCCTGGCAGTGCCTCAAGATGCTATTGTGGGTGGTAAAACAAGGTAAGGGAACTGCACGTTCTGATTAAATCTGGCAGCCTAAGCCCAAGTCCCAAATGGGACTCAGAGTCACAGAAGAGATCTCAGAGACTACATGGTCTAATCCATACCTGAAGGAAAATCCCCACCATGACACAGCCAATCCACAGACTGCTTTAAGACCCCTGAGAAGGGGATTCTACCATGTTCTGAAGC
Source organism: Phalanger gymnotis (assembly GCA_028646595.1). Lineage (NCBI taxonomy): Eukaryota > Metazoa > Chordata > Mammalia > Diprotodontia > Phalangeridae > Phalanger > Phalanger gymnotis. Next base: position 24,488,772 of record CM053624.1, on the reverse strand, counting down.
AGCCCACTCCACTTAACCTTAGCTCTAATTGTAACAAAGGTTTTCCCTCCATCCAGCTTAAATCTGACTTCCCATAACTCTCACCCTCGCCTGTCTCTGTAATTCTGCCTTCTGGGGCTGAAGCAAAAAAAAAATCTCATTGCTTTTTCATTTGCCAGGCTCATGGAGAGGTAGGAGGTAGCTTAAATTTAGATTCTAAATCTTAGAGGAAGTTTTGGATCCAACTATTGGCCCACTGCCTGGATGCTTTTTTCAGCCCTTCCTGTCTTTGTGACCATGGGAGATTATCTAACCTCTGTGAACCTGGCATTCTGCATAGCTGTAAGGATTTTCCACACCAGAAAAATCACAGACCCTTGACATATCGATGCAGATGAAATACAAGGTGTTTTGTTCTGACGGGTTTGGTTCGAGCCATTAAAGTGCACTGGGACACTCTGTATCATAATCTAGATTATCCCTTCTTTGTCAATAAACTTTTTTGGACATTTTAGTAGCTAGGGGCCATGGGAAGAAGCATGGATACAGAAGAAGCAAAGGTGTCCTGGGAACCCTGCTGTTAATTAGCTGTGTGACCTTGAGCAAATCACTCCATTCTGGTGGTACCATTCAGGGAGGTGGCTCTAGGCTCCATCTGACCAGAGATTCGTTATTCCTTAATCTTCTGAGTCTGGTGAGCACTTTATGTGAGCCCCAAGGCAGCCAGAGCTGTGGATCCTGAACCAACAAAGACTTCATTCCCTACCCCCAGCATTCCCTGCCATGCCTCAACTCACAGAGGACAACACATAGAAGAAGGACCCATTACCACTGCCAAGCCACCAATCCCAGACTTAACTGTTCTCTTGCCCACTCCAGCCACTCTCACTACTAGGTACAGGCAAGTCCCACTCCTGGCACTCCAAAGCTGCCTCCAAACCCTAAACGCCCTGACTTAAGGGGTCGGTTTCTCTTTGAAACAGCCCTTCCCCCAAACTCCACACCATGGGAACAGAGCAAGGATATCTCCTGCTGTGCCTCCTTCCACCTCTGTACCTCAGAGTGTATCCCTCTCCATTCTTCCTACAGCCCGAGAACAACCAGTTTTACAAGAGAATTCCCTTCAGGGCCCCTTTAAATAGCCAGCTTTCCTCCTTGTATATTTAAAATAGGATTTTACATCCCTGCAACTTCTCAGAAACACAAAGATTACACCAAGCAAGGTGAACATGGACATGAATATAATAGTATAAAATAAAATCCTACTTTAAATACATGAGCAGGGAAGCCTTTCATTTAAACAGAATCTGAAATGAAGTGTATTAACAAGTATTTCTACCTCTGCCCCATCTCCCCATTTCCTTTTCATCCTCCACTATCCCCAAGCTGTCCCAAAATCCCTACATGAGTGCTTGGGTGATGGGGAGAATGTATCCCTTCTTCTGTTTCCTTTTCTCACTCCTCACCCCCAACCATCCCAGAACCCACCATCAATGGCTAGGCAGGAAGAACATCACCACTAGGGATGCCCTGCTACCTTCTTTAGCCTGCTTTCCTACTCAGTGAGTGGGAGGGATAGTGAAGGAAATGAATGACAGGCAGGATATAAAATGATCTGGACAGGACAGTGAACTGGACAGAATCTAGTAAGATAAAATTCAATAGAGATAAAAGTAAAGTCTTTCGCTTGGGTCCAAAAAATCAATTTCACAAGTACAAAATAATAAAGGTAAGGCTACATAAAGGGCTTGTCTGAAGAAGATCTAGGGAGAAACTTCCTTATCAGTCAGTAACATGCTATAGCAGCACCCCAAGAGCTAGTGTAATCTTGGGCTGCATTAAGAGAGGCCTTACCTCCAGGAATAAGGAAGTGATGGTTCCTCCATACACTGCTATAGTCATGAGACATCTGGAGTATTTGTTGCATTCTGGGCAACTAAGTTTTTAAAAAGATATTAATGAGCTGTGTGTGTGAAGAGGAGGAATGGATGAAGAGGAAAAGCCAATAAGATTTGTCAGTGGATTGAATATGGAGCATTAGGAGAGAAACAAGTTGAAGAGTGTGTCTTCCATCTCCTAATTCATTGCATTTAGGGATAGAAGGGAGCTTAGATCTGATTAGGTATAATCCCTTCATTTTATAGAGGAACAAACACCTATGGGTTCAGAAAAGTGTTTTGCTCACACAACTACCACACAACACAAGTTATCACACAATTAGGAAATGGCAGAGCCAATGATTCCAACTCAAATCTTGTCCTTCTGGGGCTCTTCACCAGGACATCTCATAGCCACTGCACATAGTTTATCTTATTTCTTTCTCATCATTGGTTCCCTGTAAATCTTCCCTAGAAGATCACCAGATCCTAGCACCATAGATTGAGAGGTGGAAAGGATCTCAAACTAACCAACATGCTAATCTCAATTTCTTTAAATCATCCATGTGTGCCAGTGTTGCTATGAAACTGCCATCTGTTATCCCCTACTCCTTATACATGACTGACCCGTTCAGGTCCTGGTTGTTGTCTTCTGAATCATTTTTCATGGCAACACGCTACAACCTGCTTGCATGCTACTTATGGGGTGAAGAGAAATCACAAGGATGAACAGTTATCTAAGAAGTAGGTCATTTCTTAGTCCTAAATGGCCTAAGTCTGAGCTCAACTCACACCTAGCATGAGCCCCATCCAGGATTCTAGTCTGGGCTACCAAGGAATCCAAACTCCAGGTAGTACTCAACATATTGTCCTACCAGAAATGGCACTTTAAATGCTGTGGATAAGTTCACTTATCTTGGCAGTTTGCTTTCCATAGGTGATGAGATCGTCACATGAATTGCCAGAGCTAGCTCAGTATTTGGGAGGCCCTGAAGGAAAGTGTGAGAGAGAAGACGTATTAGACTGACTACCAAACTGAAGGTCTACAGAGCCATTGTGCCGACCTCATTGATATATGCCTGTGAAACCTGGACAGTCTAACAGCGATATGCCAGGAAACTGAACTGCTTCCATTTGAATTGTCTTAGGAAGATTCTGAAGATCACCTGGAAAGATAAGGTACCACACACTGAGGTCCTTTCTCAAGCTAAAATGCCAAGCATTAAACCCTACTATAGAGCGCTTAACTCTGAAGGGTTGGCCATGTTGTTCAAATGCCAAATGTACATTTGCCTAAGAGACTATTTCTCAAAGAACTTACACAGAGCAAGTGCTCCCGCAGAGGTCAGAAGTCATACAAGGACACTCTCAAGGTCTCTCTGAAGAACTTCAGTCTCAGTTGTGAGACATGGGAGATATTGGCACAGGACACCCTGGTATGGCATGCTTGCATCAAAGAAGGCATTGTGCTCTGTGAGCAAAGCAGAATTGCAGTGGCTCAAAAGATGCACAAATTTAGACACATCTTCATCCCAAATGTACATACAGACTATTTGTGCCCTATCTGTCATAGAGCCTTCTAAGCTCATATTGGTCTGAACAGCCAGTCAGCTGTACTGTACGTTGACCCCAACATTATGATGTCACTTTGGTCCTCTTTGAGCACCAAGAACAACTTTAGGGGAGTAGATGCATGCCTACCTCTTAGCTCATCTTTGGTTAGCCCATTGGTTAGATTTTTAAATACTAAATTAAATTCACTTTATTTCAATTAACACAAATCAATTTTTCTCTCTCCTGTCTCCCCTCACCCCTGAAACCATTGAGATAGAAAAACAAAAACAAAATCCTTACAACAAATATGAGTAATCAAGCAAACAAATCCCTTCATTGGTCAGGTCCAAAAATCTGTATGTCTCAATGGATATTTTGAGACGATTGGTGAACTTTTAATCAATGCCACCACTTTTTCCTCAAATCCATCTGAAAGAACTCTGGAACTCTACTCACACTCACTACAGTGTACAACATGTATGGATGGGTCCTGTGATGTCATTGATCTAGGGAATTCTCCCAGGTGAGGAAATTCCCTCTACCAAAACCAGTTGGCACCTTCTCTATAATGCATAATCTCAGCTGCCTCAAGCAATGAGAGATTGGGTGACCACTCAGAGTCTACATCAGGGCTATGATGTCATGATCCTGAATGTAAAGAACCAATGTGCATTTCTGAAGGCCCCATCCCTACAGCAGTTGTGTCCGATCCTGAATCTGTATGCTGAACACTCCCCAACATTAAGCCAGTGCCTGCCTATTGAGGCTGCCTCCGAGGCCCAGATGGCCTGGCAAAGCAACAAGATGGTTTGTGAACTGAGTATGTTGGAGAAATAAGGCACATGGATGGGCTGTGTTATTTTCACTGGAAAAAAGAAACACTAGGGTGGTCTTCGGAGTGCTTCTCTTTAAAAAAAATCAGACAGTGATATGACAGATGTAATGGCATTTTCATTGGATAAACAAGACATCTAGGGGGCATGCCTGTGTGCCTCAGTTTCCTCATCTGTAAACTGGAGATAATAAGAGAATCTATCTCACACATGTAAAATGATTTGCAAACTTTCAAGTGCTATATACCTGCTAGCTGTTGTTGCTGTCATCACCACCATTGTTGTTATGGCATAGATATGCTCTGTGCCTTTAGGAGAAATAAAGTGATAGGAAAGATTTTCCATTAGAGGAATAAGACAGCAGGGTAGCCTGTGTATCATTTTCATTGGAGAAACGAGGCTGGATTGGCTTGTGTTGTTTCAATTAGAGAAAACAGGCAGGGAGGTGGTCTGTGTTTCATGTCCACTGGAGAATCACTGCAGGAGGATGATAGAGGAAGAGAAAAGCACATGGGGGCTGGTTGCAGGCTCCCAGGTTCAGAGGAAACACCAAATACCCAGTGGAAGATGGGAATGAAGCAGATTAACTTCTGACCCTGGGTACAAGTCTCCGGAGTGAGGAGCACAGTCTGGGGGAAGTGGGGTGCAGAGCTCAGGGCCTCTGGGAGATGGATGTCATTCCCTTCTTTCCCATCCCCCTCCTCCAAATGTCAAGGCTGCCCCCAGCAGCTGCCCCCACTCCTGGGTATCAGCTGATCAGTCCCCTCTGAGGGAGACCCACACTTAGCCTCTAGGATTCTTCTCATTAGCAGCGCAGAATTAGTGAGTTCACTGGAAGGTGTCAGGCAGGGTCAGGGAACAGGTTCCACAGCTAATTAGCAGCTTTCTACCTTCTTTTGTTTGAGCCAGAACCCTTCTTTTCTTCTTCCTCTTCAAAACATAATATGATTAAATACGCTGGACCTATCACTAATAATAGAATTAAAGATGATTGAAAAAAGAAAAACAGAAAACCTGTTCTGCCTCCTTCCCTTCTATGGTGCCCAAATCCCTGCCAATGGTAAGAGGAAGAATGGAGCTGGGCTTGAGAAGGGATTGCCTCCCCATGGGATCCAGGTTGGCAAGGCTACTAGAAGGGGGAGAGGATTGGAATGGGATTCTTGGGACCTGAGTTCAAGTTTTAGCTCTTTTGATGCTTTGTGGGTCACTCCCTGAATCCCATATTTTTTTTAAATTGAGAGGATTGGAATAAACGTTAATGACTCACATTTCTACAATGTCTTTCAAGCGCTTGCTTCAGAACAACTATGGGAGGCAGATGATGCAATATTATGATCACAGATCATCATAAAATTATAGATTCGTTGACTTAGAGCTGCAGGGGAGAGGCAGTCTAGTCCAATACCACCATTTCGTAGATGGGAAAAATGAGGCCCAGGATGATTAAGTGATTTGCCCAGGGTCACATGGCTTATAAGTATCAGAGGCAGGTCCTCTCACTCATGAAGTCAACCTTTTTTCCATTGGCATTATTCCCATTTTATAGACGAGGGACTTGAATCTGAAAGAGTGGTGTGGGTCTTGTTAAAAGTGACATTTAATGAGTGTCAGAGGTGGGATTCGAACCCAGGTTTCCTGACTCCAAAGTGCAGCACTCCTTCCACTCCACCAGACTCTTGAGGTCTCTTCCACAGCTAACATTCTATGATTCTAGGCTTGGTTGCCAGATATTTCCTCAATATATCCCTAAGATGAGCATATTCTAGACTCTTGGCTTTCATATCACACCCAACACTCCCTGCCAAGGTTCAGAAAATCATAGTAAGTTAGATTTGGAAGGAGCTTTAGAAATTATTTAACCAATGCCCCTTATTTTATGAAGAAGGAAACCGAAGTTCAGAAAGAAGGCACTTGTCCCATGTCACACAATAGCAGGATCAGAACTAAAACTCAGGGCTCTGATTCCAAATGCAGCACTGTTTTCATTGAACTGCACTATCATTTAATGTTTTCTGTGCATCTATCTCTGTCTCTTTGTCTCTGTCTCTGTCTCTCTCTTCTTCAGATGAATGAAAACTCAAGGGAAGGAGAGATTCTGAAGAAGCTTCTAGCCACCTTGAATCAATAGAAAGAATGCCAAAACCTTTCTCTCCATGAAGGGGTTGGCGGGGGGGGGGGGGGAAGAAAAGCAGCTCTAATTGGCCTTAGCCTCCCTCACTTTAGCTCCAGTTAGGCCTGTCATTTGAGGAGCTTCAGTCTGGTAAGCAAGTCCACCATTTCCCTTTCAGTCCCTTGCAAAGGTCATTTGTCATCGATCCTGTCCAAAGAGACCCGATGGCCTCAGCCTGGCCTCACTACCCATGGATCCCTTGGTCATTTCAGCTGCCTAAGTTATAATAAGTAGTTATGATTATCATAAGTCATGAAAAACAAAAGAGAATGACAATCAATCTGCTGATAAGTTCTATACCTGTACCTGATGCTAAGCCAGGAGATGCCAAGACAAAAGGCCTGAGCAGAGAAGGAGCAGAGAGATGGGAAGCTAGCTGGGAGATGGTTCTTCCGGGTCTCCTATCTCTCTGCCTGTTCTTCTTCAGTCTCCTTTGTTGATTCATTGTCCATATCAGGTCCTCTAATTGTGGATCCTCCTACCTTCAAAGTCTCTGCTCTTCCTTCTCTGCATTCGTGGTGACCTCATCAGTTTTCGTGGGTTCAATTATCCTCTCTACGCCAAAGACTCAGAAAAGCCAGCTCACCTCTTCCGTGAGAGCCCCAAATCATCAACCATTGCCTCTTGGACCCTGGGGATCAGGCGCACTCTAGACATCTTAACTCAATATATTCCAAAGAGCATTCGCCATCTTAATTCCCCAGTCTTTCTCATTTCTGCATAGGGATCATTGGGTCTTGGATTTAGAGCAACATGGGGCTCAGAGGTCATCCAGTTCAACTTGCTAATTTTACATGAACATGAAGGCTTTCGAGCAACATGTTCAGAAATTTACAGATGGACAAACTGAGGCCCAGAGAGGTTAAGCAATTAATCCAAGATTGCAAAGGTGGTAAGGGGAAGACTTGGGATTTGAACCCAGGACCTCTGAATCCAGATCCAGTGCTGTTATCACTACCCATATTGAGAAGATGAAAGTCACAGTCAAGTCCTTACTCATATTCTCCCTACATTTGGGCACAGCTGGGGGTTGGATAGAGTCACAGCTTAGAGTCATGAAACCTGGCCTTTCCCCTCGGACGCTTCCCAGTTTGTCTATGTCATGAACAGAGTACTCCAGGAGAGGCAAAGTGGGATCATTCCCTCCATTGCTTTGTATACCATACTTCTCTTAAGCCTAGAATAACTTTTTTCCCAGTCCTGATGGTACTGGGATTCTCATGGGAATAGGAGACAAAGGATAATTTTACTTAGGGTTAGGTAGACTTGGAGAAAGCTCCTAGAAGTGACCACCAAGAGTACTGAAATGACAAGTCATTTGTCAATATGTCACATTGTGTGGACTCTTTCTGGAGCTTCCAGGCCATTAAAAGCCCCCAATCTTCACAGTCTTGCTCTATAGCCACACACAAGTAAAGACATCACCCTGTGATGTCATTCATCCTCTTCAAAAACAAAGGACAAACAACAACAACAATGTAATCATCTACACTGATTTTTTGGGCCCAAATACCAAACTTTACATTTGTTCCTTTTACATTTCACTTTAATTTAGCCCATTCTCAAGGTGGGAGTAGGGGGATCAAACTATGACCTTGGGACAAATATATCTGCAGCCTGTTTTTGTATAGCGGAGAGCTAAGAATTGTTTTTTACATTTTAAAATAAAGCTTTATTGTATTTGAAAATGCAAAAACCATCATTTTTAGCTTCCAAGCTATACAAAAAGAGATATCAGCCTTGGGCCATAGTTTGCTGACCTCTGTCTAGCCTGTAATTGGTTTAGACCTGACAAAACTTATCCAACTTATTAGTTATCTATCCCTCCAAGCTTTGTGTCATCAAATCTGATTTGATTATCCATTTTTTTATTTCATTATAAAATTTCAGATTTGATAAACTACCTATACTTTAATCCAAGCCATCAATAAAAATGTTGAACTGCCCCGGGCTAAGGACAGATCCTTAGGGCCCTCCCCAGAAGCTTCCTTCCAGGTTAACATCAGCCTGTTAATGACTACTCTGAGTCTAGTCATTCTATGACCTGTGAATCTGCCTATCATCATCTATGCCATCTCTCCCCATTTGGTCCATAACCAGAGCAGGAGACACTGTTCAATGCTTTGCTGAAATTCCATACCTATAGCATTTAGCCATTTATCTAGCAGACAACTTAGCTAGTCCAAAAAGGAAACAAGGTTATGCCAGACTGACCTGTTCTCAACGGAGCTGTGAGGGCTTGTAATGATCACTGTTTCCCTTTGTAAGGGCTCCCACATCATCCATTTAATAATTATTTCAAGAATTTTTCTAGGAATCAGAGTCAAGCTTGCTAGCCCATTCTCTTCCCTTTTTGATAACAGAAACAATGTTTGCTCTTGCCCAATTCTGGATTATTCATTCTGCCCAAGACTATTCCCAGATCACTGATGTAGACTCAGCAAATACATCCACCAGTTTGTTCAGTGCTATTGGACCATCTCCTCCCATATCCTGGGGGTTTTCCACTTCCATTCTTCCTTTACTCCTCAGTTTTCTCCCAGGTCATCTCCATTGCACTAGCCATTCTCTCCTTTTCTCTCTATCTTGACTCCTTTGTGAACCATTCCAACTCTACACTGTCCTCCTCTCTTCTATAGTGGGTCCAGTACAAATTGATGTTACACAGTCTGTCACTGCTGCCAGACAATCCTACCACACCTCCCTTATCAACTCACCATCACATTCTCCACAGTGGCTCTTCCAAACTTTCTCATCCCTCCTCAAACTTTCCATGGCTCCCCTGCCCTCATGCTCTGAGCTGAGAACCTTACCTTATATTTTACAGAAAAAAGTGTCCATTAACCATGAGCTCCTTCTCTCCTCTTCCTTACCTCCTATTAGTCAGATGTCTTCTGCTCCTCTGTCCTCCTTCACCTCTGTCTCACATGATGAAGCAGTCTCAATCCTTACTAAGGCTAAGCCCTTTACTTATTCAAACAATCCCATTCCATCCCATCTCCTTCAGCAGATTGCCCCTTCTAGCATCCCTGCTTTTTCATTTATTTTCTTTCTCTCTCTTTCCTACTGACTATAGACATACCCAGGTCTCCTCTATACTGAAAAAACCCTTCACTTGATTCTTCCATTCCCACTAACCTTGCCCTACATCTCTTCTGCCCTTTAAGTCCCAAATAATATCCCATCTTCTACAGGAGGCCTTTCTCAATCCCTCTTAATTCTAGTGCCTTTCCACCCTTAATTATTTTCTATTTATCTCATATGGAGCTTGTTTGTAAGTATTTGTTGCCTCCCCCATTAGACTGAGAGCTCCCAGAGGGTAGGGACTGTCTTTTGCCTCTTTTTGAATCCCTAGCATTTAGCACAATACCTGGCAAATAGTAGGTACTTAGTAAATGTTGATTCATTTGTTCATTCCTGCTAACCATCTTTGTTTCATGTTTCCCAGGACCCAGATGACTCTAACCCAAGGATTCTTAACCTTTTTGTGCTATGTCATGGACCCCTTTGGCAGTCTGGTGAAGCCTGTGGACCTCTTACCAGAATAATGGTATGTTGCCCGCCTTCATAATTGAAGTAAATATTAAATTTCAGTTAGAGATTAATGAAAATAAATGTGTTTTTCCCATCCAAGTTTACCAACCCCCTGGAGTTGACCCACAGACCCCAAGTTAGGGACACCTTCTCTCTAATCAGAAGGGAAGCCAGAATTAAAACTGAGTAGTTGTTCTTATCATTGTCCTTTTGGATCACCATATCTACCTCAGCAACAGCCCTAGCCCTCCTTGATCCTAACTTCTATCCCTAATATTGCTCAAAAAAGAAAACCAGCCCCATTCATCATTCTTAGTATTCTTCTCCAGCCTCAACTCATTCTGGGTTTTAGTACTCCTGACACAATCCTTACAAGGCCAGGCTGCTCTTTTGTATTCATCCTCAGTCACCTGCCCTCGCTTCCGTCTTCTCTACAAGTCTTTCTAAACTCTGAGTTGGTTGATGAATTCCCTCTGCTTCCCCATCAGTCTCTTCAGGCAGCTCCTTTTTCCTCCTCATCAGAATCATTTCTGCTCGTGTCTTCAGAATTTCCTTCTTGAGAACTTCCCATCTCTCTTGAGCCGACATCCCTTGTGGAATATTAGCTAAAGGATCCCACCTATCTTTTCGCTGAATCCTTTGAAATGTGTTCTCTTGAGCTGAGGAGTTTTGAGCTACAGTGGGCTGTGGCAACTGGGCTTCTGCACTAAGCTTGGCATTAATATGGTGAGCTAGGAGGGGATGGGGGGACCAGATTACATCAGGAGGGACAAAGTAGTCAGAAACAGAGCGGCTCAAAACTCCTGTGCCAGCAGTGGGATCTGTTCCATGAGCTTCCACCCTGGTTAAGACGGAGTGGGGGAAAGGGCAGGGGGGAAGAGAAAGAGAGAGGGAGGAAAGAGAGAGGGAGGGAAGGAGAGACAAGAAAGAAAGAAAGAAAGAAAGAAAGAAAGAAAGAAAGAAAGAAAGAAAGAAAGAAAGAAAGAAAGAAAGAAAGAAAGAAAGAAAGAAAGAAAGAAAGAAAGAAAGGAAGGAAGGAAGGAAGGAAGAAGAGAGGAAGGAAAGAAAGAAGGAAGGAAGGAAGGAAGGAAGGAAGGAAGGAAGGAAGGAAGGAAGGAAGGAAGGAAGGAAGGGAGGGAGGGAGAGAGGGAAGGAGGGAAGGAAGGAAGGAAAGGAAAAATCTATTTTCCTCAAATATTTGGCACATATCAGACTCTGTCTGACTATCCTCATCTTCTGTTTCATGAACTCAACATGATGGAGTGGTCACTTGCTCCTGAGCTTCTTGCCCTTCCTACTTGAGCAAATAGTTCTTCCTTGTTGGTCAGAATCAGGTCAAACAGGTCAGTTCCCTCTGTCAACTCTTCCATCTTTTGAAGGATGAAGTTATCACTAAGGCAAGTCACCAATTTATCAACAGCTGTGCTTTTTGGCAGAGAGAGAGGTCCAACAGATGTCCAAATAGCAGAAGTCCCCTGACATGCTGATGCCATCCTACTGAACCAAACTTCTACTCTGAGCTGTGAAGTTTCCTTGTGTCACCTTGGACAAGTCACTTAATCTGTCAGGGGTCCAGCTTCTTTGTCTGTAAAATAAAGGGGTTGGTCTGGGTGACCTCTGACATTATTTCCACCTCCAAGACCTATTATCTGCTGATCCTATTTAAACTCTTTTTTGCAGTGTTCACCTCCTTCCCCCTTATGTGCCCAGGGTCTATGGGGTTGACCTATGACAATAATGCTTCTCTTTCTTCCTACCCCACATTGATACTCACCCAAATGTTCTCTAACATACTTCCCCTTTCTGCTCCCTGTGTTTCTACACATGAGTAAATTTTCTTATAATACATTGTGACTCCCCCCCACCCCCATCACTACAACACATCACTTTATTTATCCTTTTTCAGTTCCTTTTAAAGCATGTATCCTTCTAGGGAGGCAGTGTGGTGTAGTAGATAGAAAGCTGGATTTGGCCTCAACAAGAGCAAGGTCCTAGATGTACATCTGATGAATACTGTCTGTGTGACTGTGGACAAGTCACTTACCTTCTCAAGGGAAGGGAACACACACTTATTAAGCACCCATTCTGTACCAGGCATTCTGCTAACCACTTTACGAATATCTCACTCAGTCATCACAATAGCCCTGTGAAATAGGTGCTATTATTAACCCCATTTTATAGTTAAAGAAACTGAGGCAGGTAGAAATTAAGGGACTTGCCCAGGATATGCAGCTAGCAAGTGTCTGAGATCATATTTGAACTCAGGTCATTCTAACTCCAGCACCAGCTGCAGCGCCACCTAGCTGCCTTTGCTTCTCAAACATGTCTATAACTATGTGTATATTAAGTTATAGGGGAGTGGTTAGTTTTTAAAAATGGAGAGAGTTCCCACACTGGGAGTTCCTCACACCAATAAAATCACAGGTCAGGATGCCAAATCCCCTTCCTTGAAACAGGATCTCTGGTTCACCGTGCCCAAACTTAGTACAGGTCTCTAAGCCAGTGGCTTTTATTACTAGTTCTTGACATGGCCATTGTCTCCCATGAATTACTGGTCCTTTCTTCTGCTATTTTCTCCCTGTGTTGTTGTCAGATCTATGCCGACAGTTTTCTCCCTCTCACTATCCCCTACCTTTCTGTCTTAAAGCCTTACAGATAAAATTCACAAGAATCCAGACAAGTATGGTTTTGCCAGTCTTCTGAAAGTACGCTCCATGGAGGATGATGGCACCAAGTCAAGTCAACAAGCATTTTATTAAGTAACTACTATGTGCCAAGTGCCATGCTAAGTGCTGGGAATATAAAGAAAAGCAAAAATAGTCCCTGTTCTCAAGGAGACCACAGTCTTGTACAAACTACTTTGTACAAACAAGTTATATTCAGAATAAACTGGAAATCATCTCAGAGGGAATGCACTAGCATTAAGGAGGATCGAGAAAGACTTCTTACAGATGGTGCGATTTTAGCTAAGACTTGAAGGAAGTCAGAGAAACCAGGAAGCAGAGATTCCTCTGGGGAGGGAGAGAATTCCTGATGTGGAAAAACAAATCAGAGTTGTGAGATGGAGTGTCTCATGCAAGAAACACAAGAAGGCCAGTGTCACTTGATCGGATAATTTGGGGGGGGGGGGTAAGAGCAGTGTGAAGCTGAAAAGGTAGGAGGGAGCCAGGTTATAAAAAGCTTTGAGAGCAGAACAGAGCATTTTACATTTGTTTCTAGAGGTAATAGGGAGCCAGTGGGTGACATGGTCAGATCTATGGTTTAGGAGGATCACTTTGACAGCTAAGTAAAGGATTGATCGACTAGAGTAGGGTGAGGGTGACTTGAGAGAGGAAGGCCAACCAGCAGCCTATTGCAGTAGTCCAAGCATGAGTTGGTGTGGGTCAGCACCAGGGTGCTGGCTGTATAAGTGGAGAGAAATGTCACAAAAGTAGAAATGACAGAACTTGGTAACTGATTGGCTGTGAGGAATAGAAAAGACTGAGGTTGTGAGCTCAGGAGACTGGAAGGGCGGTGATGCCCTGGACAGTAATGGAAATTTAGGAAGAAGGGAGGATTTGGGGTGGGAAAAAGATAATGACTTTGGTTTGGGACATTTTGTATAAGACATCCTATTCGAGATGTCCAATAGGCAGTTAAAGATGTGAAATGGAAGGTCAGTCAGAGGATTTGGAGAAGTAGATCTGAGTATCTCCCTCCTAGGGATGATAATTGTACCCATGGGAGCTGGTGAGATCAGCAAGGGAAAGAGCATAGTAAAATAGCAGCAGCATTCAGTGGACAGAATGAAGTCCAAGTGAGCTGAAGAATGGTATACAGGGACAGGGATAATATGAAAAAGGAGGAGAAAGGAAAGGAGGCAGCCGAGTGTGACTTGAATGCCAAGTAAACATGTCTGAACTTAAATCAGGAGGTGACAGGGAGCTACTGAAGAATTTCACACTGAGGGATGACGGGACCAGATCTGTGCACTGATTAGTTCGGCACCAGGGCAGAGAAAAAGATTTGGTGTGGAGAGCATGGACTAATCAATCAACAAGCAGTTAGTAAGCCCTTCTTCACAATGTGCCAGGCACTGTGCTAAGCATTGAAGAGATACAGAGAAAAGGCAAAACTGCTTTCATCAATCTAGATCCAAGATGCATCCTCCAGGGGAGATGCTTTTGGTGGCATCATCACTACATCATAGCTCTGTATTTCTGTAGTGCATCTGCTTTACAAATATTAGCTCATTTAATCCTCACAACAACCCTGGGTAGGGGAGGTGTCATTATCACCCCTCATTTTACAGATGAGGAAACTGAGAAAGATGGAGGTTTGGTAACCTGCCCAAGGTCACACAGCTAGTGAGTGTCTGAAGCTATATTTGAACTTAGGTCTTCCTGACTCCGATGCTCTGTGCACTATGGTGACAGCTGCCTATTTCTAAGTCCACATCCTGGACCACCTCCAGAACAACAAGCTCCTTCACAGACAGGTCTCACCTTCACTAGACACCTTCTGCCGGAGTCTAGAGTTTGTGCTTTAGAAAGGCAGTGTGGCTTAATGGATAGTGTTTGGCTGAGTGTCAGGCTACCCTGGGTTTGGTTCTTTACTTTGCTCACTCCCTAGCTCTGTAACAACGGGTAAGTCATTAAACCTCTCTGAGTCCATTTTTTCACTTGCAAAATGAAACTAATAGCAATACTTTCCTCAGAGGGTTATTATGAGGAGCATACTAATGAATGTAAGATGTCTGCAAACCTTAAAATGCCGTGTCACTGAGCTGTTATCAGTATTGCTATAAAGTTGTTTTACTATTTACTATATATTTATATATAGGAATAGATAGATGTATTGTACTATGCTATTATATTCTATTATACTATACTATCATATTATGCTACAATTATACTCTACTATTATATTATAGAATACATTTCTATTACACTATACCAATATATTATACTGTATTATATATATATATGTTTACTATACTATACTATTATAATATATTACATATTTCTATTATACTATGCTATGTATTACACTATACTATTATAATGTACTATTATATATTTATATTATACTATTATAATATACTATATATTTATATATAGCAATTATATAATGGTAAAATGTAATGGTAAATAATATAATGGTAAAATGGTATAAGTTATGTCTTTTGATTCATGCATAAATTGGATTTAAGTGAGGCAGAGTTGCATGAAGTCATTGGCCTCACTCTCTCACCCACAGTCCAGTGGCAGGACAGAATCAAGACAACTGGTGATGGCTCAAGATGCAGTGGATGACCTTGGCCTCTTCGATGTCTAACAAAGATCTAAGTGCTCCACAGCGCCTGCTTCAGCTGCCTTCATGGCCATTGGAACAAATTGTTCTCATCCGCCCACTCCACCAGGGAAGTCTTCACATTCTTGGGGTAGACACCCCCCCACCCCCAACTCGCCGATGGGTTGGAGACTCCTTGGTAGGACGAGCATTCACATAGTGGTCAGAAGAAGTGATGCAAGGACACTCTCAAAGTCTCTCTCAAGAACTTTGCAATTGATTATGTGACATGGGAGACACTGGCACGGGACCACTCAACATGGCGTTCCCACATCAGAGAAGGTGCTGTGCTCTATGAGCAAAGCAGAATTGAAACAGCTCAAAGGAAACGCAGGTTGTGCAAATTTAGAACATCCACCCCAAATGTTCACATGGACTATTTGTACCCAACCTGTGGGAGAGCATTTCGAGCTCATATTGGTCTGATCAGCCACAGTCAGACACACTGAAACTTGACTCTAGCATAGTGATGTCATTTTGGTCTTCTTCAAGAATGAAAGACAACAACCAACCAACCAGCCAACTATATATAAATATATAGTAATATATAACACTATATATAAATAATGTGTATCATTGCAATGTTGCATGTGATATTTATATAATGTAATTGTTGTATATAATATTTATTGTGTTCGTTACATATTGTATGTAATATTTACATTGTATCTAATGTTTATGTAGCAACCGCACATGTTACTATATATAGATAATATATATTATTTGTATATAGTAATAATATATATTACTACAATCTGCCATATTTTATTATTACTGTATTATCACATTTAGGGGACACACAGACTTGGATTGACCTGAATTAAATCAGGAAGACCTAAATTCAAATCCAGCCTCTGACATTGATTAGTTGTGTGAACCTGGGTAAGTGACTTAACTTCTGTCTGTCTAAGTTTCCTCATGTATAAAATGGAGATAAAATATCACCTGCGATCCCAGGGCTATTGTGAGGCTCACATAAAAGAATGTTTGTGAAGTGATTTGCAAACCTTAGGAGCAGTTATCGAAAGCCAGCCAGCTGTTATGACTTTAGAGTCTACTTTTCCATTCTTCTCCCTCTGCCTTCTCTCCATTAACTGCAACCCATTCCAAGCATTCTTCTTTCTTCCACCAGGCCCAGGGAGCAATTGGGTCTCTAAGCATGACCCACATCTTGAACATGACCAAGATACAAGAAAAGCACATTAACAACCCCAGGAAAGTGAATTATTCATGCCTCAGATTAAGGTTGTGAGGAATCAGTTACTCAGACCAGACGGGAGCTTGATGGGTGTCAGTGATTCATCCAAGGGCATGGTTTATGTCAAACTGGAAGCCTGCAAGCATGGGGGGGGGGAGCAGTAGAGGAAGTCTCCTCATTTTCTTATCTCTGCTTTATGGCTGCAGGATCCAGAGCAGAGTCGAAAGGATCACAGTTCACAGCTCAAGAGACCATCTATTTTGGTAGATTTTGGAAAGGCCTCCAAAAGACCTCCAAAAATAACCATCTCTCACAGTGCCTGAAATTCCACCATTAACACTTTGTTCTTCTGGTCTTTGGTTTCCTGCGTTCTCAATTAAAATGCAAATCCTCCTAGGAAAGTGAATGCCTTGATGTGCTAATAGTGAATGCCTCAGTGGAGATTAGTTGAAGGCTTGCTGTCAGCAAGGCCCCATGGGAATAGACTTTGGGATTGGCATGCCTCACCTCCCTTCCTTGCTCATTTTGTGGATGCGGAAAATGAGGCCTAGAGACGATAAGTAATTTAGCCAAGGTCACATAACTAGCAAGTGGAAGAGCCGAGATTAGTATTCAGGTCTTCGAACCCCAAATTCAGTCTTCAGCAAAGTAATGAGGTAAGCCACTGAGGGGGTCTGTCACTGGTAACCACCTAAAGGGGGCTTCACAGAATCAGTAGATGAAGCAGTCAGACTTACTGAACTCACAAAGCAAGGTGTAGAAACAGCCAAAGTCAACGAGGTAGAACAGCAGACAGAATGGTGGACCTAAATCTAGCCTCAGACACTAACCAACAAGTCATTGAATCTCTGCCTGCCTCAGTTTGCTTAACTGTAAGATGGGGTTAATAATATTATCTACTCTCTGGTGAGGTTCAAATGAGATAATATTTTTAAAGCACTTTGCAAATCTTAAAGAGCTATAGAAATGCTAGTTATTGGGATAACTATTGATATAATTATAATTATATATATTATTTATATATAATTATAATTGATAATTATTATCAATCAAAAAACATTTATTAAAGGTCTGCTATGTGCCAGGCCCTGTGCCAAGTCTGGGGATATGAAAAGAGGCAAAAGACAGTGCCTGACCACAAGGAGCTTGCAATCTAACGGTAATCCAAAAGCATGAAGAAGTAGGGAGGCAAGGGGTATAGCCAGAATCTGGAAGGGACAGGGATCCAAGACAGAGGGAAAGAATCCAGGATGCCCTTGGAAAAAGACTCATCGCTTCGCGGCACTCAGTTCTCGCCATCGCTGGTGGCATGTCAGGCAGCAAGGGTGTTTTCTAGAGTGGGGCAAGGCCTCACTCAGGTGCATCAGATCTGTCTCTCATCTCTGAGACCCCAGGCAGGGAGGTGTCAATCAGCAAAGCTGTACGTGCAGTAAAAGGTTCCTGGAAGAGTCAAGAAGAGGGAGGTGATATCATAGGAACGTGGATTTATAGCTGGAAGGGCCCTTAAAGGCCTTTGAATCCAACCCTCTTATTTTATAAGCAAGAAAATCCAGGTTTAAACTTGTTTGATGTTTCAAAAATACAGATATTAAGTGATAAAGGCAGAATTTGAATCCAGTTACTCAGAGTTTCTACCATCCACACTGCCTCTACCATCCACACTGCCTCTCCCAAGAGGGGTAGAAATATCATGCTGGACTAAGACAAGGCTGGAAAAACCAGACAATGTTTGTAGATAGGGCAGCTCCCCATCCACACACTTTCCCTTTCAAGGCCTTCCTTTCCATCTCCAACAGGTCCTCAAATCAATCCCAGATCCTATTCCCCCAGGGCTGGTGGCTTCCAGCTAATCTCCACTGAGGTGCTAACTATTAGCACATTAAGCTATGTCCTTTCCCTCATTTAAATAGAGGACTCTCAGAGCTGGGAGACCAGAGACTATAGTTAAAGGTGAAACTTCAGGTTATTTTGGGGTTTGTTTGCGGAGGGGGTGGCAGGGGGTTGATTGGGTTTACTGGTGGTGTTGTTGTTGTTGTTGGAGGCAATCGGAGTTAAATGATTTGCCCAGGGTCATGGTTAGTGACTGAGGCTGGATTTGAACTCAGGTCCTCTTGACTCCAGGGCTAGTGCTCTATCCACTGTGTCACCTTGCTGCCCCAAGGGATAGTTATTTTGGAGGCAGGGACCTTTCCACAAGCCCTGGTGCCTAAGCCCACCTTAGTACAGCATCATTACCACAACCATGGAGGCAAAGGAATTGAACTGTAGGGGCAGGTTGACAGCATCTGCTCCCAGTCTGTTTCAGGAGGGCACCAGCCTCTCTTCTATACTAGTGCTGCCTGAAGTCAACATGTTTCTTTGCTGATATTTGTAGCCAAACTGAGCATGCTGCTATGGCAAAGCTGGTTGTCCATGAAAGACAAAAGAGAGAGAGAGATTGTTCCCTAGGTGAGACCTCCTCACAGCATGCCAGTGTGGCTCTAAGCCCCATTGCCTCTCTAAATACACTCCAGGGGCTCCCTATTTCCTCTGCATCAACTATCCAACTTGTTTGGCATTTCAGCCCTCCCCCACTGTCTCCACCTAACTTTCCAGCCTTATTAGGCATGATTGTCTTCTATCCACTTCCAAATCCAGATAGATCATCCTGCTGTTGTACAATCCACATCAAGGTACCTTCGAATAGGCTATCCCACATACCGGGAACTCCTTCCTCACCTCTGCTTCTGAGAATACCTTGTTACTCTCAAGTTCAGCCTACGTGAAGCCTTTCCTGATCACTGAAATGCAGGTGCCTCCCTTTCCTGAAATTACCTTAGATTTGCTTCACATGAGTATTACATCAGCCTATTGCAGAGTGCAAAGCCTCTGAGGACAGGAATTGTTATATAAGCAGGTGGTCTTGGAGATGTTGCAGTCTAAAAATTCACCATACCATGCCCAACCCATCAGAACTTAGCTAGACTGGCCTTCAGACTAAACTAGGTCTGGGTAGAGCAGTGGATAGGGTTCTGGACCTTGACCCAGGGAGATCTGAGTTCAAATTCAGTCTCAGACACTTATTAGCTTTTTGACTACTAGGCACATCACTTAACTTTCTCTCAGTCTCTGTTTTTATATCTGTAAAATAGGAGTAATAATAATCTCATAGGGTTATTGTAAAGACCTTATGTGAGACTGGAAGAAAGCTAAGACATCACAGAATCCCGGTGGTCAGAAGTTCTTGGACCCTGGTGAAGGAGGTCACAGAGACCAAAAGGCAAAGCCAGTCTTCTTGAAATAGAGCAATCCCTTGAAGGACCAGCAGGTCGTCCTAAGGTTCAGGTGGCTTAAACACAAGGACCTCACCATTCACACATGTACTCCTATTCTGTGCCATTCTGTCCTCTCCCCTAGGTACACTGGACCCCAACTCTGTGATGACTCTACCTTTTAGGACCTAGAACTCAAACTTGTGTAGTCTCAGACAGCAGTGTTGCCCTCTGGTGAGAAGGGACCACACAGGATCCCCTTGGCCATGGATCCTAAGTTTAACACATATGTAGGCTTGTGGTGTGACTTGGCTGAAGTTAAAAGACCACCCACAACCCCTCACCCAGATATAGGATTACCAGTCATCCACTGGGTCTAAAATTCATTGCCTTGAGTTAAATATTATCTCCAAAGATCCTCATGAAAATACGACTGGACTATACAGAAAGGTAACACGTTCTCTTGATTGTGGCTATTAATATGTTAAGGGTGATATGGGAGCAGAAAACTTAGGTTTGCCCGTTGCTTTGCTTCTAACAGCTGTGTGGTAGAAGGAAAGAGGAGGGGAGGAGGGAGGCCCCTCGGGGCTTATTTCCTTCATTTATATTCAATAAGCATGTTTTACATATCTTCTATGTTCTAGGGATTGTGCAAGGCACTTGGGACCCCAAAACAAAAAATAAATAAATAAACCCTGAATTTAAGGAACTTATATTCTTTTGGGAAAAAAGTAATAAGAACCCAGAAAAGTAAATGCAACATATGTATGTATGTATATGGAGAGAGAGAGAGAGAGAGAGAGAGAGAGAGAGAGAGAGAGAGAGAGAAAGAAAGAGAGAGATGTAATGAAGGAGGGGGAGTGGAGGAGGGGAGAATTAAGGGAATAAGAGACCACCTCTTATAAGAAGCAACATTTGATCTGAGCCTTGGATTGAGCTGAGGGTCTTAAGATGCAGGAGTGGGGGAGAAGCATACCTGGCAAGGGTTAACATCATATTCAAAGGCACGGAAAGGCAGGAAGGGGGATGTCATGTGCAGTAGCAAGAGGGCTGGATAGACTGGAAAGTTGAATATATAAAGTAGGATAATGCAGATTGAGCCTAGAAAAGTAGATTGACACCAGATTGTTCAGGGATTTAAATAATGAGATTGGTTTACTTTATTCTAGAGACAACAAGGGGCCACTGGAACTTCTTGGGGTGGGGGTAGGGGAATAATGTGGTCAGATCTGTGCCTTAGGAAAACCAGTGTGGCAGCTGTGTGGAGCATGGGTCAGAAAGAGGGACAAGGGAGGCAAGGAGACCAATAGGAGGAGGCCATTGCAACAATTTGGGCGAGAAGGGATAATGGCTTGAATTATGGAGGTGACCCTGTGACTGAAGAGAAGAGGAAGGATCTAAGTCACACTGTGGAAATGGAGCCAACAAGACTTGGCCCCTGATTAGAAGCTGTGACAGATGAGTCGAGGCTTACTCCAAGATTGTGGCCTGGCAGAACTGTGGTGCCCTATGAGGGGACTGGATGAGGTCTCTTCTGGCTCTAAGTGCCATCATCCTGTATGCAGACTAGCTCACTAACACAAGAAAGGGCACCGAGGCAGTGTGGTAACCAGGTGTGAACTAGAGGTCCTTTTTAGCTCTAAATCCTTTGCCCTGTAGCTGGGCCCAATGAATGGAGCACTAAACCTAGAGACAGGAAGACCTGAGTTCAAATCCAGCCCCAGACATTTACTAGTCATGTGACACTGGACAAGTCACTTTATCTCAACTATAAAATGGGGATAAAAATGACATCTACCTCCCAAAGTTGTTGTGAGGATCAAATAAGATAGTATTTATAAAGCACCTAGAAGATGCTTAAGGAATGTTTGTTCCTTTAGCCCTCTGCCACACTGCTTCCTCCTCTTTCGTGTGTGTGTGTGTGTGTGTGTGTGTGTGTGTGTGTGTGTGTGTGTGTGTGTGTGGCCTGCCTGGCTGCTTTAATTATTCAGTCTTCCCTTTCTGCAGCAATCATCTCAGCTGGTGTCGCCGAGGAAGCGGGTGAGTCGGAATTCTAAGAATAACATTCCAAGCCTTCCGGGATGCTCAGGCTCCATGCTCCTGCAGCATCGGGCACGAGTCTCCTTGGGGCATCCCAGGGGATTTTCCTGGACATTGGCCAGACGCTATCCCTGGGTTAATGATAACAACAGCTTCGCAGTTTATGAATGTGATACCATGGGCAGAGTACCAGAAGATTTGGATTCAAATCCCACTTCTGGCACTTAGTACTTGCATGACCTTGGATAAGTCACTTAACCTCAGTGGACTTGAGTTTCCTCCTCTATAACACAAGGAGGTTAGACCAGATGCCTCCAAGCTCCCTCCTAGCTCTGAATCTATGATTCTATGATAATTACCATGACTTGGGCAAATCACTTAAGGTCTGGGCTTTGGTTTCCTAATCTGCAAAACAATAATGCTAAATTAGACAGAGTTCAAATCCCATTTCTGACATTCCTATATGGGCATGATTCATCCACAGAACCTGTATGTCACTGATCTACAACGGTGGAGGAAGTTTTCATGCTAAGAGTTGGCCCACTGATGAAATGCTAAGCCTGCAGCAAGTGGGTAAATCTCTGGGCTGGGCAAAAAAAATGAATCAGCCCCTGACCTCAAAGAACTTACATTCTATTGGGAGATGGGGAAAACACATCATGTAAATGAAAATTGTATTGTTCCAAGTCTGAATCTGATTATTTAGCACATGTTTTCTGAGTTATTCATATAACCAATTATTTGTGGGGAACAAAAACTGTTGAGATATCTGATTCCCATGACCTTTGAATTTAAAGCATTTTGCTGTCAATTGAAAATGAAACTGGACACTCAAAAACAGGCTGAAGTGTCTGTCCTTTTGTTGTGCATTCCTTTTGTTAGGGCTGGGAAGAAGTGATGATTTTAATTACTTCTGCCAGATTGTTGAGGTACTTGGCTAGACAACCCCAGGAGGAACCCAGCGTCTCCAGTTTAAGATGAGGGAAATGTTCACTTCTGACCTTTGTGGTCTTGTTTGGATGCTAAAATGGCTCCTGGGGTGAGGAGGTCAGAAGTCCTTGGCTAAAAGGTGCCATTTTGGGGTTCCAGCAATGAAAACGAGCAGAAACTAGTGAATATTTATACAGTCAAGATTTTATATCTAGGTGAAAACTCGTTCCATAAAGATGAAGAAGCTCAGTGCATAAGGTCCAGGCTAGACCTTGGAAGCCACTGAGTGCACCCCCTTCATGTTACAGATGAGGAAAACTGAAGCCAGGGAAGCTTAATAACTTGGCCAAGGCTGCACAGATAACTAGAATCAGAGGTGGAACTCCAGAGTCGGCCATCTTCCTCTTTTGTTATAGGACTCAGTATCTTAACTAAGGCAGGGTGATTTGAGCTTGTCTCAGGGCCCTGGAATTTAGAGGATTCAAAAAGTTGAAAGTAATTATTTAAAAAGATTGCATAATTTAATTGTTATATTTATATTTTGCCTTTTGTTGTGTTGTTTGGACTCTTTGTGACCCTATTTGGAGTTTTCTTGACAAAGACACTGAAGTGGATTGCCATTTCCTTCTCCAGCTCATTTTATAGATGAGGAAACTGAGGCACACAGGGTTAAATGACTTGCCCAGGGTCACACAGCTAGTAGTTGTCTTAGTCCAGATTTGAACTCGTGAAGAAGAGTCTTTCTGATTCCACCCCCAGTGCTCTATCCGCTGGGCCACCTAGCTGCCCTTATATTCCTTTAGCAACATAGAAACATTTAGCTTAGCACCTAGGTAGTAAGAACAATTAATTAAAATAGGATGCCATTAGATAGCTTTGCTTCTCCCCCTGTCCCTTATCCTATAGCCCAGGTGAACTTGTTCCTGGGGTCAGACATACCCTGTTCTGACTTCCCCCACCTCTTTGAGGTGCCTTCCTTGAAAGCAGCCTCCAAGCACTCCCAGAGTCCTGAGGTCTCCCCTCTCACTCAACTAAATTTATCATAATTCTTTCTTGTATTGGTGGATTTCAGGAAGAATTTCTGGCTTCTTGCCCCAGATCCACTCCATACCAGTTCCCTCCAGAACTAAATTGCTAGTTATATCTCTGGTAGGAAAGGTCTCATGTTGGACAATGAGGGTTTTTTAGGTAATGGGGGCAAAGCTGGGCATCTGTCCTGAGGTCCCCTGTCCATAACACTGCTTTCCTCCTTTTGTGGCAAGGCCAAAGAGTTGGGCTATCTGTCAATTTCCAATTTAGCCTTCAGAAATTTGAGAGTTGACAATGAATGAATGAATGAATGAATGAATGAATGAATGAGCATTTATTGTGTTTACTATGTCCTAGGAGCTATGTGAGGTGCAAGGGATACAAATACAAAAATGAAACAGTTGCTGCCCTTAAGAAGCTTATAGTCTACCAGAGGAAATTATGTACTTATATGAGAATATATAGAATAAATTGGGAGGAAGGGCACTAGAAACTGGGGAATCAGGAAATATTTCCTAATGTAGAAGATGGTGCTTGAGTAGCATCTTGAATAATAACCTACTATTTAAGGTTTGCAGAGCCATGTGAACAAGTTATCTCATTTGAGCCTCACAACTTCCCTATGACCTAGATCCTATCATTATCCCCATTTTGCATGTGAGGAAAATAAGGCTGAGAGTGTTAAAGTGTCTTGCTACAGTTCATGAGATATCTGCAGCAGAATTTGAACTCAAGTCTTCCTAATTCCGAAGTCCAGCATTCTATCCACTGTACTACATAGCTGTCTCCTTTCTTGAAGTGAACATGGGATTCCTAGAGGTGGAGATGAGATGAGGAGGGAGTCTATTCCAGGCATGGGGGATGAGAAAATCAGAGAGGAGAGAGACAGGCAAAGAGTCGCAATGGAAAGAGGACAGACTCTGAAATCACAAGCCCTTGGCTCAAATCCTAGCTTTTCTGCTTTACTACCTCTGTGGCCCTAGGTGAAGGAGAAGGAGGAGGAGGAAGAGGAAAAGGAGGAGGACAAGGAGGAGGAAGAGAAGAAGCTAGCATTTCTAGATCTCTTATTAAGTGCCAAGCGCTGTACATAATGAAAAGATCACTGGACCAAGGGTTAGGATAGACCTAGTTTCAAATTCTACTTCCCATATATCTCTGGTCACACTTAACCTCTGTGAGCCTCAGTTTCCTCACCAGTAAAATGTGGATAATAATAGCTCTAACACGCACCTCTCAGAGTTGTTGCAAGAAATCAAATTAGATAATACACATAAAGGGCTTTGTAAACCTTTCTGCAATGCCCCTGTGTGATAGGGCTGCCATTTTTCTCTGACCTTTTAAAATTCTGTTTACATATAGAGATGAGCGTGAAATGTCCTACTTTATCAGATGAGATAATGCATTATAAGGCAAGCTTGAAAGAGCTGTATAAATGCCAGTTATTATTATTATTCATAATCACCTTTGGAGTGAATAAATTTTATTGAGAATGATGATTCTTTCAACAACAATGATAGCTCACATTTGTAGCTCACTTTAAGGATCGCACAATGCTTTTTAAATGATATCTCATTTGATCCTCATAACAACTGTGTAGGAGGTAGGCACTATTATTATCCCTATTTTATAGGTAGAGAAACTGAGGCAGACAGCAGTTAAGTGACTTGCCTAAGGGTAACAAGCCAGGAACTATCCATGGTAGAATGGAAAGAGTGTTGGGTTTGGAATCAGAGAATCTGAGTTTAAACCCTGCCTCTTATTCGGTGTGACCTTTGTTAAAGCTCTTCCCCTCTCTGAGGTTCAGTTTCCTCATCTGTAAAATGAGGATTTGGGGCAAGATGACTTCTATTTGTTGTTCAGTCATTTTTCAGTCACATCTGACTCGTTGTGACCTTATTTGGCACTTTCTTGGCAAAGATAATAGAGTGGTTTGCCATTTCCTTCTCCAGCTTATTTTACAGATGAGGAAACTGACGCAAACAGGGGTAAGTGACTTGCCCAGGGTCACATAGGTAGGAAGTGTCTGAGGGTGGATTTGAATTTAGGAAGATGACCTCAGGCCCAGTGCTCTGTGCACCATGGTGCCACCTACCAGCCCAAGGTTACCTCTAAATCCCCTACTAACTTGAGATCTATGGTCCTGTGACCTTTTATTGAATGCCTACTGGTACAGAGAATTGCTAGGACTTGGAAGTAGTGCTTGGCAATGGAAAAGAAGAGGAATTTGGAGGACTTGGGTTGGAATCCCAGCTCTTCTTTTTCAAATGTATGACACTGGGCAAGTCACTGTAGCTTTCTGGGCCTCAGTTTCCCCATGTATAAAATGACAGCATTTGACTAGGTAATCTAGAAGGACCTTCTAACTCCAAATCTGGGATCTTTGGAAATCAGTAAAATACAAGGGAAACTGAGAATGAAGAGAGAGTGAAAGTATGAAGGTGTCAGAGGGACTTGTCCAAGGCCTAGCAAGTAGTGAGTTCAGGACTAAAATCCAGACAGACAGACAGATAGATGGATAGATAGACAGATAGAGAGATAGACAGACAGACAGATGGATAGATAGAGGGATAGATGGATGGATAGACTGACAGTCAGGACAAATGGATGGATAGATAGATAGATAGATAGATAGATAGATAGATAGATAGATAGATAGATAGATAGATAGATAGATAGATAGATGCAGAGGCACACGGAGTATTTGTTAAGCACTTACTATGTACAAAGAGGGTGTTATGTTCAGGACTTGAAGGGATGGGGGAAGAAAGAAAGCAAGAAAGTCCCTGCCCCCAAGGAGCTTATGTTCTAGACAGGGGAAAAATGCATAAAGGAGAGCTGTGAGGAGCAGAGGGCAGGTTACCATGGCAGCCTAGGGAAGCCCGGAAAATGTTTCCGATTCTAAGCCTTTGTCACGCTCTTTCTACTTGACCAGATTGATTCTAATTAAATAGGCGAGATCATTTCTTCACTCAACCTTGCAGCTAAGCACACCCCCTTTACCAGCCTGAGGGAACACAAGATCCCATCACCCTCTCTGCCTAACCGGAAAAGTCTATGCTACTCAGGGGAGGAACATCAATGGAAATCAATACTCTTCTCTCAGGGCAGGTGTTTAGACCAGCAGGCTGCATGCTCACTGCTCAGTATTTGGAAGTTAGAGCCTGTTAAAGGACTAATGGAGGCACATTGCTGCTGAAATTCAGTTGGACCATCGATCGAAGTGAGTCCCTCACTCCTTTCTGCCTCAGTTTTCTTATCTGTAAAATACAGCAACACCCAATAGTCAAAGTCTGATATAAAGTATGGCTAGAGTATCAGAAGGGTGATGGTCTTATCTGCCAATAGCAGTGTTATAAATGGCACGTAGTAAGTGCTTAACGAATGCTTTTTTCATTCATTCATTCACTCATTCATTCATTCATTCATTCATTCATTCAAAGGGTTCTGTTATACTGGAGACCTTTTATTTAAATGAGACTGTTAGAGTGAAACTAACATGGATCAGTTACAAGATCTTATTATGTCAGGAAGATCTAGATGTAAATTCCATTACCTAGAATACAATGAAGGGGAAATGACCTGGAGGCTGGTTACCTCCTGGCACCAGAAGGGTGAGTTAGGGTGAGTCACTTCCATGGTTTTTGCCTCAGTTTTCTTATCTATAAAACGAGGGGGGTTTCCTTTACTCCAATGTCCCTTTCAGCCCTAAATCTATGATTCTATGATCCTATGATTTGGGGATAGAAGGTCATCGAGCCTCATTTTACATTCCCTTCTCGTTTTACCTGGGGGAACCCGAAACACACAGAGTTTAAGTGACTTTCCCAGAGAAAGAGAGAAAAGCTAGAGGCCATCCACCCCTGCTATACGTGAGATGGGGATTGAGAACCCCCTCCCCTTGCTACATGACCATCCATTGTCTTAGTGCTTGCCTATTCTCTATTTCTTTCTGAATCTTTGTGACTTAGAGAGATGGCCTCCTAAGGGGAAACTCCTCTCTCTGCCCCTTCATCTTCTTCCTCCACAGCCCCGGCCTTCCTGGGTTCCCTGGCCCCTTCCGTTGTGCTCTCTAGAGCCCTCATTCAATTGTTCACATATTGCCTTTCCATTAGAACTTGTCAGCCACCCAACCAATCAATCAACAAGGATATTAAGCATCTACTGTGTGCTAGGCATTGCGCTTAAACAGCTGGAGATACAAAAATGAAGCTGAACTAGCCTCTGTCCTCAAGGACCTTATGTTCTTAGGGGCAGAGGATCATTCATTTTTGCATTTCTTCCAACTTCTTAAAACCATGGAAACCTTGTTTCCCCTAGAAAATACTGCATCCTTGGTCAGCCAAGGTCTCTACTATTACACATATTTTCTCTCATGCCCTATCCCATGTCCTACACACACACACACACACACACACACACACACACACACACACGTATACAGATATAGATATACACACACTCCCATATGCACATGAACACTCATACACATATACATACACGCTCCCATATACTCCCTTAAACACACATACATACACAAACACTCCCATATAAACATACATACCAATACACACCCACTAACCAACACATACACACTCTCTCTCTCTCTCTCTCTCTTTCTTTCTCTCTCTTTCTCTCTCTCTCTCTCTTTCTGTCTCTCTCTCTCTCTCTCTCTCTCTCTCTCTCTCTCTCTCTCTCACACGCACACACACACACACTGGGCCAGGAGGAGTCATGTTCCTTACTTCTCACTGTCACCTCCAGACCTTCCCACTAGGGCCCTCCTCAGTATCCTTTCTTACTTTGTATTTTATTCTAGCCAGATAGCTCACCCCAACTCAACCTTCTGGTGCCAGTAGGTAACCAGCCTCAAGGCCATTTCCCCTTCCTTGTATTCTAGGTAGAGAAAGGAACCTCAGGGGCCCTCTAATCTTTCTCCAGAGTTCTAGCCCTGGCTCGGCAATCTTCCTCCCCACTCCAAGTCTTGCCTTTATACTTAGGAAATTTCATCCTGGCTTCCAAGTTCATCAACCATCTCAGTTCTCATGCCCAGTACCTTCTCTTCACCTCAGATACACATGGATGTGGTTGTTTCCTGGATCTCACAATCAATCATCCACAGGAGTTCCATCTCCATGATCAAGAACTCTGAAATTCCCCTATGAATTAGTGAATGAGTAAATGAATGAATGAAAAAGCAAAAGAAGTCACAAAATAAGTTAAGCAAATTCCATTGAGCATAAATGAATATAATAATAATGATGCTTAACATTTGCATAGTATTTTAAATTTAGTAATCCAATTGGCCTTTAATTCTTTTAAGTAAAATTTTAATTTTTTTAATCAACGAAAGTCTGCCTTCTCTTCCTTTCCCCTCCCCCACCCTAACTGAGAAAGAAAAACAGAAAATATAGAGTCAAGCAAAACAAATTCTCCCCCTTGACTATGTAAAAAATGTGTCTTAATCTTCACTGAGTCTGCGCTAAATCTGAGTCCATCACCGCTATTTCTGGTAGGAATCATGTTTCATCAAGAGTCCTCTGGAATTCTAGTTTGTCATTGCATTGGTCAGAATTCTATAGGGTCTCAAAGCTGCTGCTATTGTATAAATTTCTCCTGATTCTACTCACTTCAATCTGCATTAGTTCATACAAATCTTCCCAAGTTTCTCTAAAACCATACCCTTCATCATTTCTTAGAGTACAATAACATTCTGTCACATTCACATACCATGACTTGCTCAGCAATTCCCCAATTAATAAGCACCCTCCTCAGTTTCCAATTCTTTGCCACCACAAAAAAAATGCTGCCAGAAACATTTTTTGTGCACATGGATCCTTCCCCTCTTTTGTCTCTTTGGGGTTAGCACTTTAACATTTGCAAGGAGCTTTATGTGAATGAATGGATGAAAAGATATTTATTAAGCACCTACTATGTACTGTATTGTATTGTGTTAAGTGTTGTGGATACAAAAAGAGACATGGAGACAGTCCCTGCTCTCAAGGAGCTCACATTCTAATAGGAGGGAAAATGCATAGAAGACAGAGGAGATGGTAATGCATCCTTATCTAATATTGTTACCCCTGATAAAATTATGCTTGGTGTCATTTGACAGGGCCAAGGACTTTCACCATATGACTATAATGTGCTGTCCTCCCATCTGTTCCTGAACATCACTCCTCCTAACCCTACTGTGCATCTTCACCAAAACCTCCACTCACCCGTTCCCGTCCCCCCCGCCACTTTTCCAGATCATTACCCCTATACTGGGATTGCTTTCCTCTCTTCAAAATCTTGACACTATTTTTAGCTGTTTCATCTCTAACCTGAAAGTCAGCCTGGTATAGTGGGTAGCCAAGGAGACCTAGATTCATGCCTCCCTGCCCACACAAATTGACTTGTAACCCTGGGCAAGTCATTCAATGCTCCCAGACAACTCTCCAAGATTATAAATTGAGGAGAAGGTGCTGACCTGCATTGATAACATTTCTTCCCAGGAACCCTATACATTGACAAAGTCACAAGCCCTGTAAACACACACACACACACACACACATACACACATACACACACAACCTGAAAACACGTTAACCTTTCCTCTACCATAGAATCCCTTTCTCTTAAGATTGGGGAGGATCTTAGAAGAGAGAACATATATTATCAGCTTTGTAATGGAACTTAGATCCTAACCCTTCTCATTCCCTTTACAAAACCCATCCTTGGATTACCCTCACCATCCCCTTTCTCTGCTCCTGCTAATTGCTACTGAATGCCACTTGAGAAAATCTGATCGGGTCCACCACAAACTTATGTTATTCAATCTCAGTTGAGATTTCATTGCCACACAAAAATCCTTTTACTCTTCCTTGACTGACTCCCTATCTCACTCTCCAAAGCATGCATTCCAAACCCTTTCTTCTCTCTTTAGGTCATCTGTGACATCCCTACCCTTCCATCTCAGTAGAGGACTTGGTCTTATATTTCATTGAAAAACTGAGGCTGTCACCTGCTTTCTTCTCCCCCATCTATCTCTCCAATTCCCTCAATAGCATCCCCATTGTCTCCATCTTTAGGCTGGTACCAGAGGAAAAGATTGCCCTTCTTCTTATCCAAATCAACCAATTTCCTTATGTCCTTGATCCCACTCCCTCCTATCTCTTCCAGAAGCTTTCAGCTTCTGTCAACCCCTCTCTTTTTCTCATCTTCAACCAAAAGCAACCGACTCCTCTTGCTGCCTACAAACAATCTCAGCCCTACCTCATTCTTTGAAAACCTTTACTTGACCCTGCCATCTT
Source organism: Phalanger gymnotis (assembly GCA_028646595.1). Classification (NCBI taxonomy): domain Eukaryota; kingdom Metazoa; phylum Chordata; class Mammalia; order Diprotodontia; family Phalangeridae; genus Phalanger; species Phalanger gymnotis. The sequence goes on along the minus strand of CM053624.1, from coordinate 24,457,754 downwards.
CTCAAGCTATGGTCCTATATCTCTCTTCCCTTTAAAAGCTCAAATCTAGGAAACTCTTCCTATATTTGTCATTTCCTTGTCATATTCTACCCCCTTCTCAACCCTTTCAATCTGGTTTATGACCTCATTACTAGACTGAAATCACTCTCCATGGTTACCAATAATCCATTAATTGCTAAAAATAAAAAAAATTAGAATTAAAGATATATACATATATATGTGTGTATATATATATATACATATATATATATATATATATATATATATATATACATACACACAAAGAGAGAGAAAGAGAGATAGAGATTTCCTTTTCTCAGTCCTCACCCTTCTTAACATCTCTGCAATGTTTTACACCATTGATTACTCCATCATGGTACTTATTATTTCTTCTCTGAGTTTTTGTGACATTTTTTCTCTCATAGTTCTCCTACTATTTGTGTGACTGCTCCTTCCCAATCTCCTTTGCAAGATATCCATCCATGGTTCTACCTTTATGTGCAGGTGCACCCCAGGGCCCTATCCCAGGCTCTTCTTTTCTCTTACTTTGCATTCTTTTTTGGTATCCTTATCAATTCTATTGGTTCACTTATCACCTCTATGTAGATGGCTTCCAAACCTGCCTACCCAGGCTTCATCTCTCTCTCTTGAGCATTACCAGCTGCCTTTTGGACATCTGTACTTGGATGTTTAGTAGGCATCTCAGCTTCCACGTATCCAAAACAGCTTCCATTATCTTTGCCCCTAAACCCACCCAGCTCCCTTCCCTGTTTTCTTTTGAGGGCACCATCTCCTTTCTAGGTACCCAGGTTTACCACCTCAGAGTAATCTTCTGCACCTTATATCCAAGCAGTTGCCAAGTCTTGTCACTCGAATTTCCATAGAGTCCATCCTCTCAACTCATAGGCCACCACCCTAGTTGAGACCCTGATCACATCTTTTCTGGACTATTGCAATAGCAATTACAATCCAGTCTTCTTGCCTTTCTTCTCCCCATTTCAGTCCGTCATCCCTACAGTCAAATTGACATTTCTAAGGCATAGGTCTAACTATATCCTTCCCTGCTCAAGATGTTCCAATTCCCTTTTGTTCCCATTTATCTGTTTTCTATTTAAGTCCAGGCTATCTTTCTGGGTTAGTTTCATGCTACACTGCCCCTCCCCCAATGCATACATACTCTACCTTCTAGTTAAACTGGCTTACTTCCCATTCCTGGTCTACGACGTCCATCTCCACCTCTGGACTTTTGTCCAGGCTGTTTCCTACAGCTGTAATGTTATCCTTCACCTCCACTTCTGGGAATGCCTTCAAGGCTCAGCTCATGAAATTTTTCCTGATTTTCACATTAATCCATGCTCCCTCTCCTCAATTGCTTTGGGTTTACTCTGTAGCTTTTATTTACTTATTCATGTATATATTATTTTCTCCCACAAAAATATAAACAACGTCCATCAAGGCAGGGGCTATTTCATTTATGTCCTCAGCACCTAGCAGTGTCTTGCACATGGAAGTCACTTAATCCAGGCTTTCAAATAGAATAGAATAGAGTAGAATAGAAGGGATTCAGAGCTAGGAGGGATTGTGTAGGTCACCTAAGCCAACTTCCACATTTTACACATTTTACAAATGAAGAGAATGAGATTCAGGAAGAGGAAAAAGATGATAAACTTTATATGCAAGCAAGTTGCAAGTGAATCGGGATTTGAATCAGATCCTCTCATCAAAATTCTATTGCTTTTTTAGGAGCACTGTGTTTGTAGAGTGAGGTTTGTAGAGTGAGGACCTAAGTTCCAATCCAGGCTCTGCCACTTACCAGTTGTGTGACCTTGAGCCAATTGTTAAACCTCTCTGAGCCTCGGTTTACCCTTTTGGGAAATGATGGGTTTGGATTAGTTGATTTTCAGTGTCCTCTCCAGCTGGAAATCTATGTTCCTATTTTCCTCAGATTAGTAGCAAGGCGCTCTTTCCGCCATCTTGCGGCGCTGCCACCATGGTGCGCATGAATGTCCTGGCAGATGCTCTCAAAAGCATCAACAATGCAGAAAAGCGAGGAAAATGCCAGGTTCTCATCAGGCCGTGCTCCAAAGTAATCGTCCGGTTCTTAACTGTGATGATGAAGCGTGGTTATATTGGCAAATTTGAGATCATTGATGATCACAGAGCAGGAAAAATTGTTGTAAACCTCACGGGCAGATTAAACAAGTGTGGTGTAATCAGCCCCAGATTTGATGTTCAATTGAAAGATCTGGAAAAGTGGCAGAATAATCTCCTACCATCCCGTCAGTTTGGGTTTATTGTGCTTACTACCTCATCTGGCATCATGGACCATGAGGAAGCAAGACAAAAACACACAGGAGGAAAAATCCTGGGATATTTTTTCTAAGGGTGTAAAATAAACATACAAATAAAATGCTCCAGTGGAATAAAAAAAAAAAAGAATAGTAGCAAGGCGTGCATGGTTCGTCTTCATCCTGAGCATCTTAGGTTCTCATTTCCAAAGAGCTAACAGGCTGCCTATCTTCTCTCCTACCTCCCATCTCCTGGGCACAGCTAGGATTGCACTCTTTACATCTCCCCATTATTCCCCTCCCCCATGGAAAATTCCCACATGGCTTTCCTTCCTCCACTATTCCCAGGAGAGAAGGATAACATGCGTCAGAGTGAAGGATCTGAAAATGTCTCCCTCCCAGTACTCCTACCCCTGCTCCTGCCTGCTACACCTTCAGGAAGCACCTACAGGACTGGCTCAGGGGTAGAGAGGGTCACCCAGCTAGCTCACTACCCACCTCTTAGCAGGGACTTGGGAAAGCTTCTGTGTTATTCAATTGTTTTGTGAGAACCCAAAGTGTGACAGGCAAACTTGGACATTCATGGGCTGATAGCAGGTCAGACGTGGAGGGCTCTTAGAACAGAGAATGTCAAAGCAGGGAGGGGCTTTAAAATATAGAATTTCAGAACTGGGAGAGGCCTTAGAACAGAGAATGTCAGAGCTGAGAGGGGCTTTAGAACCTGGAATGTCAGAGCTGGGAGGGGCCTTAGAACATAGAATGTCAAGGTTGGGAAGGATCTTAGAAGACAGAACATATATTACCAGCTTTGGAATGGAACTTAGAGCATAGAACATAAATTGTTAAATCAACAAACATTAATTAAGCATTTGCTGAATACAGAGCAATGTGCTAAATACTCCAGGTGAGAGATGTTTAGGCAAGACTCAGTGCTTGCTCTCAAGGAGCTTACAGTCTAAGACAAAACATATAGATCTAATACACAAATTCCATGGTCATGAATTCAAGTTACAAAATCAGGTGCTCTGTGGGGTTCACAAAGGAAGGTCAGTACTAAAGTGCATGTGTTGAAGAAAGAGTGTTGGGAAGATTTGGGAGGGCTTTCTGGAGGGGGTGGCATTCTGAGCTGGGGTTTGAAGAATAGATTGGAACTAGACAGGAGGCAAAAGGAGAGAAGGAAATGTCATAAACAGGAGAGGCAATGTCACAGCGGTAAAAGATACCAGTCCTCATCTGGGGGACTGAGAAGACATGCTATGAATGTAGCATAAGCTTCTAGAGAGAGCAAGAGTGTAAGGCTGGCAAGGTATCACAGAAGGCCTTGAATGCCAGGTCCCCAGCCTGTGAGATTTTTTTTTTTGCTGGGGAAAGAATCTTTGAGACTGATTTTGAAGATAAACCCCATAAAGGCTTAAACAGAAGTTATAAGCATAAGATCCTCTTTGATTATAATGTAAATGAATTTGAACAAAAAGCTAAGTGGGCAAGATCATAATATCCACCTTCAAGTCCAGCAGTTCTGCCTTTCTTCTATCTAACTGCCCACAACAAAGGGGTTTTTTAATTTTTCATAATATTCTTGCTAATAAAAGCTAGCTCTGATATTCTCCTTCCATATAGTTGGGGAAAATGATGCCAGGGCAGTGGGGGAGAACAACAGTGCTCTGTTGAAGATGACACAGCTAGAAAGCAGAGAATGGGGATCAGAACTCAGCTCCCCTGAATGATGGTCCAGTGGTCTTTCAGCTACACAAAGTTGGAATGGAACCAAGCCCAGAAACTAATTTTTTGGTTGAACCATGTAATAAGGCAAGGGTTTTATTTGTTTGCTTTTTTAAAAAAGACACCTACTGTGGAGCTGTGAATTGGTCTAATCGTTCTGGGAAACAATTTGGATTTATGTGAGAAAAGTTCTTAAATTGTTCATACACATTAATCCAGAAATCCCACTCTTAGGCTTATTCCCCAAGGAGTCAAAGAAAGAAAGGCCCCCATCTGTGCAAAAACATTGAGAGCAGCACTTTTCAGTTTCACGTTCTTGTTTTTAGCAGCACTTTTTATAATAGCAAAAAGCTACAGTGGTGTGCAAATTAACTGAGACAAAATAGAGTAATTAAAACCTTATGACTTTTTACATCTTTAAAAAACTTTTAATATGCCACATGCCCTTCTTTTGCTGCACTGACTTCTTTTTAAACATAGTATGACCTTGAGTTTACAAGGTTTTGACACATTCCATAATGTTTCATTTTGAAACCACATATCTTATTGGACATTAAACAGACCTTTGACAAAGTCCATTTTTCTACAACTAGCCTTGATTATAGCCCATATAGTTTCTTTTTAATATAGTTTCTTAATTCTGTTAAATGTTTCCAATTGCATTTCTCAAAATTTTTAACATTCATTTTCAAAAATTTTGAGTTCCAAATTTTCTCTCCTCCCCACCCCTCCCCCACCCTTTGAGAGGGAAGGCAATATTATGTCACTTATACATGTGAAGTATGCCAAACATAATTCTATATTAGTCATGTTGCAAGAGAAAACAAACATACCAAGAGAACAAGAAAATTTTTTTAAAAGTATGCTTCAATCTGTACTCAAAGTTCTTCACTTCTCTCTCTAGAGATGGATAACATTTTTCATCATGGGTCCTTTGGAATTGTCTTGGATGATTGTATTCTTCAGAGTAGCTAAGACTTTCACAGCTGATCATCCTTACACTACCGCTTTTACTGCGTATAACTTTCTCCTGGTTAGCTCACTTTGTCTTTCATCAATTCATATAAGACCCCCAAGTTTTTCTAAATCTGTCCTGCTTGTCTTTTCTTATGCAACAAAAGCATTCCATCACAATCAAATAACACAGCTTGTTCAGCCATTCCCCAGTTAATGGATAGCTCAATAGAATTTAAATTAGGAGTATTCCCAGGCCATTAAGGAATGTTTATCTCCATCTCTTGGATATATTTCTTAACTTTTCTCAATCGGTGGCATGGTGAAGATTGTGTGGCAGTATACCATCTCCTTTTGGGAATCTCTATAATTCTGGAATGAGTCTGCCTTTCAATATACCAATATAGTTCTCAAAATTTGAATATCACTCCCTTGTCTTTGCTCGTTTTCTTAGGATTAATTGGGTTGTTTTGCAGCAACAATTTGTTCAGTTCTTGGCATTGTTTTTCATTTTTGGCCATACTGTCTTTTGATTGTTGGTTCAATTGATACTGTTTTCACTGTGGACTAGAATGATCTAGGAAACTCTTGATTTGCCCACACCAACAATGACTCCAATATCACTAGCAGTCATTAAAGTATGCTCTTTTAGAGCTACAGTTTTTGCCCATTTCCTTAGAGAAATATCTATTCTCAAAAACATATTAAAAACACAATGAGAAATCAATGAAGCAGATATATGGCACTCAACTCACAGAGAACCAACTAAAGTTAGGGAGGCCAGCTCAGTCTAACTTTATCTGTTTAAAGTCACATGATCTGAGTCAACCTAGTGTCAGCAGAAGCACACAACTATGATTAGTGCTATCACAAAATGTATTGCTTGCTCCAAGAAGTTCCCACACCTCTGTTGAAACAAACCATATTCCCAAAGATTAGGGACTATCTGTAATATATAAATGGTACAGAATGTCATTAGGCCATAAGTAATGATCAATATGAAGAATTCAAAGTGATTTGCGAAGACTTTGATTAAATGATGCAGTTAGAAGATAGCAGAAATAAGAGAACAATTTACACAACTGCTGAAAGAAGGTCATGAAGACAACCTAAAAAGGTAACATAAGTCAAATACAATTTTGGTCAATGTAGGTTCCAAATGAATTAAATGGCTAAAATATACTTCCCTTTGGTTAACAAATGGTAAATTATGAGTTGAAGGTTACATGTGTTTTCAGTAGCAATTGAAGTATTAGACACTCTGATCTAAGCCGTTGGAAAAATATCAGTTACTCATGAGTAGGACAAGCCAATACAATAAAAATGACAATTCTGCCTAGATTAATTTACTTATTCAGTGTCATACCAATCAAACTGCCAAAAATATTTTATAGAACTAGACAAAATAATAAAAAAAATTCATCTGGAAGAAAAAATGGTTGAGAATATCAAGGGAATTAATGAAAAAAAAAGTAAAGGAATGTGGCCTAGCCATACCAGATCTCAAACTATATTACAAAGCAGCAACCATCAAAACTATTATGTATTGGCTAAGAAATAGAGTGGTGGATCAGTGGACCAGATTAGGTACACAAGACAAAGTAGTAAATGACCACAGCAATCTAGTGTTTGATAAACCCCGAAGATCCCAGTTTCTGGGATAAGAACTCATTATTTGACAAAAACTCCTGAGAAAACTGGAAAACAATATGGCAGAAAGTATGTATGTATCAACGTCTTAAACGATATGTTAAGATAAGGTCAAAATGGGTACATGATTTAGATGTAAAGGGTGCTACCACAAATAAATTAGGAGAGCAAGGAATAGTTTATCTGTCAGATTTATGGAAAAGGGAAGAATTTATGACCAAACAAGAGATAGAGAGCATTACAAAATATAAAATTGATAATTTTGATTATATTAAGTTAAATATTTTTTTGCACAGACAAAACCAATGCAACCAAGATTAGAAGGAAAACAGAAAGCTGGGAAACAATCTTTAAAGCAAGTGTCTCTGATAAAGGCATCATTTCCCAAATATATAGAGAACTGAGTCAAATTTATAAGAATACAACCCATTCCCCCAGTTGATAAATGGTCAAAGGATATGAACAGGCAGTTTTCAGACAAATAAATAAAAGTTATATATAGTAATATGAAAAAAATGTTCTAAATCACTATTGATTAGAAAAATGCAAATTAATACAACTCTAAAGTACCATCTCACACTTATCAAATTGGATTGTATTACAGAAAAGAAAAATGATAAATGTTGGAGAAGATGTGGGAAAATTGGGACACTAATGCATTGTTGATGGAGTTATGAGGTGATCCAACCATTCTGGAGAACAATTTGGAACTATGCCTAAAGTGCAATCAAGCTGTGCATATCCTTTGACCATTACTAGGTCTGTATCTTAAAGAGTTCATTAAAAAGGGGAAAAGACATACATGGACAAAAGTATTTATAGCAGCTCTTTTTGTGGTGGCAAAGAATTGGAAATTGAGGGGATGCCCATCAACTGGGGAATGGCTGAACTAGTCATGGTATATAAATGTAATGGAATACTCTTGTGCTATAAGAAATTATGAGCAAGTGGATTTCAGAAAAACCTGGACTTACATGAACTGACACAAAGTGAAGTGAGCAGAACCAGGAGAACATTGTACACAGACAGTATCAGGAACATTGTGTGATGATCATCTAGGACTGACTTAGCTCTTCTCAGCAATACAAAGACCCATGACAATTCCAAAAGGCTAATGAAGGAAAATTTTATCCATATTCAGAGAAAGAATGGTTAGAGTCTGAATGCAGATCAAAGAATACTATTTTCACTAGAATTCTTAATCGTGTGTGCATTTTTTTTTCCTTTTGGTCATTTCTTCTTTTACAATATAACTAATTTGGAAACACATTTTACATGATTGAACATATATAACTATATCAAATTGCTTACCATCTCAGGGAGAGGAGAGGTGAAGGAGGGATAAAATTTAGAATTCAATTTTTTTAAATGAATGTTAAAAATTGTCTTTGCATTGGAAAAAATGAAATATTAGACACATTTGCTTAACTGCTGTTGTTGTTGTTGTTTTAATGGGAAGGGCCTTTTGGGAGAAGAAATACTGATTGGGAAAGGTTTTAGGTGTGAAAACAAAACATATCAATTAAAGGACTGAAAATTTCCACTAAATAACCGCAAGGTAGAATCAAACTTCTATGTTATCTGAGTTTTCTGAACTGAATCAAAACCAGAATTCCAAGACAATCTTTTCTGCCACAATTCTAAAGCTGAAAGAGACCTCAGAAACTAGATGGTCCAACTTTCAACTAAACAGAAGTCTCCTCTGAAACATCCCTGACCAGAGACCAAGTACCATTCCCTTAGAGATGGAGTGGAGATCCTCTTGATGGGGAGCCACAGATGGTTGTTGTTGTTCATCCTTCATTCTCAAAGAGGATCAATGATGCCAGGAGGCCCCTTCTTCCCAAGGGGATCCATTCCACTTCAGGAACACTCATTAAAAAAAATTCCTTGTGCATATCAACTGTTATGAAGGTATTTTTGAAGTGATGAGAAAAAACTATAATGAGATGTGATCACCTTTTTATCTTCACCTTGGAAAGAGATAGAAGGAAGGAAAGAAGGAAGGAAAACATTCTAAGTGACTCCTATGTGCCAGGCACTGTGCTAAGCACTTTACAAATACTATTTCATTTGATGCTCACAGTAACCCTGGGAGGTAGGTGCTGTGATTATGCCCATTTTAGAGTTGAGAAAACTGAGGTAGAAATCAAGTGACTTGCCCAGGAACACACAACTAGTGACTATCTTAAGCCGGATTTGAATTCAGGTCTTCATCATTCCAGTATCTTTGCCAAGAAAAGTCCAAATTAGGTCACGAAAAGTTGGCTACAACAGAACAACTTCTTGACTCCAGGCCCAGCGGTCTCTCCACTGCACCTAGCTGCTTCCAGATAGCTATGTAGGATTTGGTAGATAAGTACACAAGGCAGAGTATTCAGAGTTTATCTGCTATTCAGACACTTCCTAATTATCTGAGAGGAAACTTGAGATTGGAGCATGGATCAAGGAGCTTGACCCAAGGCGTCCGGGTATGTGAATCCCAACCTGGTGAGGATGTTCTGGGGTGGAAAACTGCATGGTCTTTGGGAAACCAGGTCTTTGGGACCTGGTAGCTAGGCATGTGATCTGGGGTTAGAGATAATGGTGAGACACCCAGCCTGATGAATTTGAGTTCAAGATTAAATCAGAAAGCTCATACGCCTTCCTTTCTGGGCCTGGGCAGATTTCTTTTTGATCCATTTCCTAACGACCTTTCCCTGGTGTATTATTTATTTTAGATTGTGAATAAGCCTGAGTAAATTCTCTCTTGTGGTCTGGTGCATGCAGCAGACATGGGATAAGAAGGGAAAGAGGGAATGGATGCAAGATTTCAATATCCAGCTTTGCTGGCAGTGACAGAAGAAAGATGAAAGGTAATTAGGGACCTCATGTGGCCAATATCTGAATAATACTAATTGGCATTTCCATAGTGGTTTTCACATATATTATCTCTGAGTCTCAATAAGCCTGTAAGCATGGGACTAGAGGCATTCTTATTCCCATATTACAGAAGAGAAAACTAAGGCACAGATAGCTTCAGAGACTTGCCCATGTTCATACCACTATCACATCAAGGTCAGGATTTTCTGGGTCTTCAGTGCTCTATCCATTCAAGCATTCAATCTCTGAACCCACAGAGCCAAGAAGATAACTCAGTAAGTGATGAAGTCAGCAGGGGAAGATGATCATGCAAAGCATTATTAAGGTTGTTTTGAAGATAATATAATTGTAATTTGGAGAGTTGCAGAGACTTGTCACTTCACATATTTACATCATTAACAAATGTCAGAGTCAGAGTTCAAATCCAGTTCTCTCGACTTCTCAGGACTAGCACTCTTTCTAATTGCTCGAGGCGAGCAGCTACATGGCGAAGTGGATAGAGCACCGGTCCTGGAGCCAAATACGGCCTCAGACATTTACTATATGTGGGACCCTGGGCAAGTCACTTAACCCTGTTTACCTTAGTTTCTTCTTCTATAAAATGACCTAGAGAAGGAAACAGCAAACCACTCCAGCATTGTTGCTAAGAAAACCCCAAATGGGGTCACACGGAGTCAGATGCAACTGAACAACAAAGTAGTCAAAGAATTTTGACCTAGAAGAAGAAGAAAATTTGGGTCCAAGAGAGTTGTGACTTGTCTGGAGTCATATACATCAATCAAGATTTGAACCCAAGTCCACAAGCCTAACATTCATTCTATAATAGCTAGTTCATAAGTTGATGGCAGTAGGGTCTTTAGAAAGAGACTTCAGACCCACCTAATCCAAACCTATCATTCTAGAGATGAGGAAATTGAAGCTCAGTCTTCCAAGGTCACATAGATACTGACCAGTGGAATTTGAATTGATATCCTTTACACTGTGCTGTTTCCCTCCTCAGGGATGTTTAGAAAGAAGTTAAAGGCAAATGTAGTGGGACATAAGCCCCCTGTAGGGAAGGCTAGAGAGACTTGCCCAAGATCACACAGCTAGTAACAGAGCTGAGATTCAAAACCAGGTCTCCCAACATCAAATCTATTGTTCTTCGTGCCACCCTAAGCTTCCTTTATGGGACCAAAAACAGTGCCAAGATTGAGCTTATACCTATAGTGGCTGGCCAAGTCAGGAAGACCCAATACCTAGGACTGACTTGGGAGGAGTATACAGGGGGTGAAGCCCTCTGCTTTCCCACTGTCCCATGTCCAGCCTCTCTCTACAAAGCAATGGCCCATTGTCTCTATTGGGCATTCTGGATGACGCAGGACCCTCCACTCCCAGGCCCTGGAGCTCTGCCACCATCTCCACTGATTGGAGAGCAGAGGAAATAGGTTCTCTTCCAGCGCTCAGGCCCATCTCCCTGCTGATTGTAATCAACACTCATTCATAGGACCCTGTTTACCAGCTTGGGAAGGCATGATGCTAATGGGCTAGGGGTACCATCTTACTGAGCGAGAGGGAGGGAAATGGAGATGACAGTGAGGAGAGAAGGAGCAAGTGCTGTCCAGGGAATCTGGGCAGGACTGACCGTTTGTTCTATGCTCTATTCCAAACCCCCCCCCCCATTTCTTGCTCTGTGCAGTTCACCATCAGCTTTCTGGACTCCAGCTATATTGATCCATCAGCCCTATTATCCCACCACATTCTCCCTCCCCTCCCTCTGGTTTCCCCAGGCATTCCCCAACTCCTGCCCTTCCCTTCTCTCAGAATCAGATAATAATGATCTCTGATTTTTGCATAGCACCTCATACCTCTGAAAGCTCCTTCCCTATTATTTAATCCTTATACCAGCCCTGAAGCACAGGTAGTTCTCGCATAATTATTCCTATTCATTTTGGCCTGGACTCATGATTTCATCCATATAAAGTACTTCCCAGTGAGGAAACTCCCTCCACCAATGCACCTGCTCCACATTTTTAGTCAGAGAGTTGCCTACGGTGCAGGGGGAAGGGGATGGGGGATTTCGTAGTCCCTCAGCCAGTGCATCTTAGGCTAGTTCTCTTAGACCTTCATGCTTATTTTTATAGTTGAAGGATCTGTAGCTCAGAGGCAGTAAGTGGCACAGCCTGAATTTGAACATGATCACCTGGGTTCAAATTCCAAAGATCATCCACCAAACTTCTTTATTCATTAATTAATTTATTTTTTCACTAAACTTCTTAAAAGTGGTGTTGTTGTTGTCCCATCATTGAGTCATTTCCGACTTTCTATGAACCCATTTTGGGTTTTCTTGGCAAAGACACTGGAGTGCTTTGCCATTTCCTTCTCCAGCTCATGTTTAGAAAACTGAGGCAGATAGGGCTATGGGACTTGCCCAGGGTCAGTCACATAGCTAGCAAATGTCTGAGGTTACATTAGAACTCAGGTTTTCCTGACTCCAGGGCTGGAGCTCTATCTGCTGTGTCACCTAACTGCCCTCTTAAGAGCTGAAAAGTGGAAACTAGACCCCAGATCTCCTGACTCCAAGTTCCATGCTCTTTCTACTACACTCTGCAAGAATATACCACTTATATGGATATTGCATTTATATGAGGGTATATATATGCTTGGTGGTGGTTAGAGCAATGGCAGTAGCTATGGGTTATGAGTATGTGTACTTGTGCTGTTGTTGGTTGTATACATGGCTCTGGTTGTGTGGATCTGCACATCCCTGTCCAGGGAGAGTGAAGCCAGGATGGTGAAAAGCCTTGTGACCACTTCCTATAAAACTTGATTGAAGGAACAGGGGTGTTTGGCTTGTAACAGGGAAGGCTTAGGCCAGATCAGATAGCTGTCTTTAAGTATTGAGACTATCATTTGGAAGAGGGATTAATCTTGTTCTGCTTGGTCCCAGAGGACAGAACCAGGAGTAATGGATGATGGGAGTTGCAGAGAGGTAAATTTAGGTTTGGCATTGGGAAATATCTTTCTAATAATTAGAGATTTCCAAAAGCGGAATGGGCCATGGAGAGGAGGTAGGATCCCCCTCCTTGGAGGTCTTGAAGCAGAGGCTGAATAACCACTTGCCTGGCATGTTGTAGTAGAGATTTTTTTCAGGTGGGGCTTGGACTCAGTGAATGCTAAGGTCCCTTATAAATTTCGAATTCTGTGATTCTGCATCCATGTTCAAAACTTTATATATAGGACATGACCTTGGGACTGTCTGCCATTTGCATCCACTCCTCACAGCCTCCCTGCTCAGATGCCACAGTGGAATAAGGAGCACATATCCTCCTGGCTACTAATTATGTCTGTTATATGGTCATCTCCATAAAAGAGTCTCTACTTAACTATGTAACAAAGAGCCCTACTTCAATAGTTATTTACTGATTACAAAGCGCTTTTCTTACAACACCCCTTTAATGTGGGGTTCAGAGAATATTATTCCTATTTTATAGATGAGGAAATGAGGTTCAGAAAAGTTATGCTAAGTTACCCATGATGACACAGCAAGGAATGGTTGAAAACAAGATTCAAAATCATATCCCCTGACTCCAAGTTCTAGGTTTCTCTTACTAGACTGTGCTGGCTCACCAGGGTATGAATTATTTTCCTTTGTAAGCCTGTGGCAACAAGACTGTGGAAAAACCATTCTGCTAGAGCAGCAGCTGAGTGAATCATCAGAGAGAACCCAGGGAAATAGGTGGACCTAGGAATCTCAAATAGGAAATTAGTGATCAGTCATTGGACTCAGCTCATGTCAATCATATTGACTCTGCCAATGAGGCATCCCACAGACTAGAAACAGGAATCTAGCCAGTAGCCCACCTGGGGGATGGAGAGACTGAATTCTGAAACAGAAAGAGACATGGAGGTTGTTTCTGGCCTGGCCCTTAGAAAGGGTGATGGCTGTCATTGAGTTCAGTGGAGAAACTGTGAGTATAGGATCCACAGGTAAAAGAATTGAAATTGCTTAAAGGGTTCTTGTTTGTTTTCAGGACTTTTCATGATCCCATTTGGGGTTTTCTTCACAAAGATACAGGATTAGTTTGGCATTTCTTTCTCCAGCTCATTTTGCAGATGAAGAAACTGCAGCAAACAGGATCAAGTGACTTGCTCAGGGTCACACAGCTAGTAAGTGTCTGAGGCTGGATTTGAACTCAAGAAGATGCATTGAAGGGTAGGACCAGCTGGGAAGCCTTTGTGTGGGGTGAACCTCTTTCCTCCAATCTAATCCAATGCCATCTAATTCAAACCAATCCAATCTAGTCCAAAGAGCATATATTAAGTACCTACTATATGTAAGACATCTTTGCTAGGTCCTTGAATGAGAAGATAATGAACAATGCCTGCCCTAAAGTAGCTTATATTTCTGCTTTGGCAGAGGAGGATAGATACAACATATAAACACAAATGCATATATATGGAATGATTTGAGGAGGAAGACAGTCCCAACAACTGTGAAGATCAGAGGTTATTTCTCATAGGAGGTAGCACTTGAGCTGACCCTCGTTTAGTGATGCTAAAAGGAAATGTTGAAGAGGAAGTGGGGAAAGCGGTATAGCTTTTGCAAAGGCCCAAAGCCTGGAAATAGAAGGCTGAGTTCAGGGAAAAGTAAGTAGCCCAGTTAAACTACAACATCAAAAGCATGAAGGTAAGTAATATCAAACAAGCTTGGAAAGGTAATCCAGGGCCAGGTCATTCAGGGCTTTGAATGCCAAATTGAGGATATTGTATTTCACCCTAAGGCCATAGGGAGCCACTGGAAGCTCTTGAGTGGAGTAGTGCTGCGTTCACACTTTGTTCTCAGGCTACACTAACATTCTGTTTCACGTCTCTTAATGTTCTTTATGGAATATCGTGGGTTACAATGCGTGCCATGTCCCTCCAATCTGACTCTATCTCCAGCAGCCCATCCTAGTACTTGAATTCTCCTCATTTATATTTCATCTTCTTGGGTTCAGCATCGCCCTCTCCAGGTCCTCTCCCTTATACTGATAACTCTGCTGGGAGGAGAGGAGGATATTCCCAGTCCCTCCCTTTTCAAAGGAAAAAAAATTTTAGGCCTGTCAGAGAGCTCTGGGACCCCCTGAAGTCCCTAGATGCCCAGGAGGAAGGGACACAAGGACTGTGCCAGGTCCCTCACCTTCCCTTCCTTCCTGTGCTTCGAGATTTCTCATTTTAAAACAATGGAGGCTGGACAGTGTGGTGGGAAAGGGACAAAGCTTCAGCTTAAGTCTCAGCCTCTAACTGGTGTTAGTTATGTTGGGCAATCAGCCTCACCTATCAAAACGGGGGCTTTGGAATCCTGGTTTCTAGCTCTGAATCTTAACTAAATGGCAATCAAGCCTCTTCTAGTTTCCTGTTCAGCTCTTTTCTAAGCACTTTAAAGAAATGTTGCCTTCTGAACACACCTAAAAGGATTCCTGTTCCCATTTTACTGAAGGCAGCACTGAGATTCAGAAGACAAAACTACTTAGAAAAGGGGTGGAATAAATATGGCTTTTAGGGATGCCTTCCTTCTTTAGGCTACTTTTTAACCGGAGAGGAGGGAGAGGAGGAAGAGAAAGTGTTTTTGTTTTTATTTTGTTTGGTTTTTTTTCCCTCAGAGGTTTTGAGATCTCCATGATATCCTATTCTGATACCTCTTGTCTATGGAAGGGTTAAATTTGCCTCTCCCTGGGTTCTTTGCAAAGACAGCAGGAGAGGATGATGAATTGGAAGGGATTTTCTTCTGTTTGGAGGTGATATGAGCTCAGTCGTTAACACATCTCATCAATATTTTTCATCAGGAAAAGTTGTGGCATTTAACAGTAGCACTGTGAGGGGAGCAAGGTTGGGGAGGCCCGGGGGACTCATTCCTTCCCCTGCCTCTTCCCAGCTTCAGAGAAAGAGGCCATACAGCAAAGTCATTAGGGGACGGGATGAGGGAGGAGTAAGTACAAAGGAAAGGTCTCTCTCCCATATACTCAGACCAAATGTCCCATACACATACTCAATTATTCAAGTGCTCACACATATTCAAGGGCTCCGATGGCTCTGTGATCTCATCGGTGTAAGTATTCCCTTCAATGATATAGATCAGAACCCTAACATTCATGCCAAGTCTATCCTGGATTGCTCCCAAGCAGAGGGTCCATCCAGCTTGGAAAGATCTTCTTTGCTTTCTCTTGGCGTAAGGAGGTAGAACTCTTGGTCCATCCATACCCCCTGCCAGGGAATGTGACTAGCCTGTCTTCTTTTTTGTCCTGAAGACGTCTACTAAGGCAGCTAGGGTGTACAGGACGTGGAGTCAGGAAGATCCCGAATATCTGCCTCAGTTTCCTCAATTGTGAAATAATAACAGCACTTTCTTCGAGGATTGTTATGAGGATCAAACAACATAATATGTGTAGTGCTTACCATAGTGTCTGGCACATAGTATGTGCTATATCATTGCTTCTTCCCTTCCCCTAATAGACCATAGCTAGAAGAGAATTTTAGAAAATATCTAACCTAACCCATTTTTATTATGGATTCAACTAGAACATGTAGAGGATATATTACTGAACCTGGAGTCAGGAAGACTTGAGTTCAAATCCAGCCTCAAACACTTAACGGCTATGTGATTCTGGCAAGTCTGCCTCAGTTTCCTCAACTAAAAATGGTATCACAATATTACCTACCTGAAGGGATTATGGTGGAGATCACATAAGTTAGTATTTGTAAATCACTAAACACAGTGTCTGGCACATAGCAGATGCTTAGTAAGTGTTTGTTCTCCCTCTCCATCTACCATGTGAAATCATGATGGTGATGATGGTAACTGACATTCACACAGAACTTTAAGGCTTGTAGAGTGCTTTCGGCACATTATGTCATTTGATCTCATCCATGCACAGATAAAAGTCCATATACATATACAGAAAGCTCACATAAATATACCCACATGCACATATAAACATTGACACCCACAGAAAAAAACACCCATTACATCTTCAGTTCACTTTCATGTCTTGACAAATCCATGAGTTTATTAATGTGACCACTGCTTTCATTGGGTCAGATTATAAACCATCTATACCTTCTCCTCTTGGGTGATTATCATCTATCTCTAAATCTCCATTAAGATTCCACCCCATTAGCCAGAAGCCTTCTTCTGATTTTTTAATATCCTGGGAATACCAATGGAGAATGTATCTCTCTATCATCTTTTGTTCTTGGCCACCTACCTGCTTTTCATGTTATAAATTATGTCCTCTTACGTCCTTAGTGACAGCTTTTATGTCACATCTGAACGCAAGTCATTATTGACTAACATGTGGCATCCTGCATACTCTCATAATGTATCTTTTTGTCTCCCTTTAGGTCATCTGAAATTTTGCCTTTGCCCAATATCATAGGTTTTATAATTCATAGGCACCCAGAGAATATGGAGATTAAGGAGATAAATTTTAGGAGCAGTTAGTAACTTAAGATCATTAAAATGCCATGAAATTACCCAAATGCAACCCAGTCCCATCTCCTCCACCTTCTCAACTCTGGTCCCATATGATACACCGGCAGGTCTTATCCTACACATGTGCATGTGACTATGAAGTCTGACGTAGAAAAATCATCTACAAAGGCCTACCAATCCCTTTCTCATATTTTCATTAAGGATACCTTCAATCTGTACATGGACTATGTTCATAAAGATTTTATAGAAATAAGAAAACAGACACATATGTCAGTAACTACTCATATCGTCCCATGTACAGCCTTTCCGTTTTTTTCAAGATCTCCCCTGAATATTTTGGAAATAATTCCTTTAAAGTTGCGTTCACTATAGTACTAATTTCTTCCATAAGTATTTGGTTAAAATCAAACATTTTCCCAATGCCATATTAATTGACATCAAGTACTGGACAGTTCTGCTATCATTGTTGAAAATGGATTATCATAGAAATGCCAGCAGATCTTTTCCTTTTCATATATCTTTGTTGTCCTAATTTTATCTCCAAATGCTCTTTGGATGACAAAGCTTAGTTGGATCTCCTGCCAAGTTCTTTGAAAACCTTTTTTTTCTTCAAACACCTTTCACTGTTTTATGAAATGATATTGCTTGCAATATTTCACCCTTCCTATCCATAATGTTTTCTGAAAGGTGCTAAACCAGTATTGCTTTTGGTTGCCAAGTATTCACACTCAGCAAAACATTAAAAAACAAAACAACAAAAATCAACCCACTAAGGCAATTTCTGGACTCCAAATTTTCTCACTGAAGAGACCATGTTGCATTTGTTAAAGCCTCCTAAGAAATGGTGATAGAAAAAAAACCTCTAGTCAGGAGGAGTGTTGGTTGGACACTGGTTTGCAAGATGTGTGATTACCTGAACACATACATGAACATTCGCACCTCTTACTGCTCCTGGCTAATTTCTTTATTAAGTTTCTCTCTGGGTTCAAAATAGTCTTGGGTATAAACCTCTTAGTCATTACCGAAATAGCCAAAATTCATTTTCTAATAGGCTTGCCCCCACTTCAGACTGAGCTGAATAAAATCCTTTCCCTATTAGGTCAATTTCCTCTCTCTCAATTTCGAACCAAAATTTATAGGCTGAGACTAAAATAATCATTCTTTAATTGCAATTTCAAATAGCATATGAATATAAATATAGCATTAAACCCAAGGTATAACAGCCTACAATAAGACCAAAGGGCATTGAATCTCTACCCCTCCCACCACAACCCACTGGTCAGAGGAGAAATGAGAAGTTAAATGATCAGACAAGTAAAAAGGAGCAGTATCTTCTCCAGGCAGAACTCCAGAGAAGAGGGAGGAAGCAGGGGACTATGGGCTGGACTCCAAGCAACTCATCAATCATTACAGCTTAGCAGTTCCCAGTTGACTCTAAGTTCCAGTAGCTTTTCATTAGCCCTTCTGATTACGATTCTCACTGCCTTCATGCACCTGCCACCATACTGCGAGGTGTCGACAAGACTTGTTTTCCCCACTTTTAGTCAGATGGGCCATGCCCAATTCCCCAGTTCCCTGCCAGTTTGTAAGGTGATGCAAAGGAGACCAATGTGGCTTCCATTTCTTCGCATGGATTCCCTTCATCTTGGTTACGTGGCTTCTTTTCTGAAGTTCTCCCCAACGTCAAAAGCTCCAGAAACTTAAGGAAACTTGGGTAGTTCCTTCCTGGCACCAAATCTCCATGGCAACATCCCCAGGGCAAGGGTTACCCAATGTCTTCATTTTATCCATTTCCCATTTTTCAGAACTGGCAGCTTCTTCAGACCAATCAGATTGGAGCGGCTATGATGGCACACAGTGTTGTCTTTTTCTTATGTTGGGCTTTCTGACAATTTGGTATTTAGGGTAACCTTTGTTCTAACCAGTTGATGAACTGACCGAACACAGACATCTGATTCTGAGATGATCCTCACATCATTAACTGGTCATTTTTTGTCTCTTGTAACAAACAGAGTATTTTATTGTGTGCGAAGTTGTTCAATGCTTGCTATGTCCACAGCCTTCTAATTCTCTTCTCAAAGAAACCATTATGTTATACAAGCTCCAGCCCTCCACTAATCTTACAAGCCTTTATCCTCTTTCATTTCTTAACCCAAAATCATACTTTCCAATACCTAAGTCATACTCACCTAGATCTAAACTTATCATCGTACAATTATAGATTTAAAGCGGTATGGAATCAAATCCAACCTCCTTATTTTTTACAAATCTGGAAACTGAGACCCACAGAGGTAGTTACTGAAAATTAGCATATAGTTAGCATAACTTAGCATAAGCTCCCTAAGGCTTACAAAGGACTTTACAAATATTATTTATTTGATCCTCACAGCAGTCATGGGAGGTAGGGGCTATTATAATCCCCAGTTTACAGAGGAAGAACGTAAGGCTGAGAAAGTTTGAGCAATTTGCCCAGGATCACTCAGTTAGTGAGTGTCTGAGGCCAGATTTGAACTCTGGTCTTCCTGACTCCAAGACCAGCTCTCCATCCACCTGACAGAAATCCTACGGGAGGGAGAAATAGATTCCAAACCCAGGTCCTCTGACCCCAAATTCATCACTCTTAGCTTTGTATGCAGGATGTTATTAGGCTCAAATGAGAAAAAGATTGTAAAATACTTTCCAAACCTTAATGCACAATATAAATATCAGTTGTTATCATCATCATCATCATCATCATCATCATCTCCAGTCTTTCTTTCCTGAACCCTCTACTGTACTGCTACTGAGCCCAAGAAATGTTTCTAGAATGAGTGCATGCTGGTAAATATTTAACAATCAGGCTCTCCACCCCCAAAAATGTGTACACACTCTTTTCAGTTGATTCTACAATACTAACACTTTCTTAATTCTAGACAATCCACAAAAGGATAATTTAAGCTCTGATTTGTTACAATTTACTATTTGTGAGGTGTAAATGCTCACACTGAAAATTTAACAATTGGCTCACAAGCCTGTTAGAGCTGGCTCCAGCATACTCTGCCTGCTTGTGCTCCCTCTGCCTAGAGGTGTGGAATATAAGAAAGGAACATAACATGGTGCTGACTTTTTCATTCTGACATCCTGGCCAGAGGCCAAGCTAAAGTAAATAACTTTCATTTGTATAAAAGGTCTGCAGTTTTCAAAGTGCTTTCACAGATTTTTTTTTCTTTTTCTTATTTTTTTAAGTTGAATTGATGCTTGTTGTTTTGTCAGTAAAACCACGATCACTTTTTAGATATGGGGCAGAAGGGGATTTCTTTCAAGTAGGCAGGAATAGGTTTGACTAGAAGTCATCTAAGAACCCTTCAAAATCTCAAATTCTTTGATTCTATGATTCATTTCAGGATATGTGCCTTCCCCCTACAACCTTTCCTTGTAACAAAGAAAACCAGTTCATCAAAACAGACTGATCCAACAACTTCATCTGACAGCATAGGAAACATCACATACATGGAGTCCCCCAGCTGCCCAATGAAAGAATGCAGGACTCATCTTTTCCCCTCCTTTTTTCCTTGCTGCCTTTTATTTTTTTTACAATATTTTTTATTGATATTCTTTGTTTTTACATCACCTACATTTCCCAATGTATCCTGCTCCCTCTGCCTCCCAGAGAACCATCTCTGATAATAAAGAATAAGGGCCAGGACCTGGATAGGGACTGGACCTGTGACTGGATACTCATCAAAATGTGAGTGACCTCACTTCTTCCTCCCACTTTCCTCACAGTGGAGAACTGGGTGGAGCAGAAGTCAACATCTCTGGGAAACACAAAGAGATCTCAATTACCGAGGGACGAGTGACTAGCAATAATCTACCTCATTACTCGTCCAAAATTAGCTCCAGTTCCTTGGCATTAAAACCATAGCACGTCAGTCAAGACTTTCATCTTCTCCTCCCCAAATGCTGGCTTAGTTTGTAGCCTCTCCTAGTATTCTTTGTAGAATTTCTTTCCTTCTTCATGCACTTCAACATATCATTATCTTAAGCTCCAATTATCTTCATGGTGTCCTGTTTGATCTTGTTCATTGTGTGCAACGGGTGATGATGAGATGAGCATGTATCCCAGGCAATGATGCTGCTCTTTGCCCTCGTGCATGATTTGAAATCAACTCCACTGGTTCCTTGATTGGCCTGTCCATGGAGTAGCTGAGAGTCCATCCATTGGACTCCATCCATCTTTGACTTCTTGTTTTCTGGGCTCCTTTATGGCGAGTGAGCAAGTCACTATGAATTTGATCCTGTTCCTTCAGGAGTGCACTGACTCATTAATAATTAGACAAAGATTACAGTTTAAGATTTTGTTTGTATTTAGTGTAAGAATGGTGATCCCCTTTTCTTTCACTCTGGAATTATCTTCACAGAAGAGAATGAAGCTTTCATAGAAGAGAGAGCTGCTTTATGTTTCAACTGGTTTCATGACTCCAGTATTTATTGTCTGGTAGCGAGGTCACTGGTCATGAGCTTCTCAGGACTTGGACAGAGCAGGCCTTGGACAGCAAGCCCATTGTTTCACTGAAGCCACACTTTTTCCCTTCTAAGCATGGCAGTTTATACTCAAACAAGTGCACTCCTGGAATGGCCTTCAAGGGCACAAGGTTACCTCCATGTCAAGATGTTTCAAGAAGTGGAAGAATGGCAATGAAATAATTAAAAATTGGCCAGTCCTCTTTTCTCATCTTGTGAAGTACGATGCAGGTACATCTGCTTATGAGGGGGCTCAGGAGGAACAGTCTGAGCAAGAGGTGAGATGAGAAGATTTGCAATAGCCCCTTCCCACATTAAAATCTATGAAATCCTAACAGGTTGTATTTCTCTGAGCCTCAGTTTCCTCATCTGTAAAATGCAATGTTAAGACTAGATATTCTCTAAGATCCCTTCTAACTCTTAATCTAGTTATCCTATTATCCCAGCAGGAGGGATATTTTGGAGGCTTAAAAACAAGATATCCCCTGATACCTGGCACTCTATGATCAACAAACATCGTTAAGCTCTCACGACATTCAGAGCCCCGTGCTCTGTGTAGGAAAAATCAGACAACAAGGAAATTCGAGAACTGGCTAATATGGGGGCTGGCAGTGGCTGGTGGTGGAAGCAGGGCTGGGTTTCCATATTTTTCCTCCTATAATTTAAGTAGCTTTATGTGAATGGGAATCAAGTGAATAATTAATGGTCCCTTTGAACAAACGGCCAAGTAGAAATGCTGCACACAGCAATGATTTATAAATTGCCTTCTTGGGATAGGATGGCCCACGCAGACTGGGGGAGCTACCAGAGAGATGCCTCCTGAATTCCTCCTCCCCATACTCTCTCAGTCTCAGCAGAATCAAAGAGTCACAGCTCCAGAAATCCAGCTGTTCCTGACACCTGGATGTCAAGTCAATAGCAATATGACAGCAGCGGCACAGTCATTAACCAAGAAGGGTCCAATTATGGCAGGAGAAATATTTATATTGCAAAGCATCCTCCAATGGGGGGAGCTCTTAATTAAACAGAAGACTAAACTCCCCTAGTCTCCTATTCCCCTAGGTATCTATCACTAAGAGAATAACTGTTCATTCCTTTTTGGAAGAGAAGGGGCACGTCCCAGTCCCAGTGGTTCATTTGTCATGAGTATGCCCGTTATTGGCTGAAAATAGTTCTTTTTTTCCTCATTCAATGCTGATATGGCTTCTTGTCAGTTCCCTGCCCCCTCCCCTGCCATTGATAGAGGTTAGAGATGAACAGAGAGATGTATAAGAGACAGGATACTGGGCATCAGGCAAGTTACTGCAAATACCCTCTGAATGGCACTGAAGTGTGAACAGTAGAAACAGACTAGGGAAAGAACAAAGAAAAATTTTAAAAAGTAAATGAATAGGACTTAAGTCCACCCAAGGATATAGAGAGAAGTGATTGTTGCAAAGGACCTAGGTCTCCTATGTCATTTCCACTAGCTTCTGGCCCTATAAATGGGCAGCTCAATGTGGGGTTATAAATAGAGCTCCAGAAAAGGTGTGCTGAAGAGGACTGGCGGACCATAGATGCATTCCCATGGCTGTAACTAGGAGAGGAAATATTCCCATCCCTAAACCCTTGATGTTAACCATGGATAAGACATAGCAAATCCAAGAATTCTTCCTTTTGGGTCCTTGATGTGGTAGAGAGGACCAGGGAAGTCACTCCCTCAGAGGGAGATAGCCTATATGGCATATATATGTATATGCATATATATATATATATATATACATGCACATACACACATATACATACACACACACATACACACACACACAACTTCCACTTCTAGGTTTGTGATCCTATAGGGAGAAAGTGTGGTATGTAGGATTAACCAGTCCACAAATATTTATTAAGTGCTTACTATGTGCCAAGAACAAGGGTTAGGGCTACAAAGAAAGGGCTAGGGATACAAAGAAAAAGCAAAAACTGCCCCTGCCCACAAGGCATTTACATTCTAATGAAGTAGACAACATGCACAAATCACTACATACAAGATAAGTACAGACTAAATAGAAGGTAGCCTTAGAGGGAAAGGAATAGCAACTCAGATGATTGGGAAAGGGCTCCAGTAAGAGGCGGCTCTTGAACTGTCATTTGGAGTGCATAAGAATAATATCAATATTGGGTTATTGTCTATGGCTCCTTTCAGCATAATGTGGTTTCCTTGTTTATCTTTTTTTTATGTTGTTAGTTTTTGTTTTTGCTTTATATGATAGAGTGATTGCAACTCCTGCTTTTTTTTTGATTCATTATAGCAAATTTTGTTCCAATTTATCATTTTTTTTCTTTGTATGTCTTTGTTTTCAGGTACGTTTCCTGTAAGATTGTAGGGTTTTGTTTTCTCATCCACTCTGTTGCTCTTTTTTGTTTTATTGGATTGTTTAATCCATTGACAATTAAAGTTGTGGAAGTTAGGTTTATATTTTTCTCCACTTATCTCTAATATTGTTTTGGGGTGTTTTTTTGAGAATTGGAATTTTTCCTTCTTTTTCTACAAAGACAGTGCTTTGTCTCTTCAGTTGTTTTAGCTTAATCTACTTTAAGACAACCCTATTCCCAAAGGTTCTCTTCTCATCACTCTCAAGCCCACCCCATTCTTACTTGTTACTCTTTTCCCAAGTTTTGGGGTTTTGCTTAATTTATTAATTTCTTTTTTCATCTAGTTATTTAATTCTACCTTTCCATTTTTTCTCTCAGCTAAGTAGTCAAGTAAAATCTCCTTTCCTTTTCTCCCCTTCGACTTGTTTTGTTTATTAGATCTTATCATTTTTTTCATTTTTGTGCCTTTTTCTAAATATGATTTTTCCCTCCTTCTCTTTGTTAGTTGTTTTTCACTTTCTGTCTGTCCTAGACTTTTATTCTTTTATTCATTGGTCTCATACTTATTTATTCCTTTTTTAGCCTCTGAATTCCTCATGGAATTAGAGCTTCTGATATATCTTCTCTGGGTTCTCTCTTATAAACAGTTTCCATATTATAGCCCTGTAAATCTTGCCCCCGTCTTCCTTTCTCTGTTGCATCTTACACTTAGAAATGCCAGTTTCTGCTGGCAATAGAGAGGATAGAAGTGTTACTTCATGATAGGAATTTTCCTATGTCTCTGATTGTGCAGTTCACAACGACCTTTTGTCCTCTCCATGATCATTTTTACCATTTGCATGAAATCTCTTTTCTGAATTCATGGCTTCTACTCTTCTGTCAGTTGCCTTGAGGAACTCTGATTCCCGTTATCCTGAGACAGGATGAACAGTCTCTCCAAGCACCTAATTCCTGTAGATTACATCCATTGTATGGTTCCCATGTCCATTTATAGAATATTCTTTATTCCCCATGAAAGTGTTCTTCATTAGAACCTACTTCTCATCGCTGAAATAATCTTTCCTCCTTTCTCTATCTTCTTCTTCCCCTCTCCCTTATTTTATGTACCCTCCCATTCTGCAACTTAATCCAACAAAAATAAAAACATTGATTTGTGTGTAAGCAGGGTATATTCTGAGATTTAGTCCATGAAGTTTCAAGCTTGCCTCCCTACTATCTCTTCTTTTCGATTTCCACTTTCACTCTTTTCTCCATGTGAACTTTTAGAATGAGATCTCTTAATGGTTTCTCTGCTTTTCTTTTTTTGGTGTTATCCTTGGATGGTGTATTTTTTACCTTTCTGTCATCTGAGGTGTTTGTAAAGCAAATAATTTGTTCAGGTCTAGTTCCCTTCACAGAAATTATTCAGATCCTTTTTTATTGAATGCCCATCTTTTTTGATTAACAGTTATGTTCACGTCTGCAGGATATGTCACATTGGGGTGCATCATGAGTTCCTTTGCTCATTGGAAAAAATTATTACATTACTTCCTGTGGTTTCTAAATGGTGCCAGATTGTCTCACATTATTCAACTTTCCTTTCCTTTATATTTGAAAGTCTCTTGGTCACTTGCAGAATTTTTTATTTGTCATTGCAATTGTTCAACTTAACCACTATATGACTTGGAGTTTACGCTGTAGGGTGGTTTTCTGGAAGTCATCTGTGGATTCCTTCTATTGACACTTTTCCCCTGTGTTCTAAGTTCTAAGCACTGTTTAAACTATGTTTTGCATTATGGAAGTTAGGGTTTTTTATTTGTGATGTTCTTCTGGAAGACCTGTGATCTTTAAGTTGTCTCTACACATTCTGCCTTCAAGATCAATATGCTTTGCTTGTATGGAGGTCGTTCTTTCTTTTCACATTACTGGGTTTTGCTTCTCTTCTTATAGATTGCCCTAGAGAAATCCTCAATTGATTTATCTCTTGCACATAATTCCTATTTTGGAGAAATTGTAGAGGTTATGAGAATTGGGAAAGTGCCTAGTTTTCCATATTGTTAATCAAATGAACAAGAAGTCTTGAGTTGAATCTTAAAGGAAGCCAGGGAAAAGTTGAAAGTAAGGAGGTGGAGCATTCCAGGCATGGGACGCAGCCAGTGCAGAAGCACAGAGACTAGAGATAGAACATTTTGTTTAAGGAGCAGTAAATAGTCCAGGATGGATGGACCACAGAGTACATGAGGAATGTATAAGACTGGAAAGATAGGATGGGTCCAGACTTTGGAGAACTTTAAAAGCTCAACAGCATGTTATATTTGACCCAAGAAGCAATGAGGAATCACCAGGGTTTATTAACAGAGTGGGGGTGGGATCATTCTAGTTTTTCAAGGTCATTCCTAAAAAATGATGCCCCAAGTCAAAAGCAATAGTCAGATGTGGCTTGTCCAGGGCAGGTTACAAAGTGATTATCACTTTCTTTGTCCCGGACTCTTCTTCTCTTAGGTAGTCTAAGGTGACAACATCTATTTTGGCTTCTGTGGATTTATCTAACATTACCTAATTCCCACCCATCTGTGCATAGGCCCCCACTCCCAAGCACTTAGTATAGGGAGGAAAGTATCAGACACATTCATTTCTCCTCAACTGAGTGAGACCAAATGTGTTTCCTCCCAGAAAGATGTAAGAGAAGGGACTACTTACTGTTCCTCACACATGACACTCCATTTCCCACCTCCATTCCTTTGCATTTACTGTCTCCCCCTGTACTTTCACCATGGCTGGATTTGGTCCCTCTTCATCTCTACCTCTTGGAATTCCTGGATTCTATCAAGACTCAGTTCAAGTGCTGCCTTCTACATGAAGCCTTTCCTGATCCCCTTAGCTATTAGTGTCTTCCCTCTCCAAACTACCTTGGATTCACTGTGCACAATTTCAGCATATATTTACACATGGATTTGGTCATTTTTATCAGAATGTAAGTTCCTTAAGGTCAGAGATTATCTTTGTATCCCTAGCATTTTAGCACAGTGTCTGGCACATAGCAAACATTTAATAAATGCTTGTTGATTGATTGATAGGAGAGGCTGATGAGAAATGAAATACTAATGGGAGAATACCAGGCATGGTGGAAGACCAGTAGGAGAGATATTTCTGGGCAAGGCAGAAACACCCACACTCTTTACATGATGCCACTTCTCCCAACTCTGAGGAAGGCCAAGAACTTACTTTTTTCTCAGCCACCTCCTCCCAGAGGCCATAACAGCATCCTCGATTGCCAGAGCTGGGAAGGACCTTAGGGATCTTCTGGGATTATTTCCTCATTTTACAGAGGGGAAAGTGAGGCTTCAAGAAGAGAATCATCAAAGGTCAGATAGGTAAAATGCAGAGCTGTAAGTCCAACCCAGGTTTTATGACTCCAAATTCTATGTTCTTTGGGCTTGCTAGAGAAAGCAATACTTGAGCTGGTCCCTAAAGGATGGTAGGGCTTGCATAAATGGAGAGGAGGGCATTCTGGGATGGAAAATGGTATGAGAACAGTGCCTCAAACTTACTAGATTCTAATGAATGACTCTTGTAAAAAAAAATTTAATTAAATGGATTTGAACAAAAGCCTGGAGGAAGAGAAGCACAGGGTTAATTCAGAGGAGTGTAGTCTGGTAGGGGAAGAAGATTCCCTTAGGTAGCACAGGGAAGTAAGCTCTGGGCAGTATGGCCAGCTTTTTAAGGGCAATGTGGTATAGTGGAAAGGTTGCTTAATACTTGGATTCAAATCTTGGCTCTGCTCTGTGGCATTTGGGGGCAAGTCATGTCCCCTTTCTGAGCCTCAGTTTCCCCATCTGTAAAATAAACTAGACAGCCTTTAAGGTCCCTTCCAGCTCTAAATCTATGTTCCCAGGAATTCCCATTTGCCACCTCCAACCCGGCCTCCCAGACTCGGTGATTAACAGTTTTGCTGGAAGGAACGGGAGCCACCACCACCCCTCCTCTTTCTCCCTGTTTCTTTTCTCTTCCCCTTTTTCAAAGGCTGAGCCGAGTTAATCAGATAAATTCCTCAGCCGGTAGCACCAACAATTTTTCTAAGGCTGAGTCTCCCCGGAGCGACTCATAATTACTCTAGACCAAGACATTAAAGCAAAGGGGGGGAAAAGGGAAAAAAGAGATGTTTTTTAATTAAAAAATTAATTTTTCTGACAGACCTACAGTTAGCTAACCTGCTGTGGTGCTTCATTCATCAAGAGGAAAATCCCAGAAGATCCCTCTGGTCATTGTTATGCCTCTAGAGGAGGAAGGCCTAGGGGTCAGGGCCCCTCTTCTTCTGCCCCTTCAAGGGGTTGAGACTCTATTACTTTCAGAGTAGAGGACCCGGGTAGGCCTATGAGGCAGTGGCGAGGGGGAGTGGGGGGAGGGACAGCCTTTGAAGACTAGCTCACTGGGATACAGTCGGCACTGGTTAGGGGCCTAGTGGATAGAATGTTAAAGTTGGAGTGGACTTTAAAAATTATTTAGTGCCTCTCTGGAAAGGGCCAGGAGAAATTAGTGACTCAACACCTGTTCACATAGACAGTAATGGCCAGAGGTGGCCATTGAGCCTAAGTCGAGGAGGCAGGGGTTGATGGTAGAAAGATCAGTGAGCTTGCAGTCATAGAATCTGAGTCTGAACCCCATGTCTCCCACTTCCCACCTATTTGAGCTTAGACATATCAGTTCCCTTCTCTGCGACCTGCTTCTTCCACCATTGAACCAGATTATCTATAAGATCCCTTCTAGAGTTAGCAGAGATTCTTTTTTTACTATACCATAGCTTCTTAGGGTTTCACAGAACCTTAGAACTGGAAGAGATGTGATGGAAAGAACCCTGGTCCTGGAATCTAGGACCTGGGATTCAGTTTTCACGTCTTGACAGTTACAAGCTACATAATATTGGGCAAGTCACTTAACTTTTCCGGACCTCAGTTTCCTCACCTCTTAAAAGTGGGTGAGTAATAATACCTGCCATGAGAAATTTTGTAAACCTTAAACTGCTGTGCAAATATGAATTAATATAATTATCTAATCCAACTCCTCAATCAATCAAAAGACATAATGTCATAATGAATAGGAGCAGGAAAAAATGGGCTGGATTACATTTGACAATATGCTATAGTGCTTTCAATCAATCAAAGAGGAATCATTAAAACCCTACTATGTTCTAGGCTTCCGCTAGGGTACAAATACGAAGAATGAGACAATTATTACTCTCAAGGAGCTTATATTCTAAGGGATAACCTTAAAATTCTAAGAGGTTACTTTCAATGACCCCAGACTGCTTCCTGGCACCAAAGCCCATCTCTTTGATACTAATGTTCTCTCAGCGATGAACATGGCCAAAAGTCATGGAAAGCCAGCCTTAGAAGACACATAATCACAGGTGACCTGAAGAAGAGCTAGAAGGTGAGCACAAGCAGCTTCAGCACATCACCATGATGATCTGTATAGAAAAACAATAGTAAAAGACATCATTAAGGAAATGGAGGGCTCAAAGAATCAAAGAAAAGCCCCCAGTGCTCCCAGCAGATCTTTGATAGAAGATCCATAGGATATAGATGTCAAGGATGACAGGCATGGAGGAGCTTCATTTGGAAGGATTAGAATACCAAAGAGATCATAGAGTGACCAAAAAATTGTTACCAGCAAATGAAGACCCAGAATGGGAGAATGACTTTCCTAAGACTATACAACTAGCTGGGAACAGAGCTCATTCGAACTCCCCTGACAAAAGACAACTGCACTGGGAATCAAGGATCCTCAGTTAACAACCTGACCTTTCCATTGACTATGTGGCCTTGAGAAAGCCGCATTCTCCGCTCTGAGTCTGCCCTTTCCTCACCCCCACTGTGATCAGATAATTAGACTAGATGAGGAAGCATGGTACAATGGAAGGGGCATTGGCTCTGGAGCCAGAGAATATGGGTTCCATTCTAGCAGCTGTTTCTTACTCCCTGATATAAAATTGAGTGTGTCTCTTAGCTTCTGATGGCCTCAGTTTCTTCATCTGTAGAATAAGAAGGTTGGACTAGATGGCTTTCAGATTCCTTCTAGCTTTAGATAATGATGATGATGATGATGATGATGATGATGATGATGATGATGATGATGGTGATAGCTTAGATCCATACAGTACCTACTATGTGCCAGGCACTCTGTAAAAATTATCTCATTTGATCCTCATAACAACCCTAGGAAGTAGGTACTACTCTATTATTACTTCCATTTTTACAGATGAAGAAACAGAGACAAACAGAAGTTAAGTGACTTGTCCAGGGTCACACAGTTAATAAGTGTTGAAGCCAGCTTTGAAGTCATGTCTTCCTGACTCCAGGCCCGGCACTCTACTCACTGTGCCACCTGATCCTTAAGGTCTCCTCTAGTTCAGATATCCTCTGAAATTCCCAGGGTAGTCCTCATTCCAACACCCCACACTTTCCCAGGGTCAAGTCCACACTCCTGGTGGAGAGGGGATTCCAAGCACCAGAGCTGTTCCAGACTAAAAGCAAGAGTACTAAGTATGGCAGAATTTCCTCTCTCCTCCCCAGGTCTGCAGTGAAAGTGTGCGAATTTGCTTGCCCCGTTTGGAAGCTGATCAATGGCAAGCAGAGCAAAGCAGCAGAGGGAGATGCTGCTTAAACCACGGCTCCCTTGGGCCCCATAACTCAGCTCTATGGTAATAAAATGGCCAGGACTAAAAAAAAACCCTATGAGACTCCAGAGAGTTCAGTCTCATCTCACTGGATTATAACCCTGTTATCTAACCCCCTGGGGCTTGTTCCAGCTCCTTCAGAACCGATGTGGGAAAATGAAAGCCTCGCTGAGAAGCAGTGCACCACAAAAGAGGAAAGGACGACAGAGGAAAGAAACCGAGGGAGGATGGAGGATGGAAGGTGAAGTGCAGCCCAGCAAGAGGCGGGGGAAGAGATGAGATGACATCTGGAGGGTACTCCCTGCCCAAGAAGTCGTGGCCCTTGCTGAAGCTCTCTCCATGGAAAATGCTATTCCTCTGCTTTTTATGGTACAAATATATGTGTGGATCTAGCTTCTGCATGACCCCGACTCTCTTCATCAATCAGTAAGTCAGTCAATAAACTGCTATTAAGCCCTACAATATGCCAGATGTTGTGCATCTGGTAATACAAATAAAAGTCAAAAGTGTGTGTATGTGGCAAGGTGAGGGGGGCAGGGGGATACAGTCCCTGCCCTCAAGGAATTACATTCTAATGGGGGAGGAAATAACAAGCACTATATATAACTAAAAATACAAAGTAGATGGAAAGTACTGAGGGAGGCGAAAACATAGCACTGGTGGGAAGGGGGTGGGAAAAGCCTCCTGCAGAGGGTGAGATTTGGGCTGAGTCTTAAAGGAACCCAGGGAAACTAGGAGGCAGAGGTGAGGGGGCAGATCAGTCCAAGCATGGGAGAACAGATATTCAATGCAAAAGTACAAAGATGGGAGTTTCTGCCCCACAGGGGAGTCATGAGGAACAGATGAAATAATGTAGTAAAGCCTTTTGCAAACCTTCCAGCTTTACATAAATGTGAGCTGTTATTCTTAATTAATAGATTAATACAATTTGACTTAACATCTCTGGAGGCTCAGCTACTCTATGGAGAAGAGAAAACTGTCCCCTGACCTTGGAGAGCTCCCAGGAGGAGTTGGCAAACAGGATGCACATGCATGGAAATCTCGAGAAAGATTTCCTGTCATTTCTGTCTTTAGCATCTCCCCAGTCTTCCCCCTTCTCACTATCCCCATGGCCCCAGCCCTACTTCAAGCTCTCATTACCACCTGCCATGACTCTTAAAATAGCCACCTTAAAGCTCATTTTGCCTCCACTCTTCTTCGTTTCCCTGCATCCTTCCTACTGTGACCAGAATAATCTTTCTTTGGCATAAATCTAGTCATGTCCCTCTTCTGCTCTTCATCCTCCGGTGGCCTCCGAAGTCAAGTCTGAACTTCTCCGCCAGTCATTCAGAACCCTCCACAACTTGGCATCAGAATTCTTTTCCAGCTCTGTCTCATCTAACTCCCTTCCACACTTTCTGTTCCAGGAAAATAGCACACTCTAGCCCCTGCACAGCTGTTGTATAGTGGAAAGAACAGTAGACTTGGAGTCAGAAGACCTTGGTGTTAGACTCTGGGGTCATCCAGGCTGAAGGGCAGACAGCTGTGTGAGGAAGGTCTGTGGGGATAGCCTGTAACTCCTAATTATTTCTGCAAATTCCTTGGCTACTCAAAGAGTGTCAATGTGCTCCTTGAGGCTGGTATGGGGCTTGGCGGATAGTGAAAGCTTTGGCTCCAGGGTGGGTTTGGGAGCCATTGTTTATTGAGGGAGAGGAGGAGCAGGGGCAAAAGAGAAAGACGAGAATGGAGCAGGAGCATCATGTTAGAATAATAATAACCACCACAACAATAACAGTTAGCAATTATATGGAGCTTTTAGGTTTGCAAAGCATTTTACATGTCTTATACCTCATTTGACCTTCACAATAACCTCTTGAATTAGCTTCTATTATTATCCCCATTTTACAGATGAAGAAACTGAGGCTGAGGGGTAAATGACTTGCCCAGGGTCTTGCAGCTGGTGTCTGAGAGAGATTTTTAATTCAGCTCTTTGTAACTCCAACTCTAACATTATCCACTTCTCCACCTAGAATATGAAAGAGTACATGTAAGGAAGGAAGGGCATTCAAAAAAGATCTCTAAGGCAATTTCACATTCAGAATGAGTGACAAGAGCTGTGTCCAACTATAGCTGCCTGGCACCAGAATGTGGGTAGAGTGCTGGACTTAAAATAGAGAAAACCAGGGATCAAATCTTGTTTCTGAGACAAGTGGACTGTGGAAGGATCTCTTAAAACTTCTCAAGCCTCAGTATTGGCAACCATAAGATGGGAATAATGATACTGACCTTAAAGGGCTGTTGAAAATGTCTAATAAAAGTAATAATACAAAGTACTGTGCGAATGCCAATTATCGTTGTGATTTATAATTAGTGAGAGAAGGAAGAATGTGGACACTTGGGCCTGACTCTGTGTTCATGGGCAGGCTGGGTCTGAGGATGGGAACCCCCTTCACATGCAGGTAGAAGGAAAGATGATAGGGCCTAGTCCCAATGTTGAGCCTCACAGAAAGATGTTGGCCTTTGGGTGCAAGGGGGTTGTGACAGTTAAGTCCTGGTTGATGTAGGGATGGAATTGGCCATCCTTAATAGTCTGCATGGAAAAAGAGAGCAGGTGGGGTGGAGGCTAAATGTAAGTACAAATTATGACAACAGTGAGGTATGTGTAGGAATGGATCTGGGTCCCTGGGTTCAAATCCCAGCTGGAGCCCAAAGAAGTGGTCCCTCTCTCATCTCTGGACTTCATTTTGCTCTTCCATTAAATGACAGGATTGGACTAGATGTCTTCTAATGTCTCTTCACCTCTAAATCCTATGATCCTTCCATTCTGGATGCATCTCGTACATACTTCTATATGTACAAAATAACTCCCTCATTAGAATATAAGCTCTTTGAAGGCAGGGACTGGTGTTGCTTTTTCCTCTGTATTCCCAGCTTTTGCACAGTTCCTGGTACAGAATAGGTGATTGGTAAATCCTTGATTGAGTCATCATACTGCATTCTCCCACCACAGGATATTAGACCTAGAGCTGGAAGGAACTGATAGGCCACCTAGTCCAACCTGAAGCCTTTTATTGATGAGGAAACTGAGGCTCAGAGAGAGGAATGACTTGCCCAAGGTCACACAGCTAGTTATTGGCTGAGCCAGGGATCAAATCCAGATTTCCTGATTCCATGACGAGTGCTGAATCCTCATTTGTGGCTTAGTTCTAGATGAGAGAAAGTTGGTTAATGTCCAGCCAAGGGAGGCAGCCACGATCTGAGGTCCCAGGAAGGATGAGTTACCCCAGACTGATGAAGTGTCAGGCTGGAAATTCTCTTATCTTGGAAGGCTCCTGCCAGCAGGCACAATGGTGCCCAGGGATTTCATAGCACAGAGCTGATCCATCCTTCCCCTTGCTCCCAAATTCTAAACAGTCATAAGGCTGCAGAGAGCCACCTGGGACCTGCCTTCCTAGCTCAGAGTGGAGTTCTCTTGCCCTGGCATGCTAATCCCTGGGCCTGACATCTGCCAATCAGCTGAGAGGGATCTGGAATACCCCCGACACTGGTCCTGCCCAGCCTGTGGGGCTTCGAGAAATGAGTTTATTCTGTTAATTGGATGAAAACCATTTCCTTCAGAATTTGGCTAAGAAAAGACCCCTTGAATGCTTAGCTGTCTAGCTGGGAGTGATTGTGGATTATTACTACTATTAGTAATAATCATGGTGATATGTTCCCGTGATATGTGCCGATAAAAGACAAGTCCTGGATTATTATTAATAATAATTATTAATCTCTGAGTCATCTGATCATAGGATTTAACACTGGAGGGCACCTCAGAGATCCTCTAGACCAACCTCCTCATTTTACAGATTAGGAGATGATAGGAAATAGTGGGAAGAGTCTTGGGTTTGGATTAGAAGATGTGAGTCCAAACCTGGAAAATCTTTACTAGCCTCCCTGCCCCCCAGCTGGTAGAGCCTTCCCTCCTCAGGTTAGCTTCCACCTACTCTCTGTATAGCTAGTGAATCCTTATTTATGAAGATGTTGTCTCCCATAGGAATGTAAGCTCCTTGATAGCTGGCACTATATTTCTGCTTGTATGTGTATTTCCAGTGCTTGGCACAGTGCCTGGCACATAGCAAGCACTTAATGCTTTTTGACTTGACTTGATGTGACTTGAATAAACCAAATTAATCTCTGAAGCCAATCCTGGAGTGGATATGCCCACTCAGAGTCTACGCCACCATTTTTCATCAAGACTTGTGTGGGTCCCCCTCATCCCCACCGCCAGAGACAAATGTCAAAGAAGGAGAGTAGGAGATCAGTCTAATATGTGGGGTAAGAACTGGAGCCATTAAGTCATATTGCAACTTTGGACAAGATCTTTACTCAGTCAATCAACACCCATTTCTTATAGTGGCAGGCACTATACTAGGTACCAATGATACAAAGACAGAAAGAAAACTCTTTTTGAACCCCATTCTTTATCTCTCTGAGCCTGAGTTTCCTCACCCCCCCCCAAAACTGGGATATTAAAACGTGCACTCTCACCACAGTGAGGACCAATTGGGATAAGGAATAGAGAAGGACCTTGAAAAATAGAACTATACAAATGTTCAATTCAATTCAACAATATTTTGTTAAGTACCTACTATGTGCGAGGCATTGTTCTAGGCACTAGGGGTACAAAGACAAAAATGAAATAGTTCTTGCCCTCAAGAAGTTTGGTTTCCATTGGGGAACCAATATATATGCAAATTACTATAAGATTATTGGTGGAGATAGAACCAGGGAGAATCAGTTCGATAACACTATCCTCTAAACTCCATTCCCTTTTCTCCTTTTGCTGTCTCCACTCAGGTCTTGCCAAATTCTAGCCCTGAATTATTTCCACTATCCATTCATTCTACTCCTTCTCTGCTCAGAGCTAGGTGGAGTTATGCAAGCTATTTGGATACATTATAGATTTATGTTATCTAACCTCAACTGGGTCCTCACTGCAGCAAAGCAATCCTTTTACTCCTCATTAATTGTTTGTTATCCTACTCCTAGAAAGAAAAAGCTTTCTACACTCATTGCTGCTCCTCTCCTTCCTCACTTTTTAGCCATAAATTACACCCACATTTTATAGGTGAGGAAATTGAGACTCAGACATTGGCTATCTGGCTTCCAATTTCATCAACCAACTGAAATTTCCCTCTCCAAAGTTACCAATAATCTCTTAATTGCCAATTCTGATGGTCTTTCTCCATCCCCATCTTCCTTGACCATTCTGAAACATTTGACATGGTTGGTCACCATCTCATCCTTTCTTCTCTGGGTTTCCATGATACTGCTCTCTCCTAGTTTTTCCTCCTGCCTGCCTGACCACTCTTTTTCAATCTCGTTTGCTGGATTTTCATCCATGTCACATCCACCTGCTGTGGCTGTATCTCAAGACTCTGACCTGGATCCTCTTCTCTTTCCTCTAGACACTCTCTCTATGACTTTGTCAGCTCCCATGGGCTTAATTATTATCTGTTTGCAAATAACTCACAGACCTATTTACTCGGCCCTCATCTCGTTCCTGTGTTGCTTCACCAACTACCTAGTAGACCTTTCAAAGAAAATGTCCCATAGGCATTGCAAACTCAACAAGTCCAAAACAGAACTCATTACCTCCCCACAAAAAACCTCCTCTTTTCTAAACTTCCCTATTTATTTCAAGGGCACCACCATTCTCCCAGGTTTGCACCTTGGTGCTTTATTTTCTATTCTCCCTCACCCCACATATTCATTTATTTGTCAAAATCTCATCATTCCTACCCCCCACTTTAATAATCATCTCTCCCATCTAACCCCTTCGTACTCCTCACATGGCCTCCATCCAAGTGCAGCACCTAATCACCTCCCTCTTGGAATGTTGTAATAGGGGCAGCTGGGTGGTGAGGTGAGTAGAGCTTTGGCCCTGGAGTCAGGAGGACCTGAGTTCAAATCCAGCCTCAGACACTTGACACGCTTACTAGCTGTGTGACCTTGGGCAAGTCGCTTAACCCCAATTGCCCTGCCTTCTCCTCTCCAAAAAGAAGAAAAAAAAAGGAATGTTGTGATAGCTTTCTAATAGGTCCCCCTACCTCTAGTCTCTCTTCCTCTTTGGTCCATCCTCCACACAACTTCCTTATGTAGACATCTGACTATGTCACTACCCTGCTTAATAAACTCCAGTGGCTCCCTATTCCCTCTAGGATAAAATATGATCTCCTGTGTTTTTCATTTAAATCCTTCACAACTCAATCCCAAAACATGTTTGCAACCTTTTCACAGATTACTCCCCTTCCCACACTCTATGGTCCAGCCAAACTGGAGTTTTTACTGTTTCTCACCCATGATACTTCATCTCCTACTTCCATGCCTTTTCTCTGGCTGTTCCCCATGCTTGGAATGCCCTCTCTCCTCACCACCCTCTTAAAATCCTTTGTTTCCTTCAAGACTCAGCTCACAGCTCACCTTCTACATGAAACCTTCTCAGGCCCCCCACCTGCACCCTCACTCTTGTGTCATCCTTCCCAACACAATCACGTGTATATTTCCCATATGTTCTAATATATGTATTATCTCCCTAAATCAGAAAAAAAGCCCTTGAGATTCTGAATTGCTTCATCTTGCCTTTGCATTAGATCTGTGAGTTATCTGTATAGTACAGAGCCTGACACTTAGTAAGGGCTGAATAAACATCTATGGGTCTGATAGCCTGATGCATCAGGACAGGCCTCATGTAGGATCATAGATGTAGAGCTGGAAGGGACCTCAGAGAGCATCGAGTCCAGCCCCCTTATTTCACGTAAAAGGAAACTGAGAGTCTAGGGATATTAAGTGACTTGGCCAAAGTCACACAGTATAAACATCAGAGACAGGATGTGAACCCAGGACCTCTGATGCCAGAGAGGGTGATTTTTTTCCTCATACCATGCTGAGGGTGTACTTGAGCTGCAATCTGAATGAAGCCAAAGGTTCTCTAGAGGTGGATATGGGGAGGGAATTCATTCTAGGCTTGGGTGGCAGCCTATGTAAAGGCCCAGAGATAGGAGATGAATTAATTGATGGTGACATATGCCTCTTGGCTCTTAGAGGTGTTAGAGCACAGGTGCAGGACAAAGTAAACAATTGCAGACACAACCAAGGTGTTGATTCATGTTGTTTGAATGATATCACCCTCTCTCCAGGTCTCACTTTATTCCTCTGTAAATGGAATAATAATAGCGTGTAATAATGATGGTATTACAAGGTTGTATCAAATAAGCGATATTTGTGGAGTACTTGGGAAAGCACTTATATGGGTCACTTATTCTTTTTCCCAGAATGTTTGTATTTAGTCCGTTAAATATTGCTCAATTACATGTAAAATATTTTAACATTTGTTTTTGAAAAATTTTGAGATCCAAATTTTCTTTGTCCCTTCCCCCTCCTTGAGAAAGCAAGCAATTTTATTTCAATTATACTTGTCAAGTCATTTGGTTTTCGTTCAGTCATTTCAGTCATGTCAATTCTCTATGACCCCATTTAGGGTTCTCTTGGCCAAGATGCTGGAGTTGTTTGCCATTTCTTCCTCCAGTTTATTTTACAGATGAAGAAACTAAGACAAACAGGGTTAAGTGACTTGCCCAGGGTCACACAGCTAGTAAGTGTCTGAGGCCAGATTTGAACTCAGGAAGATAAGTCTTCCTGACTCCTGGCCCAGCGCTCTGTGCACTATGGCACCATCACCTAGGTACCCACATGTGAATTCCTGCAAAACATTTCCATATTAGTTATGTTGCAAAAGAAAATACAAGGGTCAGTTATTATTAACAACACTTAAAATAGGGCAAGCTCATCTTCTTTCTTGGTCTTACATTTTTAAATGATATCCTTTCTACCACTTCTGCAAAATTTTTCATTTGTTTTATACTGCAGCCTGCTTGCACCCACCATGCCCTACTCCATCACCCTTTGGGTTCTCTTCAATTTCATTTCCTCGGAGACTGTCACGTTCCCTGATTTACTGGCATATAACGAGAGGTGAAAAAAGTTGACATTTATACAGCTCTGTGAGGTTTGCAAAGCTTTCTACAAACATCATATAATTCGATCTTCATAACAACACCATGAGGTTGATGTGGCAGATTTTATCTCCATCTCGCAGATGAAGACATGGAGGCTCAGAGACATGGCTCATAATGACTTGTCCCAAATCTCGAGGCAGGATCTGAACCCAGCTCTCTCCTGATTCCATGTTCAGCACACTTTTCACAGACTTCTCTGTCTGTTGTCCCATGCCAGCCTGGGCTGGAAAAAATGACTTTTTTCTTGGATTTCCTGATCAGGACTCAATACGTCTAATACTGGTGAAGATGAGCTGAGCTGCCTCCTATGCTGCTCTTAGCTGGTCTCTCCCCACCCTGACTCTCTCCAACTTCTGCATGAAAGCTTTCCAATTGCGGGGGGTCTCCC
Organism: Phalanger gymnotis; assembly: GCA_028646595.1. Classification (NCBI taxonomy): domain Eukaryota; kingdom Metazoa; phylum Chordata; class Mammalia; order Diprotodontia; family Phalangeridae; genus Phalanger; species Phalanger gymnotis. The sequence continues at coordinate 24,418,885 of CM053624.1, read as the reverse complement.
TCCCTAACTACCTTATTTATATTAGTCTTGTATTTATTCTGTGTATACCTCTTTATGAATATGGTATCGCCCCTCTTAGACTGTGTAAGCTTCTTGAGAATTGGGATTCTTTCTTCCCTTTTCTTTCTTTCTCTCGTTCTTTCTTTCTTTTTCTTCCTTCCTTCTTTTCTTTTTCTTTCTTTCCTTTTTCTTTTCTTTCTTTCCTTTTTCCTTTCTTTCTTTCCCTTTTCCTTTCTTTATTTCTTTTTTTCTTTCTTTATTTCCTTCCTTCATATTTGCATCTCTATCACCTAGAACCGTGCCTGGCACATAGTAGGTACTTAATAAATGTTTGTCTATTGGATTGACACTGCGGTGCCTTTATATAATACTCTGGTCCTAATTATTCTGCTGTTCATTAGGTGGAAGTTGCTGGGATGGAGAGGCAGGGAAAGTAATGGGCTGGAATATGCATGTGAGAAGGATTGAGAGAAGGAAAATGCAGGAAGACTCTTGGAACAGGTCCCTTTGGTTGCAGCTTGTTGGCCAGAGGAGTACTGCACTGGGCCCAAGGGTATGCAGATCTGCCTCTTCAATGAAGCTACCGAGAAGCAGATGAGACAGAGAGCTGGTGTCTGCAGCCCAGAAGCCCAGCCAACCCCCCCACCCCAGTCACAATTCTGTGGATTCAGGGCCCGGGCTTCGCACTCTGCATCACCATGCGAGGGGAGAGGGAGAGGAGTAAGGGTCACTGCCTGGAGCAGACCCGGCCACTGATCTCCAGCTCAGCCAGCTGGGCCCTGAGCCAGGTGCTTTGCTGCATGATGGGCCCTCCTCCCAGACCCCGCATAATATCAAGGGCATCGAGCAGGCTCCAGCCACCATTGATCGCCCACTCCTCAGATCTCTTATCTAAAGCACTTTAGAGTCTGAACCACTCCCAGGATTGCCCACTGTCAGGGAGGGAATGCAGAAAATACAGAGGTCATCAATGGCTCCAATCCCCTACACATGCTATCTTTCCTTACTAAAGGCAGCTGGTGGTGACATAGCGCACAGAGCTCCAGGCCTGGACTCAAGGAAATCTGAGTTCAAATTTGGCCTCGGACACTTTCTTCATTAGCTGTGTGACCCTGGGCACTTAGCCTCTGTATGCCTGTTTCCTCAACTGTAAAATGAGGATTATAATAGCACCTACAGTTGTCATGAGGATCAAATTGTGGTGTTTGTCCTTTGTTCTCGAAGAGGACCATGGCATCAGGGAAATGATGACATGACTTACCACTGACTTTGATTTGAGGGAGGGAGGGCTGTGCAAGGTCACCAGCCTCACTTTCTCCTCCAGAGCCAGATGTTCATCAGGATGACTGGAGATGGCCCAGGATGCAATGGAAGACCCTGGCCCTTTTAGGTTAAGGCCTTTTCATGTACTCACTTAAAGTAAGGTAACGCCCATTCAGTGAATAGGCATCTTTAAGAAGTGAGTCATGGGATGGACCCTTTAATAAGAAAAAAAGAAAAAAATGTTTGTAAAGCACTTAGCACTGTGTCTGCAGCATAGTAGGTGCTTAATAAATGTCTACTCTCTTTGCTTCCATTAGAATCTAAGCTCCTTGAGTTTAGAGACAGTCTTTTGTGCCTGGACCTCAATACTCAGTACAGTGCTTGGAACACAGTAGGCGCATAATAAAAGCTTTTCATCGACTCCTAAATTCCTTCATCTATGTACCTGAGCAGAGATCCCCCGTAAAACAACACTGACCAGCATTCAGTCAGCTTTTTATCGGAGAATGGGAAACTTGCCACTTCCTAAGACAACTCATTCCACTTCTAGATAGTTCTAATCAATTATTAGGAATTGTTTTCCCAATCTGCTTTTTTGGTACTGCTCACCCTTTGCTCTTTATGGGGCCAAGCTAAACAAACATAATAGTCTTTCATACATGAGCCCTTCGAATATCTAAAGACTGCTAATATGCATGTCACTGCCCCATCCCACAACTGAGCTAAATATTCTCATTACCTCCCACCAATCCCTGAGCTGATGGCGTGGTGTCCGGTTTCCTCTTCATGCTAATCACCCGTCTCTGGACCCTCTTCAGCCCATCAGCTTTTATTAAATTATCACACCCAGGATTGACCACGATAGTCCAGGTGTAGGCTGACCAGGGCAGAGGACAATAGGACTGTCACCTTCATTTCGGCATAGTATTCATTTCGGCATAGTATTTTTCTTAACGTAGCCTGAAATCATAATGATTTCCCTCTACCCTGTCCCATAGTTGATTATTATTGAATTTGCAGCCTATTAGAACCCCCACATCTTTTTCTTGTGACTTTTGTATAGCCACCATACCTTACACACACACACACACACACACACACACACACACATACACACACCCACACCAATTCTGTGTTTGGGTAGTTCATTTTTAGCCAAAGGAAAGGCTTTCTAATAGTCTTGGGATCTAGAGACTTTCATAAGAGTCAGGCCAGAAAAAGCTATGTAATACCATGGAAGTTATCTCCCACATTCTGAAGGCAAGGCAACCCCAGGATCAAGGTACTCTTTGGGCCAAACTCCTAAAAGTATAGCTCACAAGACCCCATCAATGTGTTTGCCTTCTCTAGTGAGCAAAAGGACATAATTATTTCAAAACAAAGGCATTTATTGAAATGGTATCTTAAAAAAAATTAGCAACAAAACATGGCCTCCATAAACCTAGGAAATAATCTCCCTTAAATAAACCCAGCAGGTCAGATAGACACAGAGGTCAAAAGTAGACAGACAGACATTTAGGGGACATCTATAGCCCTGGCTTACTGGGCGGTGGGGGGCATCCGGGAGAGATGCATAGAAAACACATGGCCAAGGCATGAACAAGGACCATGGGCTGCTTTCTCATCAGGACATCTGATTCGTTCATCTCTGATATCAAAAGGAGAGACTTAGCCTTAGCCACTGAAGGCTCATCATTGTTTTTTCCTTGAGAGAATGTAAGTTTCCTGATGGCAGGAATAATTTCAGTTTGTTTTTGTATCTCAGGTGCTTGGCACAACCTCAAAGCTTAAGAAATGTTTATTGGGTTGAATTGTGGAATGTCTACCTAGGGGTATGCAGCAGCGCTCTGTCCTTTTTAGCATTTGTGATGTGCGAGAAGACCCCAGTGGCACAGTGATTAATGTTCAAGTAATGCAAAATGGGAAATCCATACCTATGGCAATGGATGACAAAAATCTGGATCCCAAAAGATCTCAACATGCTAGAACAATGGAATCCAGTCAATATTCCAATATTCCAAGTATCTGTCATTTCATCAGCATCAAGCCACTTCTACAACACTCTGCAGCTTGTAGATAATCTTTGAGTGATTTTGTGGCTAAAAAAATCATTGCCCTCTGGACAGCCTGGTGACAAGCCTCTTTGAATGAGCCAAATATAGTCCAGACATCCATTCCCTTCCCAGGTCCATGTTTAGAACCTTTCAGCCTTGGTGGGACCTGCTTGAGTTCTGCTGGAATAGACCAAGGTCAGTCCATGTCATGATAGACATCAGAGTAGAACTTCAGTGAAGGCCAAAATGAAATTTAATAGATATAAATATAAAGTCTTGCCATCTGGTTCAAAAAAATAACTGCTGAAATACAGGGTTCAGGGATTATGGGTAGACAAAAGTTAATGTGAGAAAAGTTTAGGGTGGGGGTTAGTGGAGCATAAGGTCAATATAAATTTATAGTATGAGATAGCAGATAAACAAATGTGATTTCCCTTTAATGCTTCGATGGTTTGGGGATCTCACTCATGAGAACACACTCTTTGAAGATGAAGATGGCAAACTTTCTTGGCCTCTTCCCACCTTTCCAGTCTTCTTACACTTTACCCCCCTTCTCTATCATCAAGCCATGTTAGCCTATGTGTGCTTTATCCGTGACAGACACTCTCTCTCCAGACTCTGCACCTTTGTTCTGGCTGTGCCCCAGGCCTACACTGCTCTCCCTACTCACCCTTGACTCCTAGCTCTCCTGGCTCCCTTCAAAAGTTAGCTCCAATCCTACTTTCTCCAAGAGGCATTTCTTCTCCCCTGCCCCCAGTATCTTCCCTCTGAAATTGTCTCTCATTTACACTACATATCTTATATGTACATAATTATTGGCACATCGTCTCTTCCATTAGAATGTACACTCCTTGAGGGCAGGAACTGTGCTCTTGCCTTTCTTTGAATCCTCAGAGCTTAGCTCAATTCTTGGCACGTAGAAAGAACTTTATAAATACTAATACTAACCAGCTTATCATCCTATATGACACTTGCACATGTTCTCTCATAAATCCTCTGTAGGAAGTCCTCCCAAGGTGCTGGGAATCTTCCCTTGGGAGACCAATAGGGTGTCTATTACTTACCTCTTGCTCACTCACTTTATGCTGAGTCCCTCTCCTGTTCTTCTCTGGTCATGCCTTTCTCTAGATGCTCTATCCCTTCTACACAATTCTGAATATAAGTTGCAGCCTTCTCACACCAACCATGAATCTCTTCAGTGCCTTTTGGAAGACCTGAACCTTTCATTCTTTGGAGACCGGTTTTCCATGACTCACACTATGTTGCCTCTCTCAAAGTAAGAACGTGAAAAGACCTTAGCTTAAAAGGACCAAGGTCTCTCACTGAATCCTAGGTCATCTCCAGTTGTCCCAACCAATATCTGGCCACTGGACCCAGATGGCTCTGGAGGAGAAAGTAAGGCTGGTGACCCTGCACAGCCCTCCTTCACTCAAATCAAAGTCAATTGCAAGTCATGTCATCATCTCCCTGATGTCATGGTCCTCTTCAAGAACGAAGGACAAATCACAATACAATGGAATATAGTATTACCAAAGGATATTGATGTGAAAAATGGGCCTTTGTTTCAAGATGTCTAGAGAGTCATGAAAAGTATTGCCTGATTTCCCAAAGGCAATCCAGCCTACCCTCCTCCTCTACTTGAATTCTGGACCCAATCATAGGATCATGAATTTGGCACTAGAAAAGACTTGAGAAGGTCATCGAGTCCATCCCTTCCATATCACAGATGGAGATACAGAGGAACAGAGGTGTCGTGACTTGCCCTAGCTAACACAGCCTTCAAGTGGCAGAGCTAAGATTAGAAGTCCTGGTCCTCTGACCCCAAAGCTAGTTTTATTTCCACTGCACCATGCTGCCTTCTCACACTCTTCATCCACAATATACAGGATAAATGTGCAGGCTCTCTCTCCAGCTGAGAGTGTCATAATCCAGAGAAGAGTCATTCTTCAACTACTTGGTTGTTCTCACATGGATAGTTAAGAGTGACTTCTTTTGAGTCTTCATGGATCTCATTGGGGGGGGGGGGAAGGGCGGGGCTCTACAATGCCCCTGAGCTTCAATCAGCATGATCCCATCTGCAAAGCTGAATAAATACAGAGCACATCACCATTGACAAGGAATCTCTCTTCCATTTAGACTGTGCACTGGGCATCTTCTGTGACAGCTGCAAATATAAACTTTGGCAAGCATACATCTCCTTGTTTTATACTTTGCTTGATATAAATAATCGATGGGTCATTAAACAGCATTTTCTCTGTTCCATCTTTCAAGGAATCTTGTCTGATTTAAATGCATGCATAAGAAACACCTTGTTGGAGAAGAACCTTTAAGGAGACATTTTTCTTGACCAAATCAAATGCTTTTTTATAGTAAACAATCAATCAGCACAGTGGGATCTTGTATTCTCTGCACCATTCAGTCAATTATGGGACGGCAAAGATGTGTTCTGCTGTGGAATATCAATTGTGAAAGATAGCCTGCCTCTTTCCTTCTCATGCCTTCATCAAGGATGCCCTCAATATCCATGTATATTATCCTCCCCAAAATTAGATGGATGTGGAAGGAAATATAAAAGCATTTATTATGTGCCAGGCACTATCCTAGGTCCTGAAGTTATGTATACAAAAAAATTGGCAGTGTCTGCCCTCAAGAAGCTTCCATTCTAGTAGAGGAAAGTAGAAATGTGAAAATAAACATGTGGGTCAGTACTATTGATTTTGTCTTCATAGTACCATTTTTTTTCAGTTCAAGTGAGGTTAATGACTTTCCTCCCATCTTCTGATATCTTCTCCTCTTTCAGGTATCTGAAGACTCAGCGCCCCAGGGGTCTTGAAATTGTATCACTTATAGCAGAGACCTCCTCATTGTTATTTAGTTGAATCCAATAGCTCTTCCAGGCTTTTTTTTCTTTAGTGGCTTTTTGGATGCTGTTCAGTCATTTTTAGTCATATCTGATGCTTTGTGACTCCATTTGGGGTTTTCTTGTCAAAGATACTGCAATGGTTGGCCATTTCCTTCTCCAGCTCATTTCACAGATGAGGAAAATGAGGTACACAGGGTTAATTGTCTTGCCCAGGGTCATACAGCTAGTAGGTGTCTGAGGCTGTATCTGAACTCAGGTCTTCCTGACTCCAGGACCAGCAACTCTATCCACTGTGCGACCTAGCTGCTAGTGCTGATTCTACTTCCTGATAAAGTACGTTAAGAACCACATTCAAATGTGGTGGCTCCAGTGTCATCGGTGTATGGAATTATTACAGAAATCTTGACAGTGTTTCCATTTTTCATTTGTTTGTGGTCTTCCTGACAATTTCATCATTAAATACCCTCAAAAAGAGATGTGTGTTAATTGGGTCTCTCACTAAGTATTACATAAACTTCCTTCTCCTCCATTCTCATCTTTTTTCAGAGATTGTGTGCTCATAATCCTCCATCATTATCATCTGCAATTTTACTATAGAGTTTATATTCTAACCAGAGATTCTTTACCTTTTTTGTGTTCTAAAACCATTGGATAGTCTGGGAAAGCCTGTGGAATCTTCTCAGAATCATGATTTTAAATACATAAATTACATAGGATTACCAAAAAAATCAATGGTATTGAAATGTTATCATTTTTTAAATCAAGTTCAAAGACCCCAGTGGTTAAAAACCCCCATTATAGGCCAATGTTGTCCTTTGCTGCCATGTTTGTCTACTTGGCAAAGAGAATGAGTGTTTGCTAGCAAAGGTTGCTTCTAGGCTTTTTGTCTCATTATGGTGATTGATTTAGAGTAATATTCCTTAGAAATGGTGATGGTCCGTGTTGAAGTTAGTTCTTTTCCCATTTTTCAGGATGAAAAATTTACCTACCTAGCTTAGGTTAGAGCTATTGCACCTTCATACCGTGTCATCTTATTTTTAGTCTTCTGGTTTGACATCGATGTTGGTCTTTGGTCTAACAAGTCAATGGTTTGTCTGTAAACAGACAGCTGATTCAGAAATGACTTCCACATTGGTAACCAATTGTTTTGTGTGTTACAACAGATAATCTAGGCAGCTAGGTGGTGCCATGGTGCAGAATGCTGGCTTTGGCATCAGGAAGAACTGCATTCAAATGCTGCTTCAGACACTTACCAGCTGTATGGCCTTGAGCAAGTAA
>CM053624.1:24377745-24410927 GCA_028646595.1 Phalanger gymnotis | reverse complement strand
CACCTTAAAAAACAGACTAACTCAAATGGCAAAAGAGCTCCAAAAAGCCAATGAGGAGAAGAATGTCTTGAAAGGCAGAATTAGCCAAATGGAAAAGGAGGTTCAAAAGACCACTGAAGAAAATACTAGCTTAAGAATTAGATTGGAGCAAGTGGAAGCTAGTGACTTGATGAGAAATCAAGATATTATAAAACAGAACCAAATAAAAGACAATGTGAAATATCTCATTGGAAAAACCGCTGACCTGGAAAATAGATCCAGGAGAGATAATTTAAAAGTTATTGGACTACCTGAAAGCCATGATCAAAAAAAGAGCCTAGATATCATCTTTCAAGAAATTATCAAGGAGAACTGCCCTGATATTCTAGAGCCACAAGGCAAAATAGAAATTGAAAGAATCCACAGATCACCTCCTTAAATAGATCCCAAGAAGATCAAATGAGATAACATTTATAAAGTACTTAGCAGGATCTAGCACACTGTAGGTGTAAATGGTAGTAGTAGTAGCAGCAGTAATAGAAGCAGGAGGAGTAGTAGTATAGTAGAAGTAGAAAGAGAAGCAGCAGCAGCAGTAGTAGTAGTAGTGGTGGTGGTGGTGGTGGTGGTGGTGGTGGTACTGGTAGTGATAGGAGTAGTGAAGTAGGGAAAGCACTGGCCTTGGAATCAGGCAGATATGGATTAAAATCCCATCTCTGACGCTTACTTGCTATGTTCTGTCGGACAAATTCTTTAACCTCTCTGAAGCTCAATTTACTCATCTACAAAATGGTGTTAATACCTTCCTTTAGTCCCCTACTTTACAGGGTTACTGTGGAGTCCTAACAAGACGTTGTGTGTTAAGAATTATTTTTATTTTCTGGGAAGTCACCGTTCACAGACTCTAGTAGAATCACAAAATGCTAGCACGGCAAAGAATTCTAGAGACTGTCTATTCTAACTCCTCATTTAAGAGATGGGGAAAGAGAGTCTCGAAGAGGGGCAGTAACCTGCAGGCACTCACAGAGCTCATGTGACACACTAAATAAAGGCAGGTTGACTGCCCAGGAGTCCATCAGGTCTTGGGATTCCCCAACAAGAGGACTTTCCATTATTCTATCTCTTCCCCATCACTCCTTTTTTTCTCTAGGCTTCTCCAACAGGTGGGGAGTGTGGAATAGCTTTGGCAGGTAATCAAGGCCTATGGTCCTACCTGCATGATCAAGGGAGACAATCTCTCCAGGTGCTGCCCACACACTTCTCTGCCCTGATCATTGTGTGATAGAACAGGAACCCACCAGTTCCAACTGGATGCAACAAACATTTATTTTCCTGGGTTTTAGTCACCCAAGTTCCTCTGCCAGCATTGTACCTGCATATCCCATAGACCTTTTCTCTTTTGGGACTACAAATTTCATATAATCCCTCCCCTCCCATAGTGCCCCAAATTAGAAGAGACTTTAGAGGCAGTGTGGTGTCATGGAAAAAGCCCTGAATCTCAGCAAATTAGAGTTCAAATCAAAACCTTCTACATGGTATCTGTGTGGCCTTGGTAACTCTTTGCCCTTCTTGGGGCTTCTCTCTTCCTAATATTTGAAATTAGAGGAGTGACTTCAATGATCCCTTGGGACTCTTCTAACCTAAATCCTAAAGGTCATGAAAGACCAGGATCCAGAGCTCGCTGACCACAGGGACTTATGGGTCATAAAATTTAGGATTGTACAAGACTCTAGGAGTCGGCACCCAGCCCGCCTCCCTCATTTTCCAGATGAAGGTCCGGTGGGATGTCACTTGCCCAAGGACTCATGGTTGGTATGCCTCAGAGCCAGGATTCAAACCAAAGATATTTGATTTCATCTTGAATATTCTTTGTACTATGCCTTGGGAACTTACTAGGGGAAACTCGCCCTGAGTCTAGAGCTCCTACCTATGTTATATTTGCAGGGAAGTCACATGGCTCAGTGAAAAGAGCACATGGGTGAGAGTCATAGCTCTGGCTTTCTCAGTGCTGGGACTCCATCGTTGTTCACTTATCTTCCTGACTCCAAGCCTAGCACTCTGTCCATCCACTGCACCACCAAGCTGTATACAAGTGGTATAACCCTTGTACCAGAGGCTTACATAGGGACACTTTGGGGGATTTCTCAGATTTCTAATACATTGGCCCCACCCAGAAAATCTGATATTTTCTCTGTGTAAGATGCTACCTGGTGTATGGTCAAGTCCCCTTGAAAACACAAGGTTCACAAAGAAGAAGAAGAGGAGGAGGAGAGGGAAATGTTTATTTATTGGTGGTGAAGAAAGCAAAGCTCTTACCAGAGCTCATGAAATCTATCAACACTTGCCAAGGACTAACCCTTCTTCAGGGAGCCATAATGAACTGGTTACTTATAGCCACATCCTCTCAGGAGGAGACGCATTCATACTCAGAGAATAGTGCTTAGCACAGTTCTCCATATCTCCCAGAAATGAGCACCCAATGTCCCATGTCTGCAGTTACCTCCTGTGACAGTGAGGGACTTCATCAACATTCTCTGTCCCATTGTTGCTCACACAAATGCAGACCAAAGTCTCTCACTGTGGAGCCCTCTCTTTATCTAAGATTTCAGCAGGCCTCTGGCCTCCATAAAAGTGTGCTCAACAGACAGATACGTTAGATGTTGCAGATTCCCCTCCTACCTTTTACCAGGTTGTTATCATTGACACTGGTTTGGGTCATTCATGACATGATCATGACCTCTTTCCTCAAACTCCTGGGCCATGTGCTTCCCTCTCCCATTCACTTTTCACAGAATCACAGAATTTGGGGTGCTAGAACAGACCTCTGAGATCATGCAATCCAATCTGAACCTGAATGTGTTCTGACTAAGGCAGAAGGCAATGGAATCCACCACCACCACCGCCAGCTCTGATTTCTGTACTACTCTTAATACAGGTTAAGATTGCATTCAGGGTATTGGCTGCCACAAGCCTACATTTCTAGAAGGTTGATATTTTTTTTCCAATTGTCCATCAACTCCAAGAGATTAAGTGATTTGCCAAAGCCCACCCAGGTGGTAAGTATTAGGAGCAGGATTTAAGCCTAGGTTATCTGACTCCTCATCTGATGTTCTTTCTGCTTCCCCTCCTCACATTGCTTGCTGTTGTTGCTGTAACTTGATGGCCAAGCCTGGCGTCCGCTCCTGCTTTTCCTTAACACATCGGAGCCATCTTGGGACATTTACTTAAGGGGTAAAGTGAATATGCAAATTCAGATGTAATATAGCAAGGAAAAGTAATCCAGAGAACATGTAAAAGAAATTATTTGGCATAAGCTGGAGCAGTCCAAATGGACTAAGTTCTTCCCTGGCTGCAGTTTCCCTGAACCCAGCTAGGTCCACAACCGCCTAGATGTGGAGGTTATACTCTATGGTGCCCCTAGTCCTCAAATGAGAACACCTTTCTCCCTGGAAGATCCTCCCCTCCACCCACCCGCCCCCACTTAAATATGCTCACTTGTCCTTTCTTCCATAATCATTATAGGATTCTCTGACCATTTACAGCGTCCAAAAGCAGAATGAACCGCCTCGGAATGCAATGAGCCCCTCATCACTGAAGGGCTCCAAGACAAGGTTTGCTCAGGAAGTTTTAGAGACTGCGCATGCTTCCTGCTGAGCCTGGATCAAGTGACCACAGTAAAAAAGAAAACAAAAGGGGGGAGTTTTATCAACTTTTGGGTGGACGTGGGGGTCAAAGCGAATTATTATTTTTTCTAGAGGAGAATTCTTAACCCTTTTGTGTCTTGGACCACTTGTGCAGTCTGTCGAAGCTACTAGATCTCTTCTCACAATCATGATTTTCCATGTATAAAATGTATAAATGTCAACGTATAAAATAATGTATAATATATAAAACAAAACGCATAAATGTATACATTTCAATGTATATAATAAATGTGTAATGTCTAAATTAACATATATAGAATGTATACATTTCAATATGCAAAATAAATGTATAATGTATAAAATAAAATTATATATTTTCAATGTATAAAATACATGGAATTGCCAAGGAAACCAGTTATATTAAATATAGTTACCAAAATATTTTTAAAAACAAGTCCACAGGCTGAGTGTGTTGGCCTGTGAATAGAACTTTACAATAATCTAGTCCCAAAAGCATCATTTCAGAGATAAGAAAACTGGGAACCAGAAGAATGACTTGTCAAGGTCACACAGCCAGTAGGTAGCAAAGCTTGGTTTCTAACCCAGATCTTGGGTCTCCAAATGCAATTTATGCAGAAGGCAAAGTGATTACATAAGGATGTTTATTCTCCCCTCTTTGGAAAGCACAAGGACTGGAACAAGACCTGTGATTTCATTAGTAATGGGAACTTTGAAGTGAAGAGTCTCTCCCTACCCATCCAGATCTGTGACTAAGAATCTTAGAGAGCCCTGAGGGAGGTGATTTGTCCAGGACCATACAGCCAGTATATATGTCAAAGGCAGGCCTTGAACTCAGGTCTTTCTAGCTTCTTGGCTGGTTTTCTAGCCAACACCACCATGTTGATTCTCCCTAGGGGACAGGAGCCAAAATGGAAGCTTTAAAAAATTCAGCCCCAGCATAACAGGGTAGGGATTTAAAGAGATACAGAAAGGAGAAGAAAAAAAAGAGGTCTATTCATTCTCTCCCTAGAGGCCACACTCCTGAGGACTGAACACAGTTGTTAGTATACCTGGGTTCAGAGCAGAGGGACCCCTAATGGAGAGGATTATCAGCCCAATACCCTAGCCCCTTGGGCCTTCACAGCAGTTGTAGACATGTTGTACTAAGATCCTATGATTGTCTGACCCAAGAGGCTCCTCCTAGTCTATGTCCCCCTAAATCTTTCCTTATCCAGGCTAAACTTCAAATCATTCCACAGTGCTGACCACACCCCTACACCTTCCAGCTTATTTCTTCCTAATGTGGGCTCAGATCTGAATATGGGCTCCCACGGGGTCTAGCAGGTAAGAGTACAACAGGACCGTCATCTCTCTAGTCCTGGCCAATGTACCACTTTCAATGCAGCCCAACATGGCTTAAGCTTTAGGCCTTCAGGCCCCCAAAAGAGTTGCTTTTGTAATTGGACACATGGTAGGGAGAGGGGGGCCTGGTGTTGGACTGGGCAGCCCCCACCATGGAGGCACAGAGCCCCCTGCTGGCCCAATACTTAAAGAAGGAATGACTGGATGGGAAGGGCTGATAGCCCTGGTAGGCACCAGATGCTAGGGCTCCTAGTGTGCCGAGGGCTACTAGATTACACCCCAGAGACTGGAGGCAGGACCGCTGTCCCAGGTGGAGAGGCATTCGTCTGGATGAAATGTTGAAGAGGGAGATGAGTGAGAAACTTCGTTGTTGTTTTGCAGTCATGTCTAACTCTCCATTTGGGATTTTCTTGGCAAAGATGGTTTGCCATTTCCTCCTCTCACTCATTTTATAAATGAGGAAACTGAGGCAAACAGGGTTAAGCGACTTTCCCAGGGTCAAACAGCTAGTAAGTGTCTGAGACCGGCTTTGAATTCACGAAGATGAGTCTTCCTGACTCCAGGCCCAGTGCCCTGTGCACTACGGCACCACCTAGATGCTCCAGGTGAGAAGCTTAAGGATTGGCTAACAGGCGTCCCATACAGAGTCACAGAATCACCAAATGCTAGAGTAACAAAACTCTAGGCCCTTAGGGGCCATGTGGACCTGCCTGGGAAAGCCTTTGAAGACATCCCTGAGGAGGTCATCCAGGCTTTGCTTGAAGAACTCTAGGGATGAGGAGCTCACTTCCTCCCAAGAGGACCCAATTACTTCAGCATACTCTAATAGTTAGAAAGCTTTTCCTACATCCCTGGCTATTCTTCAATATGACACCTCATTCCCAGACTCCACATCTTTGTACCAGTTGACCCCATGCCTAGAATGTACCCTCTTCTCACCTCCACTTTCTGGTTTCTTTCAAGACTTAACTCAGATCTCATCTGCTAGTGCTTTCCCTCTGAGACTACTTTTAATTTACTCCAAATGCATCTTTATGTTCCTAGTCATTTGTATATTGTCTCCCCCATAAGGATTCATACTCCTTGGGGGAAGATACAGTGTTTTTGTTTTTCTTTGTATGCCCAGGACTTAGACCACAGGTAGGAAATAAGCAGCTGTTGAGCCCTTACTATGTGTCCTGCACTGTGCCAAGTGCTGAGAATACAATTACAAGCAAAAGAAAGGGCAGGCTCTGCCCTCAGTGAGTTTACATTTTAATGGAGAGAACCAAAGCACAAAAGGTAAGTGAAAAGCAGGAGGGGAAGGAGAAGGTACCCACTCAGGGTCATAGTGGTTAAATCTGGAGAGGCAGAAGGAGCACTGGAAGATAAATGAAGAATAGTGGGTCCATTCTTCTTCCCAAAATGGAGGACCTACAATTCGCCAATGGCAGGAGGCCAGAGGCTGAGGGAGTGTCCAGCAGGAGAAGGCCCCTAGCACTGAGGGAACTTAGCCCCGTTCCTGGCACATAGTAAGTGACTGATAAATATATGTTAATTGACCACTGCTTTACAAGACCTCAATGAAATGACTCTTTATTGGACAGCAAGTGGCAGTCTGGAGAAGGAGGGTAAGAACTAGATTTGGAGTCAGGACCCTCAGGGAAAGTCTCGACTCCAACGCCAGCCAGCTCTATGATGGTGGCCAAGTTGTTCCACCTGCAAATCTGTAAAATGGGGAGGCGGGGAAGGAGGTAGGGATGGAAGGAGGAAGGAAGAGAGATGTGATGGATAGATAGAGCATTCATTAATACTCTTGGCACTACCTTTTTCTCAGTATTGTTGAAAAGAAAGTGCTATAGATACGTGAGTTGTACGTAGGAGGAAAATTTCATGTATTGTGAGACATGGTTGATTTGTTGATTGGTATTGCTGAAATTCTTTGTCTCTTAAAAAATCTGTTCCAAAGATCATCGATGTAGAGTTGGAAGGAAGCTCAGAGGCCATCCAGTCCAACTCTCTCATTTTGCAGATGAATAAACTGAAGGGTCACAAAGAGCTGGACACAACTGAAAAATGACTAAATAGCAACAACAAACTGGGACTCTGAGTTGTGGTTTGTCTAAGATGATCTTAGTAATAACAAGGGTCAGAGGGGGAATTTGAAACCAAATCCTTTGACTCTACAGCTGGTGATATTCCCACCATAATCCAACTCTCCTTTCTTACAGATGAGGAAACTGAGTCCCATAGAGATTAAGTGACTTGCCCAGGGTCACACAGACATGGTAATCATCACAGGATGGAATTGAATCCAAGTATCTAGACTCCAGAGCTAGGGATATTTTCATTTTATCGCACTGGGATAGCTCACTGGATGGGGATGGAAGATTATATGAAAAAATGAAACTTATATAAAGACAAAATTTTATTTAAAAAAAGAACAAGAAATTAGCTATGATCTGTCCACAGAACAAGTAGTAGATAGCTAGGTGGCTTAGAGTGCTGGACTTGGACTCAGGAGGCCTTGAATCAGAATCCTTCCTCAGATACATTGGTCACCTCCTGAAAGAAATCCCCATATGAAAATTCCCAAGAATATCATCATCAAAATCCAAAACCTCTGTCTCAAAGAATCGATACTGCAAGCAGCCAGAAAGAAAGAATTCAAATACTAAGGAATCACAGTCAGAATCGCACAAGATTTAGTAGCCATCACTATAAAGAACCAGAAAGCTTGGGGTATGATATTCTAGAAGGAAAAAAATAACAGGTTTACAATATAGAATAATTTATCCATCAAAATGATTCTAATCGTACAGGGGAATGTGGATCTTAAATGAAACAGAGGACTTCTAAGCATTCTTGTTGAAAAGACCAGAGCTGCATAAAAACTTTGAAATGCAAACATGAGTAAAGAAAACATAAAAAGGAAAATATGATTGATCAGTCACAAGGGACTAAACAAGAATGAATTGTTTATATTCTAATATGAAGAGATGATAACATATATTCTCTAAGAACCCTATTATCATCAGGGGCCACAGAAGGAGTCTAATAAGACAGAAGGCTGAGAAGTGGGTTTTTTTATGTTTTGGTGAACCTAAAAGAAGAACGGAAAGGGGAAAGGGGGAAAGAAAGGCAGAGGAAAGAAGAAAATTACCTTGAATAATTTGTGAGCATAAGTAGAAGACAATAGAAACAAGGAAGAGTGGAGGGGAGCAGATGAACAACACTTGGACTTCACTTTCATCTGAACTGGTGAAAGGTAGGAAGAAAACACAGGGAGAACTGGGTGCAGAAATACATTTTACTCAACAAGGAAACAAGAGGGAAAGTGGGAAATGGAGAAATAATTAGGGAGGGTAGATTAAGGAGGGATTAGCTCCAAATAAAATAAGCTCTAACCGGAGGGTAGATCTTAAAAAGGGATTTAAA
The DNA here is from genome assembly GCA_028646595.1 of Phalanger gymnotis. NCBI lineage: Eukaryota > Metazoa > Chordata > Mammalia > Diprotodontia > Phalangeridae > Phalanger > Phalanger gymnotis. The sequence goes on along the minus strand of CM053624.1, from coordinate 24,402,528 downwards.
AAGAAAGACAGGCTAACAACTTGTGATTGGTCTCTGGTCTGAGGAAAGAAAAGAGGGGCAGGAAAGTAAACAGATTGCATCAGATCTAGAGCCCTGGTGCTGAGCACAACTTTCTCATCTCCTTCCCTTTTATAAAAAGAGAGTAGAAAACTCTGATCAATGCAACAACCATAGTTCCTAAGGACTTGTGATAAAACATTTTGGTCTCCTCCTGGGTTCAGGGTGCAAATTCCAACTTGTTTTTATATATCCAATCCACAAATTTGTCTTGCTTGACTATACATATTTGTTATAGGGTTTTTGTTTCTTTTTCTTTCTTTTTCAATAAAGGGGGAGAAAGTGAGAGGGAGAGAAGACGAGTTTTCATCATTTGAAAAAAAAAAAGTTTGAAAAGAGAGCATTGTTGAATGCAACTAAGACCAGGAAGAGAAACAATTAATTGGAGGAAATATTTATAGCAAGTTTCTGTGATAATGATTTCAATTCCAACATAAATAAGAAGCTGGTTCAAATTTATTAGAATGTACTGAAACATCATTGCATCATAAGAAATAACGATAGCAATGGTTTCAGAGAAACCTAGGAGGACTTATATAAATTGATGCAGAATGAATTCATCAGAACCAGGAGAACAATTTATACAACAACAACAATGTAAATACAAATACTTTTTAAAGACTTAAAAACTCTGATCCATGCAATGACCAACCATGATGCCAAAAGACCGATAATAAAGAATGCTACCAAACTCCTGATATAGAGATGATGGACTTCAAGATCCAAAATGAGATATACATTTTTTTACATGGCCAATGGGGGAATCAGTTTTTGCTTGACTATACATATTTGTTAAAAGGGGTCTGTTTTTCCTTTTTTCTTTTTTTCAGTAGGGTAGGAGGCAAAGAAAGAAAATAAGTGCTTGTTAGTTGAAAAAATATGAAATTTTTAAAAATAATAAATGTGGATGATAGTATTTGAACTACCTATCTCATAAGATTTCTTGTGAATAAAATGCTTTCTGGCTTTAAAGTGCCATAGTACTTGAGTTATTATTGTTGTTTCTGTTATTTTGTCGGGATAACCAAGCCAGAGTCCTTGTTCTTGGGGACAATCTAGAGGTCCACTCCTGGCAATTTAAGGGAATGGTGCCCAGCCTGTGGTTTCCCAATCAGATGGCTTGGCAGTGCTCCTGAAGTCTATCTCGAGGCTGGACACCAGGGAATCATAAAGGACCTAGAGCGGTATGGGCCTCAAGACCATAAAAGTAATCCTCCTAGCTTCTATTTTTGTAAGTTAAGATTGATGAAGGGATTTCCCTCGTGAAAACTATATGTGGTTTAAGTATGATTGCCTTCATTTTACAGGTGAAGAAAACCGAAGTTCTGAGAAGAGATATGATTTAGCCAGAGACACACAGCTGGTAAATATCAGAGCCATAGTTCATAGGATCATAGATTTCAAACTAGGAAGGACCTCAGAGGTTACCTAATCCAACCCCCTCATTTTATAGTTGAGGAAACCGAAACCCAGAAAGGTTAAATAACTTGCTGGTGGTCACACAGGTCGTCAATGACAGAGGAAGAATTTAAACTTAGTTCTCTCAGATCCAAGTCGAATGTGAGACTACACTGCCCCTCAGTTCCAGGGAACAGAGCCTATGCATTATGCTCGTTTGCTTTCTCCCCCAGGACTGAGCATAGTACTCTGTAGGTAATAGGTACTTTTCATTTGTGGACTTGTTGAAGTGAATAGAGTTGTCCTAACTTCATCTGTGTAATCTCTGATTCCCATAGAAATAGTGTTTTTCAGCTATTGGTCTTGGGCTCCTCTGGGGTCCCACAGAGGGGAAGATCACTTGAATCCCAGGACTAACTATAATACTGAATTTTCTCAGTCTTCACCCTTCTTGACTCGGGCAAAAACTGACTCTACAGAAGAGCAGGATGGATTGTTTTGGGGAAATTACAGCGCACTTACAGTAACCCCAAGATTTCCTTAACAGCAAAGATTTGTCTCTTCAATACCAAACATCTTACTGATATTGCCATATGTCTGGGAGGTCTGGAACACCACTGCCTCAGAAGAATTAAAGATGAGCCTCACAGAGAGGATGATGAAGAAGCGCACAGTGGGTGGGAGCAAGCTGCCACATATAATAATGGAACTCCAAAGAACAAATGTTGAAGATGTCATCAAAAAATTGTATGACAAAAGAGAAGATGAGAGCAAGGGATGACAAGGAGATAGCTTCAGTGGTACCCTTAAGGTCTCAGAAGAAAACAAGGGAGCCTTTCAGCATGTTGGGTGGATGCCATTGGTGAACTTTTTGGAAGGACAGGGATGACAGTCATACAGAATGAGCAGCCATGGATGGGTAGTAATCTGCAACGTTGGGTGGAACTCCTAAATAGATGAGATGCATTTGAGTACTTGAGAGAGCATCACACCACTGAGTCATCTAGAGCTTGATAAAAGGTTCCTTTTATCAAAGGGAACACTTGTCTGGCCAAAACTCTCCTATCTCATCTCATTTCAGTTGGATTTTTTAACTCAAGTGTACATTAATTTTTATTCAGTTTCACCCAATTAGATTCAGCCCTTCATCCTAACCTGTTGAGATATTTTTAGAATACTGATTCTACCATCCAGATTTCTAGCCTTTTCTCCCAGTTTCCTGCCTTTTGAAAATTTGATAAGCCTCCCATCTATGACTCATTCAAATCACTGGCAAAAAAAAAAATATTAAACAGAAAAAGACCAATGGTGGACCTCTAGGACCTTCCACTGGAGACTGTTCTCCAAGTCAACATTGATGTGTATTAATGACTTCAAGCCTGGGCTTTTATTCAGTTCTGGATCCTCTTAACCATACTATGTTCTTGTTGGTACCTTGGGTGCAGCCCACAGGCAGTAAAATGGCAAGGGGATGAGGGAGGGAGAGGAGAGAGCTGAGGTTTTGCATAGAATATGGGGAATCTGATGGCCATAAACATTTGGAAGATTTCTCTCCTCTTTAAAACATTCTAGAGAGTTGTCTAGTTCAGCTGGAGTGTAAGGTACTTCTTAGACAGTAATGGGAACAAAGACTAGAAAGAGAAAGGGATGTCAGACCGAAACAACACAGCATCAAGAGATTAGGGTTGACAGCAGGAGTGTGCTGATAAATATTTAACAACCAGCTCTCTTTTTTAAGTGCTCACAGCACACTTCGGTGTTTAACTTGAGTTATTAACATTTTCCCTATCACTATCTTAAATCTAGTTAATCAATAAAAGGGTAAATCAAATCCCGATTTGCAGAAAATTTAAAATCAGCCCTCTTGCCATCAGGCAGCCAACCCTGTTCCTGGGTTCAATTCCTGCCCATGGTAGTTATTGTGTGACTCTGAAGCAAGTCAATTAACCTCTGAGTACCAGTTTCCTCATTTGTTATATAAGAATGATTACACTCTAGTACCTCCCTCACAGGGCTATGGTAAGGATCAAAGGAGATGATCGATGCAAAGCACTTTGCAAACCTCAAAGTGCTCGATAGATCATTCCTATTATTGTTGAACTTGACCCCAAAGGCGATGGGGAGCCATTGAAGTATTCTGAGCCAATATAGGGGGAAGGGTTGTAAAATGATTAGACTTTAAGGAAGATTAATCTGTCAATGTATGCAAGATGAGTTGGAGGAGGGGTGAGACTGGAGAAAGGAAACCAATTAAAAGGTTGTTGAAATAGCCTAGGTGAGAGAACAAAGGTGATGTTCCATGAGTAGAATGCTGGGGATAGATGCAAGAGAGAACTTGAAGGTAGAAATGACAAGATCCTATGACTGATTGGATATTATCAATGAGGGCATCTGAGGAGATGAGAATGACACTGAGATTGTTGGCCTGGGTAACTAGAAACATGATGGCACTCCTGACAGAAATAGGGAAGTCAGAAGGAAGACCTAGTTTGGGGAAAAAGCTGAGGAGTCCACCTTGGAACCCTGAAATACCAGGAAGACCCCTGAAAGGTTAGGGTTACCCTCATCTATAGGGAAGACATCTCTATAGGTATCATAAAAATTAATTAAAGCCACTAAAATAAATGAGATCATAGTGTAACATGATGAGGGGAAAAAATGGGTTTTATAGTCAGAGCACCTGGTTCCATCCCTGGCCATGCTACATGCTGAATATGTAACCTTAGAAGAAAGAAGCCCCAGAAAAGAAATGGTCAGAGAGGTGGGAGGTCAGCTGGGAGAGTTTGGTATCACAGAAGCCAAGAGAAGAAAGGGAACCTAGAACAAGAGTATAGTCAATAGCATCAGTTACTACAATGACGTCAAGCAGGGCTGGGATAAAGAAATAGCTCTGGAGGATAAGTGAATGGCCCAGAGTCACAACAACTAGCAATTGGAGTCAAAACTACAATTCCTGACTCCAAATGGGAAAGGTATTTTTTGCAGTCGGGAAATTAACAAAAAATTTAATAAAAGGATTTCCCGAGGAGGAATGAGGATCCAGCTTTGGCCCTCACTGCTGGGGTTTCTTAGAGTCCCTAGGCAGAGGAGAAATTGGGGTTGATGGAGCAGGGACTGGGAGGCACAGCCTGGCTCATCCCTGGCTTCCCCCTCAATTCCTCGGCCGTCAGACAATCTCAGGATATTTTTAGTTCGATCACGGCCGCCAGCCGTCGGCTTGGAAATGCCAGTTGCAATTTGGGCGATATCTCCCCCCGCACTGTTCACAGCTTTTAGCTCTCGCGGGGAGGGATTCTCGCACCCAGCACGCTCCCATTACCGGGGTGAGCAGAGCAGATGCCACATTTCTCTTGTCTCTGTTCAGACCCTGGAGGGAGATCACACCCAGGGAAGGCGGGTCCGGAACTGGACCACTCATTCGTGTGCCTCCGCTGGCACTTGATCATAGACCGCCCTGAGACTTTTCCTGGATCCTGGCTTTATGCTTCCTATTTGTATACGAGCCCTAATTTATTTGGGGGCGGAGAGATAGAGAGGAAAGAGTATTTAATAACTGCAGTATCCTGAATCTAGATCTGGGAGAAACTTTAGTGGCTATTTACTACAAATCCCTCATTTTACAGATGAGGAGATCGAGACCTAGGGAAGTTGTCACTTAACAAAGGTCATATACGTAGTAAGTGCCAGAGGTAACATTCGCACTCAGGTCTTCTAATTCCAGACCGGGGGCAACCTGCCTTCTTATAGGCTCATAGAATATTAGAGCCCAAAAGGACCTTAGATAGAGGTAGTTTAACCCCTTCATTTTGTGAGGCAGAAGTTAATGACTTGCCCATAGTCACAGGGGGAGGTCAAGGGCACAGCTGGGACTGGAACGTAAGTCTCCTGCCTCCTCACCCAGTGCTCATTGCTCCACAGATGAAGAGTGTCTCCTGTATTTGCATAGGGATGCCCCACTGCTTCATGGGAGTAAATCCAAGAGTAATTCGGGCTTATTCCTTGAGAGTATGGTTTCGTTCTTTGTTTTTGCATCCCTAGCATCAAGCACAATGCCTGGCCCATAAGAGGCACTTGATAAATGCATGTCAGCTGATTGATTGCCTGGAAGACCCTGAAGAAGTAGGACACGGCTCCTTGGGGAAAGATGAATCCTCCTATTGTAATGGGAAGGGTACTGGAAGGACAACAGCACTTGCCGTCAAGCTCCCTAACTGACTATGTGACTGGCACCCTTGACCCCGCCTCCTCCTTAGCCCGACCCGGTGGGTAAAGAGTCAGTGGAAAGGGTTGATGTCATGTTGGAAGTGACAACGGATTCTTTTCATGAGGGTTCATAAGGTTCTCAGATTTAGACTATGCCCCTGATTCAGCCTTGTTCTCACTTCTAACTATATTCCATATAGACAGGGCTCTGTGGCTCATAACAGGAAGAATCATAGACTTTCAGAGACAGAAGGGACCTCGCAGGCTCCTTAGGATGGTCAGCCTGTCTCTGCTTGAACATAACTAGGGTTCAAGCAGATCACTCCTCACCACCACTCACTGCTTTCTGGGGCAACCCATTCATTCCACTTTCAGGTACCTCTGATCGTTAGCAAAATCTTCCTGAGCTGAAATGTCTCCCCACCATCTCCTCCCACTGCTCTTAGTTCTATTCTCTGGGGTCAAGTAGAATAAATCTGATCCTTTTCCCATGCAACAGCCATTCTAATATTTGAAGATAATTGTGTTCTCTCCACACCCAAATCTCTTATTCAAGCTGAAAATCCTGGGTTCCCCAATTTACCCTCATGTGTTGTCATCTCTAGGTCTCTCTTTATCCCAATTATTTACCTCTAGATGTCTTACGAAATGGACTCCAAAAGCAGACATGATGCATCAGATGTTGTCTGACTGCTACAGAGGACTGCAGGACCATTACCTGTTATGATACGGACACTCATTTCTTTATATTTTATTGTTATCTTTTGTTTTACAGCTCCCTAGTTTCTTAATATACCTCTTCACCTAATCTACCATTGATCCATCTCTTTAACAAAAAAAGAAATGGGGGTGAGGGGAGAAAGCAGTTCAGCAAAATTGACCAGCACAACAAATAAATTTGCCTTTATGTGCAGTGCTCCTCTACCATTGAGCCAACAGTTAGATAAGTTTATTGGAAGCTTTATCTCTATGAATTCAGCCTGAAAATCACGCTGGTGACCCATTTGTGTTTGTGATCATCTAAGACCTCCCAATCTTCTTCACATTAATCACTACCTAGGCATATCTCCCCATCTGCCCAGCAGTGGTGCAATTGATACTTTGAACCCAAGTCTAAAGCTTTCCACATATTCCCATTGGATTCAATCCATTCGATTCAAACTTCAGCTTGTAGAGAACTTTATGCATCCAACTTGATTATCTAACATGTTAGTTATCAGTCATTGTTTTGTGTTATCCATTACTTTAATAATCACACTATTGATACCTTCTTGGGCACACTGCTCATAATCAATACGACCAGAGGTCATGGTAGAACAATCAGGCTGGGTGTGCTTAAAAGGGAGAGGAAACTGCTGCTTTGGCCAGAGCTGGCCACACCAGCCCCTCTCCTGGATCTGGCACTAAATCACTAGGCTTCCTTGGAGAATTCTCTTCCTTCCTCTAGACTTTGCCTTCTTCCTCTAGAAGATGAGGAGGTGGTGCTCAGGAAGCCCTGGTTTTCAAATCCTGCCTCAAACTCTTACTAACCATGAGCCCCAGGAGAGAAGGAACTCACATTCCCTCAGCCTTCATTTCCTCATCAGGGCTATTGTGAAGCTGTAACAAGGCAACAGTGGAAAGTGCTTTCTTTACAACCTTTAAAGCTGCATAGAAATGCAGATTGTTATTATTATTATGAAATTCTCTTTCATCTCAAAATCTGATGCTTCTTGCTTGTATGAATTGTTGCAGAGGAAAGCTGGCAGAACCAGGAAAATAACATAAACAGTAACAAAGATGATGTTAAGTAAAAAGAATATTGAAAGAAAGCCAAGGTCTGTATATTTGAAAAGTTACTACTATGTGTAAACCTCCTGGCAAACCTTAAAGCGCTATGTAAACACTAGCTATTGCTGCTGCTGCTGCTGCTGCTATAATTGTAATAGCCAATCTTAGCCCAGGAGAAGAAATGAGAAAATGTACTTGCTTCTTTTCACTTGAGAGGTCAGGGACTGTGGGTGCAAAGAGTAGAATATACTCTTAAAGATGGATGTTGAATGGGTAGATTTTGCTTCAGTGTTTTCCTCGTTACAAGGGAAGGCTCTTGGATGGTTGTGAGCCAGTATATGTGCATGTGTATATAAATGTGTATGTTTATATGTATACCCACATATATGTGTGTGTATGTATATGCATGGCTATATATATAGATATGGTTAAGTGTGACTGTGATATAAAAAGTATCAATGAAATGATAATTTTTTAAAAAATCCTTAAAACTTTTTAAATCTCAATTTTTTTCAAGCTTCCCATGACTTACCCTGGGTCACAAGAAATACCAGAGCTGTCTCTCAAACCTGTCTCCTGGTGCCAAAACTAGCACTTTTTAGCCCCGAAAGGGTTTCGAGGAGACTGGTGGGCTGATTGCCCAGGCACCCACACTGTGTCCCTCAGTCTCTTCTCACAGGGAGAACTGGCAAGCTTCAGGCACATTTAGGACTGGGGACAGCCTGCCCAAGGGTTCCCATGGCAACCACCAGAAAGGAGATATCAGCCACCCACAGAGGGAAGAGAATTGGGTCAAGGGAAAGTCCCCTCCCCCTCAGTGCCCCAGGAGATCTGGCCCCAGAGCTCTGGTGGCCTCTCCTAGAGCTTCCTTTCCAAGGGAGCAGACTTGGACCACAGGCCCTGCTGCCTATTTCTTGTAATCCATGGGCCAAGGCCAGGCTATGACCCCCATGGAGTTCAGGGCTGTAGCTGGAAGGAGCATTGTCAGTAGAGGCATCAGTCTACTCGACAGAGCCCCCAGGCTGGAGTATTCCAGAAGTAGAGATTTGGAGCTGGAAGGGCCATCAGAGATCATCTGATCTGACACCCTTACTTGATAGATGAGGCATTGAGGCCCTGAGTGGGGGAGTGTGACTAGCTCATGGCCATTACTGCCCAGCTGGTAGAGAGAAAAGCCAAAATTTAAGCCCTAGTGCTCAACCTCCAATTGGAGTCCTGACAGCCTGTGCCCTAAGTGAGTCCTAGGTCTTAGGGAGGAAATTCATTTCCTTTTGAGGGGGAGCCCTCCATTAAGGGAAGTATAAAGCCCCCTACTCTGACTTAGGAACCACCATGGATGCTGCCACCACTCCCTTGGCCTCTTGGGATTTTCTGAACCATCATTTCCATGCAACAAGCACACAAGGTGAGTGCTGTGAAGATTAATACCCCCATTTTACAGAGGGGGAGATTGAGGTGAAAAGACTCACCCAAAGTCACTCAGGAAGGATATGTCAGAGGTAGGACTTGAAACCAAGTCTTCAGAGTCCCTCAATCTGAGGCTCTTTCCACTCAACCTTGCTGTGCTATTTCAGGACCACAAGGAATCTGCAATCTATAGACAGTCCTCCTGCCTCATCCTACGTGACTCTTATCCTTGTCCTTCCATCCAGTAGGGAGATCCACTCAGTGCTCTGAAGATCTTCCTCCAGATATCTCGACATGATCATAGGCTCATAGGTCATATATTAAGTAACATCATCAGCGTACCACTACTACCACCACCACCACCACCAGTGTCATCATCATCACTAGCATTTACATAGCATTTTAAGTGCCATCCTCACAACCATGGCAAGTAGCTGCTATTATCCCCATCTTACAGAAGAGGACACTGAGGCAGACAGAGGTTAGGTAACTTGCCAAGGGTCACACAGCTGGTAAGTATCTGTGGTGGGATTTGAACTCAGGTCTTCCTGGCTCCAAGTCCAATCACTCTATCCATTGCTCTCTATGCCACCAAGTAGTAAGTGGCAGAACCAAGATTTAGTATGTCCTCTGACTCCTCATCTAGCCCTCTTTCCAGCGCACAACACCATGCTCACCTGCCAGATATCTAGTCATACAGCTCTCTCATAACATTGTTTATGCTGCTCATTTTACCTTATTCTTTGTGGGAAATGTGGCCTACTCACACCCATCATGCACTGCTCCATTGGTCTTTGGTTCACTCGGGATTTTAATCCTTTGGGGATCATAGCATTCAGTGCCTTGCAGCCATATGGCATCAGTGGAATAATATCAACATGAAAAGATGAACTGTTCTTTTTGAAAGGTTTGGGACTAATTAAAAGCACTGAGCAGTTTCCCAAAGGCAATCCACCCTATCCTCCTCTTCTTCCTCTTCTTCCTTCTCTTCATTCTATTAAATTCTGAATTTGAATTTAATTTATTTCAAATCCATTATTCATTTGCAGTGTCTATCCAAGATACATGGACATCTGTTGCTGATCTTGTGACATGACCCTTTTCTCACCCTACCCAAGACTTTCAGCATTACTTAGACTCCTTCAGGGATAATACACTCCACAAAAAGCCACCTGTGTTGTTATTCGGCCTTCCTACTACACCACCTAAGGTGGCCATTCAGGAAGATCAGGTCCTTCGACTTCCCAATTGATCAATCAATACTGTTCCTCTGCAATGAACGTAGACTAGCTCTACAGACTGTCAAAGTACCTTCACATAACTGGATGATAAGCATTCTTCCATTTGGTTTTTCCTGTGTGGATAGAACAAACTTTTTGGTGTGATCATGGATCTCATTAAGGGGTTTTGCAGCACTCCAGGCCAACCCCATCCACAAACAGGGGAACTCTGATGGACTTCACCGTCCACGGAGGACACATCTTCGATCTGAACCCCACTCTAGACATTCTCTATGACTGTGGCAAACATTGTATCAAGCACATCTTTTTACACTTTGCTTTATGTCAATAATCAGACAGTTGCTGAATAAATTTACCTCATTTGCATCTTTCAAAGAATCTTTTATTATTATGGCATGTGCATGGAAGGCACTTCATTGGATAAAAGCCTTTAAGGAGTTATTTTGTTCTGCTAAATCAAATGCTTTTTTTATAGTCAACAAATAAGACACACAGTGGGATGTTGTATATTCTGCATTGTTCAGTCAACTGTGAGCTGATCGAAATTTATTCTACTGTAGAATATAGTTTCTGAATGCCTGCCTGTCCCTGTCTCATGCCTTCATCAAGGATGCCCTCAATTTATGAGTAGATTATTCTCATGAAGATTTTGCATAGAGGGAAAGTCAGGATAAACATCGGTAGTTACTTATCTTTTCTAGATCGCCTTTTAGGGGATAATGATAAGGTCTGTGGGTTTTTTTTCCCTCCAAGCATTTGGTTTCTTCCCCATCATACATGTCGAGAATCGATACTTCAGCACTCTGAGAATGGTGTCTGCTCTGGCATAGACCTCCTCCCTGTTTGCTTGTCTAAGACAGCTGCTTTTCCCATCTTTGTTTCTTTAGTACCATTTCTGCTTCCTCATATGGCACGTCGGGGACTGTGAAGTTAGAGTCCAAATGTGATGGCTCCACTGCTATCGATGGAAAAGAGAGTTTGTTTCTAAAATCTTGACACGTCTCCCATTTTTCATCTGTTCATTGCCCTCCATCCAGTTCCAGGCTATAGCTTTTCTAAAGAAAAGACAAAAGCCTCAATATGGACCCATCTATACAGAGTGCCAACTGGGGCTCCCAAATTACTACCCTAGCGCTTATTACTCATTCTGCTCCTGCCCCTCCACCTTGTCTAGAGTCAGTAGGTACTCAGGCTTCTCGCCTTAGTTAAGGAAGATCAGGGGGTATTCAGGCTTCTAGCCTCAATTAAGGAGGGTCAGGGGGTACTCGGCCTTCTAGCCTCACTTAAGAGCACTCCCAGGGCTAAGGGTTTTCCTGGTGTCTCCCAGAACCATTTAAAAATAATATCCAGGAATACTAGAGCCAGAAGGGATGTTAGAACATAGAAAACAGGATGTTGGAAATCGAAGGAGACTGAGAACACAGAATATAAAGTTTTAGAATTATAAGGAACTTTAGACTATAAACCATAGAGTCATAGAGTTAGGAAGGATATTTGGCTGTAAAATATAAAACATCAGAATGAGGGAGGAGGGCTTAAAATGTAGAAGAGATAGCACTGGAAGTGGAAGAGACTTCAGAGTTAAGAAGAACCTTAGAACATAGAATTTCAGAGCTGGGCATTACTTTGGACTATAGAACATAGAATTACAAGATCTGGAAGAGACCTGGAAAAGAAGATGACACATATGGAAGGGTTCTTAGAACATAGAACAAAGCATGTTAAAGCTAGACAGAACCTTAGAACATACAACATGAAATCTCAGGGATGATAGGAATTACAAGAGCTGGAAGAGACCTGGAAACAAAGATGTCACACCTGGAAGGGTTCTTAGAACATAGAACAAAGCATGTCAAAGCTGGGTAGAACCTTAGAACATAGACTATCAGAAATGGACAGAGCCTTAGAACATACAGCATGCAATCTCGGGGATGATAGGGATCTTAGAACATAGAATGCCTGAGCTTGAAGGAAACTTCAAATACTGAATGTCAGAGATGGCAGGAAACTTAGAGATGAATCAGTCTTTATCATCTGTCACTAATTCATTTTATGGTCTGGATTTAATTTCTCTGGGCTTTTCTGAAACTTTTTCCCCATTATATTCCTAGTTCTACTTTCTATGACCACAGAGTAAGTCTCCTCTCAAAGTCAGTAAGGAACTCACGCTGGCCAGAAAAGCCATAAGCCAAACAAACTTGAGTGCCTGGGAGTCAGATTAGCCAAAGGCTGGGTGGGCAGGCAGGCTGGGGGCAGTGAGGAGGTTCCAACCCTTTGGCCCGAATAGTAAGCACCAAAGGGGACAGGGAGAAAAACAGGACAATGGCAGAATAGAGATCTTACTCCTCCCCCAAAAAACAAATCATCAGGATATATTCTTCTAATTGTATCACCCTGCAAAGAGCGATCAAGTGGAAGAGAATCCCAAGCAAAGAAGGACAGAGATCATTGAGTCATGGCCTCTGGGTGTCTCCCGTCCTGAAGATGCAGAATTGACATAGGACCAGAGAGAGAGCAGGGAGGGAGCAATAAGGGACAAAAGGAAGACAAAGGAGCATGTTAGGGAAAGAAAGAGAGAGAACCAGAAGAGTGAGCTGGAAAGAGAGAAGCAGCAACAGAGGGTGAAAGGCAGATTGGAGGACCAAAAAGAGACTTGTCCTTCAAATCAGACCACCTGGGTTCAAGTCCCAGCTTCTCATACTTTCTAGCCATGTAATTTTGGGCAGCCCTTCTCTCTGAACCCTGGTTACCTTCCCTGTAACCAACTGGTAAAATTCTTGCACTCCCCACCAAAAAGAGCATGAGGAAAGTACTACAGAAACCTTAAAACATTCTATCAACGGGATTTATTGTTGCTAGTAGGAAAGACTGTCCTTCCAGAACACTCTATGATTATCCTATTGAAAAGGGCTTCTGCTCAATTCACTGGGATGGGCTAAGCTGAATACAGGTAAGGCTGGTAAGGTAAGAGTCAGAATATGAGCAAGGATTGAGAGTGGGCATTCCTTCCTTTGTGGGGTGAGATGGAAAGGTGTGCTGGGAGAGTTGTAGAATGTCAGAGCTAGAGAAGACTTTAGAGCGTGAAATATAGCATATCAGAGCTGGGAGGGGCCTTAGAACAGAGAATACGAGAGCTAGGAAAGGCTTTACAACACAAGGTGTTTCCATTGAAAAGGGCCTTTGAACACAGAATGTCAGACCTGAGAAGGGCCTTAGAACAAAAGATGTCAGAGCTAGGAAGGACCTGAGAACAAATCAGGGCAGAGAATGTTTCAGATGAAAAGGTCCTTAGAACATAGAATGTCAGAGCTGAGAGGGGCCTTGACCTGAGGTCATAGAATCCCAGGTAGTGTTAGAGTTTTGGAGCGATTTCATAGGATGGGCGCTCACAGTAGGATCCAGAAGACATAGAGAGAGGCCACAAGCAGGGATCAATCCTGTGTGGACGGTCAATATCAAGAAAAACTTTCTGAGCCGTGAAGGTCATTTCCTGAAAATCATCATAAAATTAAGTTGAATTGGTTTTGTAATTTGTATTTGTTCTAAATTAGCAATAATTCCCTTAAAATATATAAAAGAAAATAAATTATCTTCCTTTAATACTGATTGGCATATTATACAGGTAGTCAACAGTCAACAATTAGCATCTATTAAGCCCTTATTATGTTTCAAGGCACTATGTTAAGGGTTAGGAATAGCCAGAAGCAGTACCTGCCTTCAAGGAGCTCCCAGTGTAATCGGGGAGAAAACATACAATTATGGACAAATGATATAGACAAGATAAATTGTTATAATCTCAGAAGGAAGGCACCAAAGGAAGGAGGGCCTGGAATGGCTTCTTGAATAAGATGGAACTCTAATTGAGATTTAAAGGAAGCCAGGAGACAAAGATGAGGAGATAAAGACTTCCAGGCATATGGAACAGCCGGGGAGAGTCCAGAAATAGAGTGTCTTAGGAAAGAAACAGCAAGGAAGCTAGTGTCCCTGCATTGCAGGGTATGTCGAAGGGAGTAAGGAGACTGGAAAGGTAGGAGGGGGCAGGCTATGAAGGGAGGTAATAGGGAGCCATTGGATGGCTCTATTTTTCAAAGGAGGAAATTGAAGCTTAGAGAAGTTTAGTAACTTTCCATGTCACCGGGATGGTGACAGTGTCAGAGGAGATAAGGGGGCATATAAGAGAAATATTACAAAGGTAGAAATAACAGGATTTGGCAAATGATTGACTACAGCAGGTGAGAGAGAGTCAACATCTGGGTGACTGGGAGGATGATCATACCCCAGATAGCTGGGCCACCTCCAGTCATCCTGATAGATATCTGGCCACTGGACCCAGATGGCTCTGGAGGAGAAAGTGAGGCTGGTGATTTTGCACAGCCCTCCCCACTTAAATCATTGCATGTCATGGCATGACCTCCCTGACGTCATGATCCTCTTCGAGAATGAAGGACAAACAACAACCCCGGATAGGAATAGGAAAGTTAGGAAGAGTGAAGGGTTTGGGGGGGAAAAGATAATGAGTTCCATTTTGTATATATCGAGTTAATGATATCTATGAGACATTCGGTTCAAGGTATCCAACAAGCAGTTAAGGTTGCAACACTGGGGGCAGGAAAGAGATTAGGTTTGGACAAATAGATCTAAGACTCATTTGCATAGAGAGGATAATTGTATCCATGGGAGTTTGTGAGATCACCAAGGGAAGGAGTATAGAGGGAGAAGAAAAATCAATCCATAGTATTAGGTAAGATCTAGGTAAACATCTAGCAAAGGAGACTGAGAAAGGTTTGCTTTGGTGAAGGGGATATTATGCATCTGTAATTAGTTTCCTTGGTTGTGAATATAGTCAAGGACACAGGGCAGTTGAGCTGTGGGAGCCAGATAGCAGCAGTTGCTACCGATGCCTCTAACGAGGACACCAGACTGACTTCTATTCTGAGGCTGCCTGGGGGTGGCAGCCAAAAGCAGGGAGAGTCTAGGACTCTGGGCTTGTGTTCCCTACCATGGTTCTCATACCTGTGACTGTAGAGCTGGTTTTCCAGCCAGGAGGGGGAGCAAGAGAGCCAGGTACGACTCCATGGTTGAACAGGAAGGAGCCATGCTCTGCAGGAGGGAGAGGTATCGACCTTCTTGGGGGCCTTTCTCTGTATCATTGTTCTTCACACTCTACTTGTGCCCCTGAAGGAGTCTTGGACACCAGGCTCTGCTGCAGGCTGCCTGAAATCTGAGGCATCGAGAAAGCAGGAATGGCTCCAAACTTGATGGGACTGAGGTCTTTCCTATTCCTCGAACCCACTGTTGGTCGAATGATATTCAACCAATGGTGTGGCGAAGCCAGTTCCTGCTAGCTCAGCCAGCCAATTGTTAAATTTTCAGTGTGAGCATTTACACTGCAGAACTTGGTAATGCTACACCTCAGAGCTTGGTTTATTGTTTGGTTGATTGCCTGGACTTAAGAAGGTGATGGAGAAAATGTTAACAAAGCAAATTAAATTTAAAATTATGTTATGCACATATTTCTTTTTAGAAAGCTTGTTGTTAAACATCTACCAGCACACCCTTGCATGCAGTCCTTACAAGTGTGAGTGAGGTATGACATCAGTATGAGTAGAGTCTTTCTAGTAGGGAGGACTAAAAACTGGGAGATTATCCCTGATGTTGGGACTAGGCAGCTAAACCCAGAGGTGTGTCTGGGAGGGGATTTATGGAAGGTCTGGTCCCATGGCAAGATTGCCATGAGCTGAGCCTGACCCATACTATAACACCCATAGCGGGCAAGACAGAACCTGGGTCGGGCTCAGATCATTGGATGGAGAAGTGGAAAAGACTTTGGGCATCATAGAGTTCAACATCTGCATTTTCTAGATAAAGAGACTGAGGCTCACAGAGCTAAGGTCACATTGGCAGGTAGTCTGCTACAGTGGGGAAAGCATTGACTCTGGAGACAGAGGACTTGGATTCAAATCTAACCTCCGAGACTCATTCCCCATGTGACTTTGGGTTAAGTCACTTAACCTCCTTGGGCTTCAGTGGGTAAGATGGCCTCTAAATTCCCTTCTAACATGAGATTTATTTTTCTTGTTATTCCAAGCATGTGCTTATTCAAACATTTTTAACAAATGGCTTTCCTGCAATGTAATTCTGTGCGTCCAGAACACCCACCCTTCCCCACCCTGTCCATTTCATCCACAATCTCAGTTTCAGGAAAGTGATAAAATGTCATACATCTGTATTGGTGACTCTATGACTTCTTTGCCCAAAGAAGAACCCAAAGCCAGAAGAAATGGGCGATCTTTGCACATAAATACTGATTTTAGAAACTCAGAGGCCTTGGAACCCAGAATAGTCTTTTGAGATCTCCTCATATAACACCTTCATTTTACAGATGAGGAAACTGAAGTACAGAAGTGCAAATGACTTACCTCTCTCCCCTCCTCCTTCTACTCCAGCACCAGATGAAGAAACTGAGGTCTAGAGAGGGACAAATATGGAGGGAGCAGCAGCTGTGTCCAATTTCATCACCCTTCTCCTTCCAATCCCCTGATTTAACTAATAAGGGAAAGCACATATTCCTCTCATCTCCAATCTTCTCTCTGGCCACTTCCTCACTGTCCCCTACCTGTCAGATCCAGTACCCTTGCCATGATAGAGCACAACCTAAGTGAATACAGGGCTATTTAGGATGTAGAAGAGATGCCTGGATCATCGTCCCAGACTTGGCCCACCACACCCTATCTAGTGCAGTCCCATCCAACAGCTCCATTGGCCCCACCCCAGCTCCCAGAATACCTATCTCCCAAGGCACCCACCCCCAATTCCTACAACAAGAGTCCCTGCTCTGTGTCTAACTGGGGCCCATATGACCAAGCACTTTTATGAGGTTAATTCAGTGCTCGCATTCCCCATAAAATGTACAGACAGATCTGCAATGCAGCCCCTGCCATAAGGGACCCATGCCAACTCCTTCCATCCGTCTCTCCTAGGGGCACAGAAAGCCACACCTAGAAAAGACCTTAGAAAGCATCTAGTCCACCCCTCTCCATCATTTTATAGACAGGGAAACTGAGACCTGGAGGGTGGAAGTGACTTGCTGATTGTCTATTCTCCAACACATCCCCAGGAAATGAATGACAACAAGCCAGGTTTGTCCATGGACTCCTGAACTAATAGCAATAATGGTTAAAAACCCACCGCCAAAAAAGCACAGGGCATGGAAATGTAAAAGAATGGGCTTCAGGTCCTTTCATTAGTTATGTGACTTCAGACAAGTCATTCAAATCCCTTGGCTTCAGTTTCCTCATCTATTAAATGGTCATAATGATATTGTCCCATCCACCTCAGAGGATTATTGTAAGAAAAACATTTTTGTTCACCACCAAGTAATATAGAAATGTTAGCTGTTAAATCATAGAGCACCACAGAAGTGGAGTAACTATGACATTTATGAAGTGCTTCAGGTTTATACATTATATACACCGTCTCATTTGAGCCTCACTATTACGCTTTGCAAGAAATAGTCCAAGTGTTATGATGCCCACTTTACAGCTGAGAAAATTAAGGCTGAAAGAGATAACTCAAGTCGAACCCAGGCCTTCTGACTCTGCCCTATGTTATTTAATCCCCCACATACTGCCCTCCTCCAATCCCTGACTGTCAAAGAGGAATGCTTTGATGGTTTCTCCTGCCCCTGGGGCAGGAGCTAGAGATCAGTTAGAGCTGGGGTCAGAGATGAGGAAGGACTGGCTCCCTAGCGATCCACCTGAGGTCCAAGGGTCAGGATTCTTTACCAGTCCTGCCCCAATTTGGGGGGAGTAAATGGGAATAGTTATCATTCCCTTCCTTGGGTCTCCTCTTGCATTGCCCCAACTGCAGAACAGGTTCTGTGGGTTTGGACATGCCAGAGCATTACAGCAAGCAAGATGGTGGTGGGAAAGACACAGAATTAGAATTCAGGATTCCCAAATTCAAATCTCATGTCAGTAATGTACTGTGTGATCATGAACTTCTCATCTGTAAAATGCGAATACCAGTTTAAAGTCAAAAGGTACCTTGAAGGCCATTTTACAGATGAGGAAACAGGCTACAAGACATGAAGCAATTCACCCAGGATCACATACGTTCCCTGACTGCAAAGTCAGCTCTGTTTCCAGTGGATTGCATCCATACTCCCTTCTCACAGGGTGGTTGTAGGGAAAGCACCTTGGCCAAATCAGCCCACCTCCCTGGCCCTCAGTTTCTTCATCTATAAAATGAGAGAAACTGGACCAGATGGCCACTGAGGCCCCTTCTAGCTGTAGATTGGAAGAGCCTGTGACCCTCTGTTGATGTCAAGCATCTTTAAAATCATAATTAATAAATAATCTTTGGCAGGCCACCTAAACTCATGAGTCTCAGTTTCCTCATCACTAAAATGGGTTCAGTAGTCCATGCCCTGCCTCCATCATAGGACTATAACATAAAGCAAATGTGATCACTGAAAGTTAGCCAGCTAGCATTTATTAAGTGCCTACTACATGCCAGGCACTGTGCTAAGGACTGGGGCTACAAAAAGGGACAAAAACTAGTCCCTGATCTTAAAGTATAAGGGGCACCTTGGAAATCTGCAGAGCCCTAGACAGATATAAAAGCCTGACTCCTCAAGCTTTGGTAGTGTAGGCAACCAGAGCCTCTGCTGTAGCTGCAGCCTGATGGGGAAAGAGAATGCTTCACCCCCAGGCTGCCTGGGGTAGGAACAC
Source organism: Phalanger gymnotis (assembly GCA_028646595.1). NCBI lineage: Eukaryota > Metazoa > Chordata > Mammalia > Diprotodontia > Phalangeridae > Phalanger > Phalanger gymnotis. The sequence goes on along the minus strand of CM053624.1, from coordinate 24,383,720 downwards.
TGGCATCAGAAGTGAGTTCCCCTTGCCTAGTCCCAGGTCCCTGCAAAAATAACAAAAATAGATAAAGCCAGAAGTGTGCTGGTACGTGTTTATCAAAAAAGAAACATCACGCACTTATAAGTTTAATCTGTATTATTCATACTTTCTCCATCACTTTATTAAATCTAAACAATCAAAAATAGAGCTCATTTGCTCATTTCAGAGCTCCTGCTGAAAATTTAACAATTGTCCCTAGAGGACCGCTTTGAGCCGGCTCCAGCACATGGTCCCATGGCTGCTACCCCCTAGATAAAGGCTGATTCTTCCATAACTTTCCAGTCCCCATTTTTCATGTCTAATATATACAAAAGCTTGTAGCCTAGACAACTAATCAGTCCAACCAACTCCCCGCCCCCCCCCATACTTACAGAGGCAGAGAAAATGCTCTCTTGAAAGAGAAAACCCTAAGTTCACTGAGACATTTCAACTTCCTTAGCCAGAAGCATGGGACAAAGCTTGTGTCACGTCTCTTGTGAGCCAATGTTTTAGCACTGTGGAATGACAGGAGGCTAGTCCTGGTTAGACCAGCCCTTTCACCTAGAGGAGGATGAAAAAATTACAGTCCTTGACCTCAAAGACTTAACCTCTACTGGGTGTGGGGTTGGAAAGTTACTACATGAACTTAGCATAATGTCTCAGGGCCTAGCACAGTACCTTGTTCATAGTAAGCACTGAAGATGGGCTCCTTGATTGATTGATTAATTGGTTGAAGATCAGGAATAAAATCCCATTCCTGAAACTTACTACACATGGGACCATGGGCAAGTTACTAAACTTCTCTAAGCTTCAATTTCCTCCTTTGAAAAATAGAGATAATACTGCCTGCAGTAGTTTCCTTGTGGGGCTGGTCTGAAGCATAAATGAGATCATGTAAGTAACTTCAAAGCACCATAAAATATCTATTATTACTATCTATGTGACCTTGGGCAATCACAGGTTGTATCATATAAGACAAATCATAGGTTTAGAGCTGGAAGAGACCTTGGAGGCTATTGGGTCAAACCCACTCATTTTAAAAATAAGGCAACTGAGGCTCAGAGTTTGAGCTACTTTCCCAGCATCCCACGAAGAGTCTGAGGTGGTATTCGAACTCAGGTCTTCCTGATGCCGAGTTTAGTGCTCTATCCACTGAGTCACTTTTATCCCTGCCTCCAAGGAAGTGAGATACCAACTAAAAGGGGTATCTGGAAGGCAACAAAGTCTTTAGCTGGGCCAGTTGGTGGACAACTTGAGCCTTTTCTAATGATCCTTCAAGTCAAGGTATAGGAGAGAGATGGGAATCTGAAGTGAGTGTGTCTTCTTGGAAGAGGGAGACAATAAGATAAAGGAACCAGAGGTCAATGGGTCATTCCCCTGGGATTGGGAGCAATAGTAGTTGGAACCCCCAGATTTTTAGACTGAGGAATGGATTCCAACATGTCTTTAAGTATCCTCCACTACAAACCCTAGACTTTTTTTCTATGGGGTGGGAGAGTGAGGTAAGAGAGTTGGAAGGAAGACATGAAGCACCAAATTGCTGAGCCTATGAGGTCCTGGGATGAGGGAATCGTGGACTTGGGAGTTAGGAGGCCCAGATTCTAGTCCAGACTCTGCCACTGATTATCTGTGTGACCTTGAGTGAGTTCACTGACCTCTCACTAGGCCTTAGTTAATTCCCCTGTAGCATGAGGTGGATAAAAATTCCCCTCCCTCCCGCCTGTAATGGTATGTGATCTTTTCTCTTAATTAAACCCTATTTTTTCTTATGACAGCAGATGGGAAACACTAGAAAAAGTGGAATTAGTGAGGTACTCATCCAGTGCCCTCCCTACCTGAGGCAGAGTAGGAGCTTCAAAGATATTGACATCCCAGCCTACCATGCCCAACATATTCTTCCCCATACAGCCTTCCTCTCCTTCCCCCCTCCCCAGGTGTCACTTTTCCTGGAAAAATGGCTCCCAAGTCACCCAGGGTGCCTGATGGTGATAAAGCCATCTCAGAAATTTCTTCTGAAAGCCAGGCATAAATGCACACCATGTGGGGGGCTGGGAGAGCCTTGTAAATTACCACCCAGCCCATCTTGGCAGGGCAATGTGGCACCTCGTTGCCTTTATTTATCTATGCCTCAAGCACCAGAGAATAGATATTTATGCGTTTTCAATATTAGGAGGCAGGCTCTCCATCATTCAGTATTCAGGCTGCTTAAATAATATTAACACTCACCAGATGGAAAAGCATTTCTCTTCCAACAGAGTGTGCCCCCAGCTCCTGGGAGCTTCAGAGGACTTAATATGGACCTTCATGTGGCACCTTATAGAAGCATAGATGCTCAAAGCTGGAAGAGGCCTCAAAGGGCATCTAATCCAGCCCATACCGGAGCTGAGATCCTTTCTAAAAAAGTCTTGAAAACATCCAGTTAGAGGGAACCCATTACCCCCCAAGGCAAAGCATTCATCTTTTTTTTTAACAACTCTCACTGTTAGGAAGTTTTCCTTTGTATTGAGTCTAAATCAGGGCTCCCTGCAACCTCTAACCATTGGTTCTAGCGCAACCTCTGATGTTCAGCACCATGGACAGGGAAAGCAGCAACCCCTAAGTTCAATTAATATGGGCAGTACTAATGAAAAGAACACCTACATTGGTGTATGGAGGGTACACTAATAAGGATGTTTAAGGAGGAAGAAAGGCTGTTAACAGTGTCCAGCAAGATTCTCTTGACCTGAAAGGTCAGTTAGGTCCAGTGCTTTTAGGAGTGATCAACGTGGTCTGTCAAAGATGCAGAATGTGTTGGGTGGGGCGGGGGTGGCAGGCAGTGGCTTAGACCCCTGCTGAGACTGGCCCTCTGATCAAGGACTTTCCATGAATTTGGTTCATAAAGGAGAAAACTATTTGACCCTCCCTTCAGACCCACCAATAATATTTGGAGCTTTGGTGCAACCTAACCAGGCGAGAGGGACCAACCAACAGCATCCTCACCATGAGCAGATAAGGAGAAATCCCCAAGAGATAGGACCCATGGGGGAGGAATTAAAAGAGGTACAAAAGAAATCAGACAGGAGCTCCTAATGGAGCTGTGAAGAGATAACTTATGTGTAACTGGAGAAACCACTAACACTATTAGCCCTTCAAGAGACGATCAAGAAGAAAGGACTATGGGAAGAGGACAATAGATAGTGATGCAGACACATGCAGTATAGTTGGTTAATTGCAGAGAACAACCAGCTAACAGGAGAAAATGTGTCAGTCAACAAAGCAGATTGCACACATGTTGGCCACTATACAGCTGAGGAAAAAAAGAAAGTATGCTCATGTCCATACCTTGCTAGTGTCAAGTCAATTCCCCAGGTATATGTCAGGAAGCCATCTCTCTCTCTCTCTCTCTCTCTCTCTCTCTCTCTCTCTCTCTCTCTCTCTCTCTCCCTTCTTCCCTCCATCCCTTCCAAAATGGAAAAAGGAATCTTAGAAGATGGGACACTGCCAGCAGCTTGGTGAAGCAGTGTAAGTGGTAGCAACTAGCTAAGTCAGCACTATGGCTGTGGCAAAAAGCATAGCTGGCTACAATTAGCCTGTATTATACTACCATAGGTAGCAAGCACAGGACCTCTTATGTTTAAGTATATTTAAGGAGGAAAAAGGACTTTCTGGTTGATTAAAGACAACTATATTGACTCACTTTGGTGCCATTAGATGATTTACATTGCTTACCAAATTGTAGCCAAATCCAGGTAAACCTCCAGAACTTGGAGGGAAAAAATCCTGCATTGTCAGCAGGTCCTAGAGAATATTCCTGACTTACATGAGTGCATATATGTATGTGTGTGTGTGAATATATATATATATATGTATATATATACATATATATGCATAATACATATGTATATGTGTGTGTGTTTTGTTTTCCCAATATATGGGCTAACAAGGAGGAGGTCAAGGAGGGACTTGACTGTGACTATGTTTACCCTTTTGGGGTGTTGTCTCCTGTATGGCAGTACACAGTACCATCACTAGTGGTAAGAGATTAGTTTGCCAGTAAGAGCTGAGTTTCTGACGATAACATTATCCTGAGATAGGCTAGCCCTAGGCTGCTTCTTTGAAAAGGCACAGGGCCTCCACGCCATCACACTGAGCATATGCCTAAGAGCCCATACATAATATCTGAGGCCAAGCAGTAAAAATCTAATCCCTTCACATGACAACCTTCTGAATAATTGAAGGCAGCTTTCTTGCCCTTCCTCTCTCCCCTTCCCCCTCCCCAGTTTTCTATTGGTTGGCTATACTCGATTCATTCAACTCACATTCATATGTCATGGTCTGTGGTCCCCTAATTATCCTGATCTCCCTCCTCTGGACCCACTCCAGTTTATCGATGTCCTTCCTAAAAGACAGTTCTCAGAACTGAACACAATACCCCAGATGCCTGACCAGAGCAGAAGATGACGGAACCATCACCCCCCTCATGCTGGACACTATACTGTTATCTGTATAGCCTAACAGTGAATGTCTTGGGGAGCTGCCATATTCCACACTGGCCACATTTTGACTTTATAAAACCCCTTAATTTTTTTTCACATAAACCATTGCCCAACCACAGATCACCAGTCATACTCATGCAGTTAGTTTTTTGACCCCAAGTCAAGAACTTAATATTTATTTCTATTAAAATTTCCCTCATTAGGGAGGCAATGTGATAAAATGGAAAGAGCCTTGAGTCTGGAGCCAGAGGACCTGGGTTCAAATTCTCTCTCTGACACTTTAGTAGCCATGTGACCTTGAACAAGTAACTTATCCTTCCTGGGCTTCATTTTCCTCATTTGTAAAATGAAGGGTAGGTGAGACCAGATGGCCTCTGAGGTGACATCCTGCTCTGGTGCTATAACCATAGGTCCCACAACCCACTCTGGGAGTCATCAGGTCCCTCTGGAGAATCCTGATAGGATTAAGGTCTCCTTGTATAAGAAAATTGCTGGCTTCGCATAATAGAGGCAGAGGGAGAACCATTTGTTAAAATAACTAGGCCAGGCCAATTCAATTTTAAAAAAACAATTCAACAAGCATTTATTAATAATCTAATATGTGCATGGCTCTGTTCTAGAGACACAAAGATGAAAAACGACCTGCCCTCAAGGGGTTTTCAATGTAATAGAAGGGGAAACAGCTTATACACAAATAGATGTGATGGGCTGCTAAGTAGAAGGTCGTCAGTGCAGAGGAGAGGTATGGACAAAACACTCTTGGGAAAGGGAACAAGGCCGAAGCCCATTCTGGATGGAAGGAGCAGAGAAGGCTTTGTGAAGAAGGCGACGATGAGACCTAAACCTTGGCGGGAAGGAATGAAAGAGGAGAAACAAGCAAGAACGAGGAGAGGGGACGCTCTGACCTGTGTGACTACACGGAGACTTGGAGAAAGGGCAAAACAAGATTGAGCGGGAGTAAGCAGCTACCACTCCTGCACAGACAGCATGGCATAGTAGATAGGGTGCTGAGTTTGGATTGGGACCCAAGTTCAAATCCTGCCTCGGACACTCACGAACTGTGTTACCCTAAGTAAATCACTTCCTCTCTCTGGGCCTGTTTCCCCATCTGTTAAAAAGAAAAAGAAAAAAAAGCTTGACTTGATGGCCTATGAATTCCCTTCTAGCTCAAAAGCCATGATCCTATAATCCCTCCCACACCTCCTTGACCTCAGAAAGTCCTGCAGTTCTCCCTGGCTTGGAATTTTTGCAAGCTGGAGTGGGTGAGCCAAAGATACCGCTCTTCTGATGAAGAGGAAAGGTCAAGTTTACACTTCCCTCCCCACCTTCAGAGGCACCACTGGAGATGATGTTTTAGACTTTAATGGGTAAGACTGCTCCCATCCCCCTCCACAAAAAAATTCAAACTTACACTTGTGTATATAGGGTGTACCAATAGGCTTAATGGTATCTTAAAAGTTGAAAACTCCACCATGACTTTTAGTA
>CM053624.1:24321295-24370042 GCA_028646595.1 Phalanger gymnotis | reverse complement strand
TCTGTCTCTATCTCTGTCTCCCTCCTCTCTCCTTTGTTTCTCTTTCCTCTTTCCTATCTCTCTCCTCTCATTCTCTTTCCTTTCCCTTCTTTTCCTGTGTCTCTTCCTAATCTTTCAACTCCCTTTGTCTTTTCTCTTTTCTCTTTCCCTCTTCTCCTTCTCTCCCTTTTTCTTTATCAGTTTCTCTCTTTTCTCTGTTCTTTCTCTTATCTCGTTTTCTCTTTCCCTTTCCTTATGTCTCCTTTCCTCTATCCCTCTCCTCTTCTGTTCTCTATTTCCTCTACATTTCTTTCTTCTCTCCTTTCTTTTTCTCTTTCCTGTTTTCCAATTTTTTGTCCTTTTTCTCTCCTTTTTTCCTTTTCCTCTTTCCCTATCTTTCTTATCCCTTCTTTTTCCTCTTTATCTCTATGTACCTCTGTCTCTATGTCTCTGCCTCTGTATCTTTATATCTTTGGCTGTCTTTTTGTCTCTGTCTGTCTCTGTCTCTCACTGCCTCTATGTTTCTTGATGTGTCTCTTTCTCTCCCTCTCTCCTTCCTCCCCCTATATCTTTTCTCCTTCTCTCCCTCTCCCTCCCTTTCACTCTCTTCCTTCCCCCCTTCCCCCTTCCTTACTCCCCCTCCCTTTCTCCTACCAAGCTTGGCTCTACAGGGCACACTGTGTTTACAAGAAGAGGAGGGCAGATTTTTGTTTCTCTCTTTTGTCTTCCTTTCTTCCCTAGAGGTAAACGTGCTCACATCACAATCTCACAGGAAGAAATCCTCTCATAAAGAGGAAAAAATAAGCAGAGATGGAGGGAATTGGGCCACTCCAAGCTTACACACACATACACAGAGAAGCCCCCCACATTTACCACACAAACCCTCTGCAGCCAAATTGCTGGTTAGAGCCCCACTGTTATATTTGGGGTAATTGAAAATGTCGATCTTCATTCTCAAGAATAAACAGTACAAGGGAAGAGGGGCATTGAGAAGGAGGGAGAAATAAAGGAGAGATACAGAGAGAGGAAGAGAGCTAGACATACAGAAACATATTGAGAGAGAGATAGAGACAAAGAGACAGAACTAAAGAAGGAGAAGAAAGAAAAGAGACAGAGAAAAAAATAGAAGGAAAGACACATGGTTAGAAAGAGATAGAATTAGGCAGAGAAAGACAGAGATGAGAGAGAAATATTTGCATCATTTAAAAAGCAATTCCCTCACAATTTCCCAGTGAGGGAGGGAGGGAGGGAGGTGACTTGAAATGCTTTTACAGATGAGGGCACAGGATTTGAGAGTTTAAGTGGCTTTTCTTTTACACACAGCTAGTAAGTATCTGAATTAGGACTCCAACCAGGCTTTGGGGTTTGTTCTACTATACCCCGATTGCTTTTTTCCCCTCCCAGAAGGTGCCACAAGAACAGGAGATCATATCCACCTCCTAGCAACACAGATGACTGTCCTGACCCAGAAGCTCCCCAGTGGGGATGAGAAGAATGGTCTGGGATTGGAGGAGATAATAGTGGGACCAAAGACCATAGGGCTTCTGAGATCACAGATGCCATAGGGGCATGGGATTGGGGGTGGGAGTAGGACAGTTGTAAAAGCATGTGTCTAAATGTTTTCTATGTGAGCCTGTCTTGTGTGTATGTGTGTTTGTAAATGTGAAAATATGTTTGAAATAAAACGCAGACCCCTTAGCTTGGCCCCTCCTCAACCTGATCCCAACCAACTAGCCTTTCCCACTTGATGGTCATAGGATCATAGAGCCAGATCTGGAAGGGAACTTAGGGCCATCGAGGCCAACCTTTATAGATTGTGAGATTGAGGCACATGAAAAAAACATTGGGATGAAGAATACAGACACCTACCTTTGACCCCCAGCTCCGGCACTGACTAGGTATGGGACCCTGGCTGAGACGTCTTTCTTCTCTGAACTCCAGCTGTAAAAAGAAAGAATTAGACCAGATGGTCCTTCAAATCTCTTCCAGCTCTAATAGGGCCCTTCTAACTCTAATATGTTATATTATTTATTCTAAGTCCACATTTGTCTCTAATGTTCTAATGCATTTCCCACACCTGACATTCTACGATCTATTTTCTGAGGTCTTTTCCAAACTGGGTCAAGAAGCTTTTAAGCACTTGCTATGGTCTAGGCAGAGTGCTAAACATTGGGATTACAAATACGAGCAAGAAGAAAAGACAGTCTCTGCCCTCAAGGAGCTTACTTTCTAATAAGGGAAAACAATGCATAAAAGGAAGCAGTTGGGGGAGGGGAGGTAGGAGGAAGTGGAGGATGATGAAGAAACAAGTCTGAATGGATATTCAGGAGCAGAGAGAACACAGCTGACCCGGGCACTTCCTCAGAATGGAGGTTCCAAGAGGAACTGACCAATCAGAGGAGAGAGCTTCCAGGGTGAGAATGCTGCTAGAATATGGTAGAGAAAGAAATCTGGAAAGTCAGGAGCTGATCTAGGTGAAGAGTGAAGAACTGAGCTGACAGTCCATGTTCTATGTCCTAAGGACCCTTCCACCTATGATGTGGCATTCTAAGATTTTCTTCACCTCTGACACTATGCATTCTAAGATCTATTCTCCAAATACCCTTCGCAGTCTGACATTCTGTGATCTGCTCCTTGTACACAATACAGTCTGTTCTTAACTGGCTTTTCTTGTGATGCCCCTTCTGAGGGAAATAAGAGCTATTTCCTTCCCTTCCTTTGCTTGTTAAAATCCTACTTATCCTTCAGAGACCAGCTCACACAACATCTCCTCTGGGAAGCTTTTTCTTCTTCCTGCCCCTCCCTCGATGATCCCTCCTTCCTTTGAGCACTGCCCAGAGCTCCTTCTGCCCAGCATGTCTCATCCCTTATTAGACTAAGAACCCTCTGAAGGTGGGGCCAGTGGCCACCAGCACAGGTTCCTGAATACAGCGAGTGCTTCATTGAGATGTGTGGAATCAAAGGCATATGCATACAGATCTTTATGCCCACAATACACCTGCATGTGTTAGGTGTGAACATCTGGAACCAGGAGGCAACATCAGAGCTGGAAAAGGACCTGGACATGGTCCACATCAGCTGCATGGATGGGCACTATAGGGCAGTTGAAAAAGTGATGGCTTCAGCTTCTCACACTCATGGGCTGTGTGACTTTAGGCAAGTCACTTAACCTCTCATGGCTCTCAAATAATTGTCTAAGATGACAAGCTGCCGAGAAAGGGCTAATCTGCATTGGTAGAGGGAGCTTCCTCAATGGGTATTCCCTAAACCAATAAAATTATAGGACCCCAATCATAGGAACATAATTTATAGTGGCCTCAGAGGTCATCTAATCCAACTCTCTCCTTTTACAGAGGAAACTTTGATCCTGGAAAGGAAATTAATTTGCTCAAGGTCGCACAGGTAGTAACCATGAAATGGCAAGATTTGAACCTGGCTCCTCTACCTCTGGGGCCAGAGCTCTTTCCACTGTACTTTCCTGCTACAGATCAGAGCAAAAACCAAACAAAAATGTCCATACACTGTAGAAAACTGTACAAGAGTTCAGTTTGATTGTACCAGCACTTCCTGGAATCTGGGATTGCCTCTCCTCCAGTTCAAACTCTCCCTCAGGATGTGACATTTGATCTGGCCTTTGAAGAAAGCTTGGGATTTTGGCAAACAAATCTAGGAATTTTGGAGGAGGGATAGAATGGCAATAATTTGTAGGTTATCACTTTACCTAGGCTGAGCCTCGGAGGAAGAGAAGGATTCTGACATTCAGAGACAAAAATGGAGTGCACAAGGAATTGTGGGTGTGAGCTCATGGAGGCAGGAGATGGCACCTCCAACGAACACAGAAGGTTGGGCTGGACAGAATGTCTTTGGTCTTCTCTCTTGGTCTTGGTCTTGGAATGTCTTCTCTCTGCCCTGCAGCCAGAAGGGCAGGAGAGGCATGAGATGACTCAGAAGAAGCCAGCTCCTCCCATTCCTATGGCCTCTAGCTTCCTGACCTCCCCATGAAAGTGGCCTCTCCGTCTGACAGCTCTATTCACCATTCTTGTGACTTCTCAGAACAAAGTACCCATTGCTGGCCACCACCACTCCCACATGTGTTGTCTTGCTTTGTTAGAAAGTAAGCTCCCTGAGGACAGGAGCCATCTTGCTTTTCGTTTGTACGTACCTAGTGCTTAGCATAGTGTCTGTCATATCGTACGTTCTTAATAAGTGCTGTTCCATTCATTCATTCATTTATCCAACAACTGTTTGGGTCTCTGTAGTTTTGAGTCTCCAGGACACCCTTAAAATTTTCCGACACACTCCCAGGGCAACCCAACTCCCACTTCTACCTACAACTGTTCTTTATACCCCAGTGCTTTGGGCCATCAGACCTTCCCAGGCCTTTGCCCTCACTCTCCAATCTCACTGAGGCCTTCGGACATGCCTTGGGAGACTAAATGAGTGAGCACATCAGGATTACCCATTCCTGCCAAAACCCCAGATTTTTATCCTAGTCATAATGAAATGTGATGGGTGAATGTAATGATGTGTGGACTCTTCAGAATCATTCCAGCTAATGCATTCCTGTCTATTTTATGGAATAGTCGCTGGGGGAGGGGGAGAATATTGGGGAGGAGGGCAAGGAGCCAGGGCCAGTTGGCTCTGGACAGGGTGGGTGTGCTGGAGTTTAGGGTGGCAGAGGAAAGCAACAAAGGAAGCAGCAGTTAGTAATGACGGCTGGCATTGACATAGCATTTTAAGGTTTCCAAAGCACTTATAGATATTACCTCATTTGAGCCCCACAGTAGCCTAGTAAGAGAGCTGCTAGAGGATTATTGTCTCCATGTTACAGAGGGGCAGGAGTTGGACCTGTGATTTTGTTGGTATAGAGAGCTCCCAGGTGAGGAAACTCCTTCCACTGATACAGGTTGGCACTTTCTCTGCCAAGTGACTTGTCTGGGGTAACAGTCAATGTGTATCAGAGGAAGGATGTAGACTCTGGGCTTCCTGGCTCTGAGTTTGGTTCTCTTTCCACAGGGCCATCCTACTACTCACTTCAGAGACATTCTGCAATATTGTACCAGTACTGGCATATGGCTGTCAGTCATGGAGTACAACAGTCTTTGAAGGACTGTACATGCGTAAGACATAGAGAACATTGGAGAAGCACATAATGGGAGTGAGCAGGCTGCCAGCTAGGACCAAAAAGGACCTTGGATAAAGAACAGAAGGGGTTGGTTTCTCCCTCTCCTTGAGACTCTCTGAATGGGCACTCAGAGTATCTGTCCATCTGTCATTGTGTTGTTAGATCTGTCAATATTATGGAGATCTGGGAGAAGAGAACTGACTGCCCGTAGCCATGCAGATATTAAATGTCAAAGGTAAGATTTGAACCCAGGGTCTCCAAGAGCTTTGTAGTCTGCCACATGACCTCCTTGTCTGAGAACTGGCCTCCATTTGTCACCTTGGACTCATAGATCCCAGATTTAGAGCTGGAAGAGACCTCAGAGGCCATGTAGCCTTTTGGTGTCCGGAGGAGGGTGGCATCAGAGACAGGGTTTGAACTCAGGTCCTGTGATGACAGAGCCAGGGTTCTCTCCACCACAACATCCTTTCAATGAGTCTCTGAATTGTAGATTCTATGTCAGACTATGCCCTCAAGGAGCTTCCATCCTAATGGGAAATAAGAAAATACCAGATATATATAGGATAAAAGAAGGCAACTTCAGAGGAAAAGGCCCTGCCAGCAGCTAGTGTCAGGACCAGAGAGCTCTCATTCTCTCCTTAGACTATTATTGCTGCCTTTTGTGGAGTCATTTCTGCCGTGGGAAAGTTGGAAGGATGGAGTCAATAAGGCAGGGGTGGGGGAAGAGTGGGGTCAGGCATCAAATGGGGGCAGAGGAGAGAAGAATGGCTCACACATCCAGGCTCCAAGGCAGGGACTCTCATTTCAAGCTCAGTCCACTGGGAGACCCTGTGCAAATCACTCAGACTCTCTGAATTCCTGCCCATGGCCTTGAGCTCCATTTCCCAAGGGGTGGCTGGGAGGCCAGGCTGTCAAAGAAAATGGAAATTGCTTTGCCAAAGGGCAGCCCACCTGCTAAGTGAGTGGCTCCTGAAGGCGATTCATTCACCTTCAGCAAATATTGATTGTGTGCCCACTATGTGCTGGGCATTGTGGGTGACACAAAGCCGCAGGACATTGGCCACTGCCTGCTCATTCTCGCTAGGCAGCTAGAGGGAGCATCCTCATCCATTTTCCTTGAAAACCAGGTCATCGTTAGGAGCCAAAGCAGCTTCATCCTAAGTGTCCCCAAACGTGTTCTAAACACGCAGCCATCCCTCCCCCACCTCCTTCTGTCTTTCATCTCCTTGAGAAATTACAAAAGCCAGGCTGGAACCTACATATTTATGGGCCTTCCTGAGGCTGTAGTGCTCATCCCCATCCCTGATGCTTAGCCCTCCCTTCAGGGAATGAGGTTTTCCCATACTTGATATTCAGCCCCATCCCTAGCACTTATCCCATCTCTGGTCCTCATCTCCACCCCTCCCTCTAGGGACTCAGGCCTTCTCATCCCCACCATTCCCCCCCCATTCCATGTCTGGTCTTTTCTCTCCCCATCTCCAATTTTCATTTTCCATCCTAGGTACTGAATCTCACTATTCTTAATCCTCACATCCCATTCTTATTCTTTGTCCCCACCTAGACATCCAAGCCTCATATCCTTGATCCTCAGTCCTTATCCCTGGTACTCAGCCTCTCCAGTCCCTGGTACTTAATCCCCCTCACTGCTCCCAATTCCCCTTCCCTCTCACTCACCTATCTATCTCTGGTCTTCAATCTTCAACTTTACTCCTAGCTAGCACCCAGCTCTCATTTCAGGTACTCATTGCCCTATCCCTGATTACTCGCCCCCTGCCATTCCTTGTGCTCATCAACCATCTCTAGTCCTCGATTATCTCCATCTTCCCTATACTCAGTCCTTCCTCTCTGCCCCTAAACAGTGGCTCCTATGTAGTACCGCTGCTGGTTCTTCTGCACTACTTCTAAAAGTCACCCGTACTCCACCACTCCATCACTGGTCCTCTTACCCATAACTGGTTTTCACTACCTATCATCAATTAATAACTTATTGGTGACAGGTTAGGTCAGTTGTTAGAGTCTAGAGATAATAGAATTTCTAGGGCTTGGTGTACTTTTGCACTAGGTGGTTTCCCATAAGGAAAAAACGTTCTTAATCACCATCCTTCCCCTCAAGAAGCTCAAGTATCTACTTAGAGAGACCAAACTCATATGCAAAAAACAATTAGAGAACAATATATGCAAAACTCAGCAAGAAAAGATGGAAAGAAAAGTCTCATTTAAAATAACTACAGAATATATAAAATACTTGGGAATCTACCTACCAAGACACATTCAGGAGCTCTAGAAATACTACTAAAACAAAATATTGTTTACAGATCTAAATAATTGGGGTAATATTAGTTGCTCATGTGTAGGCTGGGCCAATATAATAAAAACTATAATTTATTTACTTATTCAATGCCATGCCAGGCAAACCACCAAAGGATTAACTTATAGAGCTAGAAAAAGAATAATGAAATTCATCCAGAGGAACAAAGATGGAGAATCTCAAGGGAAATAATGGAAAAAGTAAGGTAGAAGGGGGTCTAGTAGGACCAGATCTCAAACTACACTATAAAGCATCAATCGTCAAAACAGTTTGATACTGGTAGAATAGATTAAATACACAACATACAGAAGCAAAAAAATGTAGCCCATTGCTTGATAAACTGAAAGACACCAGCTACTGGGGTAAGTATTCATCTGACAAAAAAAAGCAATCCAGTAGAAATTGGGCAGAGACCAATATATCACACCACATACCCAGACGAGATGAAAATTATGTAGATATGACATACATGGCAATAATGACATCATAAACAAAGTAGAAGAGGAAGGAAGAAAGCACTTTTCTGATCTGTGAATAGGGGAAGCATTTATGCACAAAGGACCAAGAAAAACATGTAAGATGAAATGGACAATTTTGATTATATAAAATGAAAGTTTTTACATAAACAAAATCAATGCATCTAAAATTGGAAGGAAAGCAGATAACTGGAGGAAAATCTTCAGTAAGTCGCACTGTTAAGAGTCTCTTTTCTAAGACATGAAAGGAACTGATCTGAATATACAAGAATAAGAGCCATTTCCCCAATTGATAAATGGACAAAGGACTGCAAAAACAGGCAGTTTTTTTAAAGAAAGAAATCCAAGTTATCAATATCCATAAGAAAAAAATGTCTCAGGTCACTAATAATTAGGGAAACAAAAATTAAAGCAATTCTGAGATTCCATCTTACACTCATCAGATTGGAAGAGGAGACAGAAGAAAAAAGAAAATGACAGATATTAGAGGAGCTTCAAATTGGCTCAGCCATTGTGGAAAATAAATGGAACTATGCACCCAAAGTTACACAACTGTGCATACTATTTGACCTAGTAACACCACTACTAGGTCTATACCTCCAAAGAGATCAAAGAAAGAGGAAAATGACTCAACTGCACAAAAATGTTTATGATTTCTCTTTTTGTAACTATAAAGAACTGAAAACTAAAGGGAGGCTAATCAGCTGGGAAATGGATAAACAAACTCTGGTCTATTGATATAATAGGGTATTGTGCCATAAGTAATGACAAAGGTTTCAGAGAAATCTGGGAAGACTTGTACGAACCGATGTGCAGTAAAGTGGGTAGAACCAGAAGAACAATTTATGCAATAACAACAACACTGTAAAAATAAACAACTTTGAAAGCCATAAGAACTCTGATCAATTCAATGACCAACAATGATTCCATATGATGGATCATCTGTTCCTGACAGATAAGTGATAGATTCAGTGCATAATGAAACACATTTTTTGGACATGGACAGTGGGGGAATTTGTTTTGCCTGACTGTGCGTATTTGTTACAAGGGTTTTACTTTTTTTACTTTTTTTCCTATAGTGGAAGGAAAGGAGAAAATGAGAAAAAAATTCCATTTTTGTTCATTGAAAAAATAAAATTTATTTTTAAAATGCACATAGAATAGAGTTAGGTGCCAAGACAAGAGGCAAAAATGTTGAAGTCTGTAGGAACCCAGAGAAGAAACCTCTAACTTTGGGCTAGAACAGTTAAGAAGGGCTTCCTAGAAGAGGCTTTGAAGAATAAGACAGATTTGGAGCAATAAAGGAAAGTGGAGAGAGTACTGGAAGCAAAGGCCTTGATTACATTGTAGTGGGGTTAAACATAAAAGTCCTCTGATATTTTGTAGGGGTATTTTGTTTTGGCTTAGTTTTTTCCATTGTGTCCAACTCTTCATGTCCCCATTTGGAGCTTTCTTGGCAATGATACTGGAGTGGTTTCCTTCTCCAGCTCATTTTACAGATGAGGAACCAAGGAAACAGGGTTGAGTGACTTGCCCAGGATCACATAGCTAGTAAGTGTCTAAGGCTGTATTTGAACTCAGATCTTCCTTACTCCAGTCCCAACCATCTATCCACTACACCACTTAGCTGCCTCCGTCCTCTGATAGTTTGGACTGGGACACTTCCTGTGGAGCTGTGCCTGCTCCTCAGCAAGCTTCTGGTGACAAAAGCTCTGGATGAGCCTTAAAGGATTCGGGCTCTTTGAAGGCACAATGCCCTTGCTTGGCCCCTTGGTCCCCATGACTGGAGGGAGTTGGAGACTGTACCAAAAAGGAGTGTTACTGAGCCAGATGGAAGCTGGAGAGGGGGTGGAGTGGCCTGGTTCAGAACACGATGAGGCTACCCTCACCTGGCTTTCCAGAAGCATAGTACAAGCTTCTGGTGGGAGGGAGATGAGGGTGAGTACCAGAGTACATGCATGTTGAGGAGATGGAAAATCAAAATATTTACTTTCTTGCTCCCCTAATTTGTTTATGAGGTCATCTTTCATATTTATATCATATAACCATTTGGTGCTTATATGATGTGAGTTATTGGTCTAAACCTAATTTTTTTCACATTGCTTTCCAGTTTTCCCAATTGTCAAATATTGTCAATGCCCAGGAGAATATAACAGGAGCAATGTGTTATTATTCCATGTTTTATGTATTCATCAATGGCATGAATGCTTTGTAGCCAGGGCACAGACTCGGTTCCATGGGAAGTCCCCCAGTCTAACATATCAAGGGCCTCCTTTGATTGCTCCTCCCCCAGCCCCAGTTGCAAAAGGATCACAGAGTTAGGGCTAGAAGGAAGGTGAAATGAATGAACTGTGGAAGGAATAGAAAAAGGGACAGTCAGACCTGGATGGATCAAAGGCAGGTGTGACCAGGTCCTAGATGGCCTCAGATGCCAGGCTGTGCTTGAAATTTGTCCAATGGGAACTGAAAAAACCATTGGACAGTTTAGCTTCTCTGGACCCTCATAAAAACGAGACAAAGTCCAGAAAATCAGAATGTGGGGGAGGCAAAAGGGGATATGGGGAAATGGTGAGTCCTCTGAGTTCTTCCCACCCCAAAGATCCCTGCTCTCTGAAGCTGAGAGGCCAGGAATGGGGCAGAATTTCAAAAGCTTATAGGTGAGTAGGAAAGTCCTAAATTTCTAGTGAGTACATGCCTAGATTCATCTGACTAAGCCCTATACCCTCCCTCGCCGAGTTCTCATTCTATTTGCTATTCCTCAGTCCTCTCCTTGAGTGCCCTTCTGACTAAGCTACCATCCCTTTAACTGAGCTCTCCCCCATCCCCACTGAATTTCTATCTCCTTTCCAAGCCCCTTAGGCTCTCACTGAGTTCCAACCCTCTGAACATCCATCTCCCTCACTGGGCTCCAATTGCCTCATTGGGTCCCTTCCCTGACCCTGAAAGCCTACCCTTTTTTCCAAATCCCCTATCCTCTTTACTGGATCTCCACCTTCCTCACCATGTTGCCATCTGCTTCACTGAAAACTTGTCCCTTCATTGAGTCCCCAATCCCCTCACTAAGCTACTACCCCCTACCAAATCCTTATTTCTCCTCATCCCTTACTGACCCTCCTATCCCTCACACTGAGCTTCCATCTCTTCTGCTGAGGCTCTATCCTCATAACTGAGCCCAGACATTTCATTCAACATTATCATCCTCATCCTCATCCTCTCCCTCTCCCCTTCTCTCTCTCTCTCTCTCTCTCTCTCTCTCTCTCTCTCTCTCTCTCTCTCTCTCTCTCTCTCTCCCTCCTCACTTTCCTCACTGAGCCCCCATTCCTTTTATCGAGTTCCACTCCACAATGTCACTCACTCAGTCAGCGTCACTGAACCTTTCTGTCCCAGAGGGAAAGGTGATTTCTAATCTGTTCTGTGATAAGGCTCATATTTTTAAGTGAAAAAGCCTACTTCAATCTGTACTCAGAGTTCATCACTTCTCTCTAGAGATGGATAGCATTTTTCATGGGTCTTTTGGAATTGTCTTGATCAGAGTAGCTAGGTCTTCCACAGATGATCATTGTTACAATATTGCTGTTAGTGTATACACTGTTCTCCTGGTTCTGTTCACTTCACTTTGTATCAGTTCATGTAAGACTCTCCAAAGATTCATATTTAAGGGAGGGAGAGAGAGAGAGAAAGGCAACATACAATTTATTAAGCACCTACTCTGTGCCAAGTCCTGAAATACAGAAACACTGTCTCTGTCCCCAAGGAAATCACATTCTAATTAGGAAGAGAACATGTAGATAATGAAATAACCATGATAGTTACCACCATCATAATAATATATCATAGTAATGATAGTTACCACTTATATGGTGTTTTAAGACTTGCAAAGTGCTTCACAAATATTGTCATTTGATCTTCCCAACAATGCTCGGAGGCGAGTGCTCTAAAAATCTCCATTTTACAGAAAGCACAAAGATTTATTCACGGTTGATGGAAGGCACTAGCAGTGGGGGAATTGGGAGAGGCTTCTTACAGAAGGTGGGATTTAAGCTGAATCCTTAAGGAGGCTAGGGAAGCCAGGAGGTAGAAGTGAGGAAAAAGAAAAGTTCCAATGTGAGAGACAGGTAGTGAAAAACCACAGAGATGAGATATGGAGTGTTGTGAGTGAGAAACACATCTCAGCCTCCTTCCCACCCTTGCTATCCCTGGTTCTACCTTAATACTCCTGGCTCCAAGCCTCTGGGAACCAATGACTAGCAATCTTCTCTCCTGAATGGAGAAGGTCAATGACACCAAACTACACCTGGAGAAGCACGGACTCAAACAACCATCAAAGCTGTTAGGGACCTTGGAAATCACCAGTCCCTTGTTCCCATTTTAGAGCTGGGGAAACTGAGGCCAAAGATACCTTGGTAGGACCAGAAGACAGATGCACTGATTCCAGCAACATGATGTGGTGGAAAGAGCACTGGATTTGATGCCAGAGGGCCAGGTTCAAATCCTGCCTCTTCCGCATGCTACCTTGAACAAATTACTTCATTTCTCTGTGTCTCAGCTTCCCCATCCATAAAGTGTGGGCTTTGGACTAGGTGGCCTCTGAGGGGCTCTTGGAGCTCTAGATCTAGGATCTTGTTTCATCTCAAAATCGAGGATTCTTTGATAAGATCAGTGCTGCCTGCCAACAAACTCCAGCTGGACAATCTCCCATCCATCTCTTCTGTCTTGTAGCAAAGGGATTTGAGGACCCAGGGTCAGCTCTCTTCCTGGATGGGCTGGATTGAAAGTCTCTTCCTCTCCTTTTTATCCCCAGGGAATAAAGCAAAACAAAACAAAATAAAAATATATGGAGCCTAAAGGATGCTGTCAAGCCCTCTTTATGGCCTTCATTGGGGCTTTTACTGTCTGCCGTGTGTAATCCCCAGCTTAGAATCCCCATCCTACTCTGGCCAGGACCCATTAGGGAGGTAGGGTTTGTGGCTTCACCAATAGTTCTTTAGGTGCTCCTACACCCCCAGAGGACAGCTAAGTCTCTAGGGCTTCTCTGAAAATTAATACAACAGCCTTCTCCCACTTTAGCCTTTGGGGAAATGGCAGCCTATTTGGCTCTGACTCTCCAAGGAGAGGATAGCCCAGAGCGTCCAGATGTGGCTGCATCTGGATGATACAGAAGAGGCTAAACCCACAGAAACAATGCAAAGTTAAAAGCGTTTCTCTTCACAGGCTCATAGACCTAGAGCTAGAAGGCACCTCAGAGGCTGGCTAGTCCGGCGCCCTCATCTTTCAGGTGAGGAAACTGAGGCTCATTACCTGATCTAACAGAAGTCACACTTGGGATATAGAGATGACAGAGATCCTCTGGTCCAGCTGTCTCATTTTACAAACAAAGAAACTGAGGCTGAGGGAGGCTATCTGACCTAGCCAAAGTCTCATTTAAGGTCACAGGCACAGAATAGAAAGAGACCTCAGAAACCATCTAATCCAACTCCCTCATTTTACAGGTGAGGAAATGAGGCTCAGGCAGGTTAAAGAAACTTGCCCAAAGTTGTATAAGGAATAATCATCAGAAGCAGGATTTGAACCCAGGTCCTCTGTCTCCAAGACAAATTCCCTTCCCCAACCACAAAATTAGTCCTTTAAAGACCTTCTTTTCTAGACCTTCCTACCCATGCTTGGCATTTTCCCACACCGAAACCCAGAATGACAGAATCTCAGGACTGGAATGGGACTTCAGAAAGGCCAAGCAGAAAAGGCTATCCCTTCCTCCAGATACTAGCCCTCCAAATATTTGAGGATGGCTATTGTGAGATGGCTCTCTCTACCCCTGACCCTGAACCTTGTCTTCTCTAAGACAGATGTCTCTCCTTCCTTCAAGATAGAATGATGCCAAGGTACTCCCCCATCCTAGCTTCCGCTGCACTTTCTCTAGCTAAGTAATGTCCTGAAACGTGGCACCCAGAACTGAACAGAATACTCCTGACATGATCTCAATGGGACAGAGTGCCTCAGGGCCATCACCTCCCTAGTGCTGGCCACTATGCCTCTCAAGAAAACTCAAAAGCATATTAGATTTTTTTTAACTGTCACACCACCCAACTGACTCATATTGAATTTGCAGTACACTAAGACACCCGGATTTTTTTAAAACTATGGTCTATCCCCAATGGTGTGGTATAGTAAAAAAATTACTCAGGAGGACCCAAATTTAAAGCCTACTACAGAGACTTACCAAACAGGAATCAATGGGCATCACTAATCTCTCTGAGTATCAATTTCCCTATCTGAGAAATGGATATAATAGCACTAACTTCAGAGTTGTCATGAGGCTCAAATGAGATGTGTGCAGCACTTTGTAAATCTTAAAGCCCTAGGTGTAGGCTGGTCTTATCAGAGTGTGATTTTTTGAACCCACGGTGTCAGACTTTACATTTATTTCCATTAGTATTCCAGCCCAGTATGCCAGCTTAATGGTATGTTTTTTAACCTTGTCTTGTGGCTATCTCTCCTACATCCAGGGACCTAGACTTTAATTTCATCGGTATTCAGAAATTTTGTTGAGCAGTTCTACTCTACTACCAATGTAGATTGGCAGCTGCTCTGCCCAGATGGTCTTACAGAGTTGCCTGGGCATTGAAATGTTGTGTTTTGCCCAAGGTCACATATCTAGCGTAGGTCACAGTCAAAACTTGAACCCAGGCCTTGTTGATTCTAGGACCAGCTTTCTGTTGTCCACACCAATACCTGTTGCCCAGCTCTCTATCATCTACGAATCTGATAAGTATGCCATTGATAAAATAGTTTAATGGAAGAAGTCCGAGTGTAGACGCCTGGGGCATAACCACTGGAGGCCACCATCCAGGTTGACATCTCCCTGAGGGACCGTATCACTTCTTAATCCTTAGACCATCACACAGGACTGTCTGCCAACTAACTCCCTCTTAGAGGGGATGGTGGCTTAAGGCTGGTGTCTTAGGACCCCTGAGGCCCCTTCTCAAGGGGCTCTGTATTGACATAAAGGATTCTTAGAGTATTTAAGATCTCTCAAGATCCTCAAAAGGTCTATTGGTCTATCTTAGAATATATAAGATCTTTTAAGACCTGTAGATTGAATTTTAGATACGGTAGTTGTCAGGTGAGGGAGGGATTTCTGTGCAGGGGGAGGAGGGTCTTCTCAGAACCTTACATAATAGCACTTGACCAAGAGTTAGGAATCCTGGGTTCTAGTCCCAACTGCCAACACAGTAACCATGGGCAAACCATATGCCCACTCTGGGCCTCAATTTTGTCCCTTTTCAAATGGGTTGGATTAGATTACCTCAAAGTTTCCCCAGCCCCCCCTACTAGAAAGCTCTAGGTTCCATGACCTAGGTAGAAAATTCTTCCTTGGAGGAAGCACTTCTCCTTCCTCCCCCTCCCCCAGCAGTCCCAGGTGACACTCCCTGGCAGGACCACAGCCTTCCACATCTCCCCTGCTGGCTGCACCACACACACACATTCATACACACCACCCGGTTACCACTAATTTCTCCGGCTGCCATGATAAATGGCTTTGTCGGCAAAATGACATCTTTCTAATCTGCCGAGAGACAGCCTGGTCCCTCCGAGGAGGGAGAACTAGCTGGCACAGTCTGGGCAGCCAAGACACAATGAGTAGGAGTCTGGGAGGGCAGGGGAGAGGAGTGGGTTTTTAATTCAATTTTCTCTTTCAATTAAAACTTGAATGTTACTGGGATTTCTTTTAAGTGACTACATTATGAAGGGACTTAGAATTCATTTCTCACCATTTCCTTCTGTTTCTCTCATTTTCCCAAGATTTCTGAGGCCTAGGAAGGCTCTGCAGAGTTCAAAAAGACCAGCCTCCTGCCTCTGAAAGGCCGTCCAAACCATCCAAGATGAATGCTTCTTTCTATATTTTCTAATTGGATCTTTCCCCTGCCTCACTCCTTTCCTATGTCTTCCCCACTCCTTCCTCATCTCTCCTTTTTCTTTGTCTGTATTTCTCTCTCCCTTTCCCTCTTTGTCTCCTCTGCCTCTCCTAACTCTTTTCCTTGCTCTCTATTCCTCTGCATTTTCTTTATTTCTCCCTCTTTCCTTGTCTCATTTTTCCTTCTATCTCTGTCTCTCCCTCTTCTCTCTCTCCTCTCTGTCTCTGTCTCTGTTTAGAGATCAATCTATGGGCAATGTTAAAGGCAGCCAATGAAAAGGTTTTAAGAATCATTCTGGGGCAAGTCTCAGCTAGTAAATGGAGGTGATACTGAGTGTCAGGAATAGGGAAGTCAATATTGGGGATTTGGCGGTTACAGATGGAAGCTGAGTGCCATGGATAGTGAGGAGGATTAGGAATAGAAAGATTTAATACTAGGGATGGGAGAAGGTGGGGACCAGAGATGAGTAGGAAGTATTACAAGTGAAAGGAGATCATGGTGAAGCTAGGATGAGGGACAGGCAAGGCAGACGCCTGCCCAGGGCCCACAATGATGAGAGTAAACATGTAGATATATTACAAAGTACGCTGGAGTCTATGGACCTCTTTGGATGCTCGATCTCACTGGATGGTCGCAGCAGTCTGGCATGGCAGCCTGCTGTAAGAGGAGCGACTCAGTTTGGAGTCAGAAGAGCCAAGTTCAAATCCCAGCTCCTCTACTCACTACTTTTGTGACCTTGGACAAAGTCACCTAACATGTCTCTGGGCCTCATCTGTAAAACTGAGGGCTTTGAATTTCGTGGTCTCTGCGATCCCTTCCAGCTCAAAATCCCATGATCTTAGCAAGAGATGAGAAGACAAAGACAGCAAGAGGCAGAGGGGGCTTGAGGGGCAGCAATGGGAAGCTTACTAGGCAGAGAGCCAAGGGAAGGATGGGGAGAGCCCAGGCTGAGGGGTCCCTGCAGTTGGGCCCAGCACAGTGTGTTGCTGCCACCTCCTGGTGAGAATCGAAGCTTCAATGCCTGCCCATTGGTAGAACAGGCAGTTCCCAAGGGGAACATCTAGGAGGACACAATCTGCAAAGCCCACACATGTATATAAATCATAGACAGGACACACTCATGTGACACACAAGTCGAGTAGACCCAGACTTACATGGAAGAGGCTGCCTAAAGGATGTAGGGACCCCCACCCCTAAACCTCTCCTGTAGGGAGCAGCCACAGTTACCAGTCAGCTCATCCATGAGCAAAACCTCATCTTTTCTGGACCCCCACTTCCCAGGATCGGTCCGCGGTGACAGCCTCTAGCCAGAGTAGCCACATCACAGAGCCGTCCCAGAGACAGGGGGATTCACCCCGGAGCCTGCTCAAAATCTTGGTCTACACTCGCAATCTGGCCAATTTGTTATTGGTCCCCATTCCAGTGTTTTTTGGATGGGCCAATGTGGGAGTTTGTTTTGATTGACTATGCTTATGTCACAAGAGTCTTGTTTGCCTTTCCTTTTTGTTGTTTCCAGCAGGGGTGGGTAGGTGGGAAGGACAGAAAATAGATCTTTGTTCATTAAAAAAGTTAAATCATTCTCACTCCATTCACTCATTTACTTCTTTCAGCACTCATCTAACAAATAAGTATTGAGAATTCCCAATGTTCAGATGACTTTCCTGACAACATTTCTGCCAGTGGACTATAATAAATGACAATAAAATATCACATTCTAAGGTTTGCAAAGCACGTTAGTAATAAGAATTTTGCATAAGGCTTTAAGGTTTGTAAGACACTTTGCAAATGAGATGACAATCTAATTTAATCCTGATAACACTGTAAAGTAGGTGCTATTATTAGCCTCCTTTTACAGATGTGGAAACTGAGGCTGAAAGGCATTAAGGGACTTAGCCAGAGTCACACAGCCTGAGGCAGGATTTGAATTCAGGTCTTCCTGACTCCAGGCCCCACACTCTATCCAATAAATAACAATGCCTTAAAAATCAATTGGAGGGACAGATTGTGGCAATAATAATACTAGCGCCCGTTACAATTTACAGCACTTTTGACATACATAGCTCATCTCACTCGACCCACACAGAGAAAACCCAGAGTCCTACGCACATCTAGAAATGAAAGGGACCTCAGAGACCTATAGGCAACTCCCTTCATTTTACAGACTCAGAGAGGGATGAAATAACTTACCAAAGGTGACATAGGCAGGGTCAGAATTGGAATTCAGGTCACCTGACCCAAGGTCATCACTCTTTGCACTGCACTACAATGTTTCCTCACCCTTGCCTCAGAAAGAGTGAGGCTTGTATTCCAGTCCTACCTCTGACACTGACTGGCTGTGTGACTCTGGGAAACTCACTTAACTTGTCGGTATCCTCAGGCAATTCTCTAAGATTGGGGTGCAGAAAAGTTTCCATTTTGCTTCCCTCACTGGAAGCCCCACCTACAAGATAGATAGATAGATAGATAGATAGATAGATAGATAGATAGATAGATAGATGGATAGACAGACGGACGGACGGACGGACGGACGGACGGACGGACGGACGGACGGACGGACGGACAGACAGACAGACAGACAGACAGACAGACAGATAGATAGATAGATAGATAGATAGATAGATAGATAGATAGATAGACAGATAGATAGATAGATAGATAGATATACAGGTAAGCAAATAAATGAACAAATAAAGGAATAAGGAAAAATAAATGAGTAAGTAAACAAACAAATAAATCAATCAAGGAACACAGGGCATGAGGGAAAGATGGACTGAGTCCAACTAGACTGTCAGGCCCCTGAGAACAAGGATTGTGTTTTCTCTTTCCTGTCATCCATCTCAAGTCCCTAATCTAGAGCTAACTTGGGCACACAGTAGTTCTTGGTCTATGAAGGAAGGAAGGAAGGAAAGAAAGAAAGAAAGCAGAAGGTGATGTTGTTTCCTCTAGTCTACCTCAGCCTTGGCCAGTGGGTAAAATCCTAGAATTCTAGAATTTGAGAGTTGGAAGAGACCTCAGGGATCTTTTAGTCCAGGCATTCTAAACTTGGGGTCCTAGAATTGTTTTATTATTTGAATAACTCTACTTAGGTACAGTCGGTTTCCTTTGCAATCGTATGTATTTTACATTGTGCATTTCTGCATAATATTGTGCAAATATTATTCTGAGAGAGGTTCCTAGGTTTCACCAGTCAGCCAAAGAGACCCAGGACACAAAGGACCCAGAACCCTGGACTAGATCAATTTATGCCTCCTTCAACACCCCCACCAATGATGACTCAGCCTTTGCTTAAAGACCTCTGGTGATGGGAAAGTCCCTCTTAGAGATCGTCTAGTCCAAGGCTTTGTTTTTTACAGATCATAGAATCACAGTCACAGAGCTGGAAGGGACCTCAAAGAACACCAGCACTTCACAGAGGAGGAAATCTTGGCCCAGGGAACTCAAGTGGGGTAGTGTCTGGGGCAGTGCAGTTAATTGGGATCAGTCATGGGATTTGAACCAAGGACTCCCTAATTCTAAGTGTAGCCTTCTCTTCACCAGGCTGGGTCTACAGAGCCTCAGCATCACAAAGACCATGAGATGATCCACTCAAGTGGAAATCGCCTAAAGGCTCACACCGCACTGCTGCACAGATGGCCGACCAGTGAGGCAGCCGCTGCCGTTGGAGGGGTCGGCTGGCCTTTGCCAACATGCTGAATGTCTCAGAAACATGATGCACAAGGGCACTGGTAGGGATGCATTCGGCGTGTGTGCCCAGCTTCTCTGGCAAGGCTGCTATTCAGCCAGGGTTTTCTTAGACAAACACAGGTCTGTATATGCTGCAGAGAAGGCTTGGCTAGAACTGAGTGGGGGAAACCTGAGTTCCCAGGTGGGGCCTTCACAGGCAGGGCTACCAGAGCAAATCAGGAATCCTTCTGCAAGGCTGAGGTGGAGAAAGAGAAAAAAGATCTTGCAAATGGAAAGGACTCATCTAACCCCTGGTCTTGCCTCTAAGCAATACCATGGCAAGAATAACTCTGTCCCTATGTTCCCTAACAACTCTGTGAAATAGGCAGTGCTTATGTTATTAGCCCATTTCACAGGAAAGGAAAAAAGAGATTCTGAGAATTGTCATGACCAATGCCACAGAGCTCACTTTCATATTCTGTGTCCATCCTCCTTCCTCCCTCACCTGCTGTTGCTCCCATCTGAGCTGCTTGGTGAGTCCCCTGTGTGACCACATCAGTCTCTTTAGACGTCTCCCCATCAGGATAACTTCTGCTTTTGTCTTCAGAGTTCCATTACTGAGGATTTCCCAGCCCTCTTTGGCTCACTGCCCCCTTTCTCTTGGTCCTTGGTAATTGACTCTGCCAGAATCTAGGGAACACATCAGGAGAAGTCTGCATTTCCACTCTTAAATCGCAAGGTCTGGTATGATCCCTTGCTCTTGGCTGACAGCATCGTGGTCTTCCGTCTGGCCCATTCAGGTCGTCCATCTCTCCAATGAGGTTTTCCACCATCTGTTCTAAGGTGTCAATTCTCTTTGACATTCATTCTCCCTTAGATTTTCCTTCCTGGTATTTCTTGTTCCATTTCCTCCAGGTACTTCTGTAGTCCCTATAGCCAGGAGATTTTTCTCTCTAAAACTTTACAATGACTTATTGTGAGGTCACTACCTCTGACAGGTTTATCTCTGGGTGTCTCTCAAACCGATTTATTTCCACATGATGTTGAGTTTTCTCTAGTTTTGGAGGGGAGGACGGGGTAGCTGGAGTCAGTTCAAGCTCTGCAAATGAATGATGTAAGCAAGGCCTGGCTGGTTCTGAGCACAGTGGGCCAGTCCAGGACCATCCTTTGGAAGACTCTAGGGCTATGGTGCTGGGCATGGCCTTTGGGGTCCCCCTTGTCATTGGGCTCAGGCCCTCTCCCTGTCATCGGTCCTTCTCCCCTACTGCTGGGCTCAGAGGCCACTCCCATGCTGAATTCCTGCCATGGACTTCAGGCACTATACAGGCTGGATTTTGCCTTTTTCCCACTGGAATGTCTTGGTGGCTCCTGCCTAGACCACCCTGAAGCTGCTCTTTGGGGCAATCCCCACATTCCCCACTTTTTGCAGAGACCAAACTCCAGCATACATTCAGATAACTGAAGTCATCCATCACTTCAACATCATGTTTCTTATCTGTTTCTCAACTTCCTTCTCTAATTCTTCCTTCTGACCTATAGTATATTCCCTCCCCAATATCACTTCTATTTCTTCTTCTGTGTATCTTTGTCCCAATGCTCTCCACTGCACTTCTTTCCTCAGTTTATGGGACAAAAGCATGAATTTCCTAGCAATGTACAGTGCTACCACGCCACCCCTTTTGTTTACTCTGTTGCTTTTCAATGAGATACACCCTTCTAGGGCCACATTCTAGTTGTAAATGCCTGCCCACAAAATCTCAGTGTAATCTATGACAGCAAAATGCACCCCCACAGATCCTTTGCTGGCTCATCATCTATACTCTGCCCCTTAACTGTGAAAATACTCCAAGACTCTCTCCTGTTCCTTCTCTTCTCTCCTGATACTCTCACATCAAGTCCCATGGGTTTAATTATCCTTATGCAGATGACTCAGACATATCTACACCCAGTGCCACAGCCCTAGTCTCACGTCAACCAGCTGCCTATTGGACATTTTAAACTGAAAGTCTCAGAGGCATCCCAAGAACGACTTCTCTTTATGACCTCATTGGACGTCCCTCTTCTTCACACATTCTCCAGTTCAGACAAACTGACCTTCTGTCTGTTCCTCACATATAGCCCCTCATCTCATGAGTAGCAGCATGGGTTGATCTTTCTAAGAAAACACAGTGCTATTAAGACCACCCATCCTATCTCCTCTGACAGTTTTCGATGACATACGCCCTTCCAAAGCCAGCTCACATTTCCATCCCTGGAATGAGGGAGCCTCATTCCCTTCCCTTGTCTCCCTCTCTTCTCTTGTATCATAGTGTGCCTCACTCCTTCAAGACAAGCACCCCCTTTTCCAGGAAGCCTTTTGTGATTCCCTACCACCACTCTCACCAGTTACCAGTGCCCTTTCTCTCTGGATACCTTGTATTTATTTTCTACTTATTCTATTGATAGTTGTGTGTGTGTGTGTGTGTGTGTGTGTGTGTGTGTGTGTGATATCCCCCAATAGAATGTATACTACGGCAGAGTACATATTGTTTCTCTTTTTTATGTCCTGTGTCTCCAGACCCTATCCCAGTGGTGGCAGGTGCTTCATAAATGCTTATTGATAGGATCATAGATTTAGAGCCAAAAAGGACCCTTAAAGGGCATTTCAACCAACACCACTCCATTTCATAGATGAGAAAACTAAGGCTCAGAGAGAAAAAATGATTTTGCTAAGGTCGCACAGAAGCAAAATGGCAGAGTGGGGATGGGGACCCTGCTCCTCTGTCTCTAAATCCAAATATGTTCCACAGCTCACTTTGTGTTAAGATCTCTGGCTCACCTTGTTTATTCACCACACTTGGCGCAGTGGTAGATAAATCTCTCAGGCCATAGGCTTCATCACTGGCTTTCCTCTTGGATAATGTCCCTCATGAATTACGGGTGCTTTTATCTGCCACTCTTCATTTGCTGCCCTTGTTACTCTGTGGTATAAGGCTTAGCCAACTGTTGTGGGCAGCTTTCTCCAGCCCCTTCCTTTTTCACATTCCAACCCTGGATCAGATACTCAAGACTCCCAGCAAATGTTCTGCCCGGTCCTCGGTAGGACCACCCCATCCCTGGGCAGGCGTCCAAGGATCAATTCTAAAGTACATCTCAGAAATCCAAATCTAACCCTCACACACCATGTTCTAAGCTTTCTATTCACTTCTCAAATCTGCCTTTCTCTTCTGAATCCCTTGCCTCCACCCAGGCAGTATGGGAGTAACACCTACTCCCTTCAGGGATTTAGTTTGTCTTTTTTTCCCCAAAGACTTCACAAAACCTTTGTGATGCATTTTAGGTTCCTTCTGGGGCATCATTTGTCCCCACATGAGTAACCAGGCCTGGGCAGTGGCTGTCAGTTCTGACATGTCTCAGGAGGCTTTCTGTCAAGTCCTGAATGCATGCCCCAGGAATCTAGCAGACTTCTGACTTGTTTATGTCGTGTTGGCAAATAGGCGCCTTTGTGCCCCTTGGCAAAGAGTCCCAACCCGCCACCACTCACCTGTCCTTCGTCTATCCATCACTAGATGACCTCTCTGCTGAGGACGATCAGAGATCCTTCCTTTCCTTCTCTGCCTCCCATTCTTCATCTCTCTGACCTCCTGGTTTCTTCTCTCTCTCTGCACATCTTTTTTCCTCTTTTTTCCTTATTAAATCATTTCTATTTTTTTTTTCAAGAAGCATTTTCTTCTCATGACCTAGAGATCAGGGAGTTATTTCTAATGCCCTTCACCTTCTCCTCCAGGATGGAAACTAACCTGTCCCTTCAGGGCATATACATGGGGGTTACTTGGTACTGGCAGAAGCAAAATTCTCTTTGCCCTCCACTCAATTCTATTTTAATTCAATACTTATTAAGCGTTAACTATGGGCAGGGGATTATGCCAGATACTGGAAATCCCAAGCGGGGAAAGATGATGAGATAGGCCTTACATTCTGCTGAGAAGACACAGTATGAACACAGAGAAGTAAATACAAAGGGGTAGGGGGAAGGCAATGTATAGGGTGGGGGGTGAGGAATGGGGGGAGAGGGATGTTTTGATTTTGACCAGAGATTTCACTAATGGAAGAAACTCTGATTGAAGAAGTTCCCCATGCCAATGGACACTTGTTTAGAGAACTGCCTGAGGCAGTGAGGGGTAAATAACTAACCCAGGCTCATATAACTTAATCAGAGGCAGGATTTGAACCCATGTCTTCCAGAAACACTACAGTGTGGTGCCTTTGGAGAGAGAACTGGGCCTGAGCTTCAATCCTGTGTGACTTGTAAATTAAAGGGCTTGGACATAACTGCAACCAATGGCTCCATGAGCTTATAAACCATATTGTTCCACTTGTTGGCACCACAGTGCATAGAGCATAGGCCTGGGGTCAGGAAGACTTATCTTCACGAGTTCCAGTCTGACCTCGGACACTTACAAGTCACTTCACCCCGTTTGCCTCAGTTTCCTCACCTGTAAAATGAGCTGGAGAAGGAAAGGGCAACTCTCTCCAGCATCCCTGCCAAGAAACCCCCAATGGGATGACGATGAGTCGAACGTGACTGAAATAACTGGACAACAACAACTTTGCAGGTGGGATAGGGAGGCTCCTTAGAGACTCTTCGTAGAAGGTGGCACCTGAGATGTGTTTTAAACGAAACTAGAAATTCGCAGAGGTGGCGGTCCAATCCTCAATCCTTTTTTTTCTTTTCAGAACCTCTCTTGGCAAAACCTTGTGACAAACTATCTCTTTGGAATAATGATGGCCAGCATTTATATAGTGCTTTAAGGTTTACAATAACCCTCAGATGAGCAGACTGAGGCAAACAGAGATTGAGTGACTTGCCCAGGGTCACACAGCTAGTGGGTGTCTGAGGCTGGATTTGAACTCAGGTCTTCCTGACTTCAAGACGATCCCATCTCTGAAGTACATTACCTGTGTGACTTCGGACGACTCACTCGGCCTCTTAGGCCTCAGTTTACTCATCTGTAAAATGAAGGGATTGGCCTCTTTGCAATAAAAATAACTGGGTGGGGGGTCCTGAATGAGGCTTTGTTTATTCGTGACAGTTTCTGGGCTTTTCTTAGAGGATGGGACAAAGTAATGTTCTCAGCTGCCTGGAGCAGCCAGTCAGTACATTCCTGTCATGCCCTAAGGACAAAAGCCAAGGGAGCCAATCCAAGGCAAAAATGCTATTATCCAACAAGAAGAACCTACCCCGAACCTCCACAGTGCTAAAAGCCGGATGACTTCCTTGGGTTTCCTCAGTCCCATTTTACTGTCAAAGGAATAGGTTTAGAGACCATACAGTCCCTTCAGAGTCTATGATTCAGTCAGGTGCCAGAGAGGGTGCTCTCCAGATCCTTGGGCCATTCAACAAGCATTTAGAAAGCCTCCTCTACATGTAGGTGAAGTAGGAGCTTTCTAGACTTCAATTCAACAAATTTTCATTAAGTTCCTGCTCAGCGACAAAGGGGCCTGCCCTCAGAGAGCTCACTTGGGTGGGGTGGGGAGAGAGGAAACAGCATCTATATAGACAAGGCTTGGTGCTTGGATCTCCATGGGCCCTCTGATGAGCCCAAGCTCATGTAAGGACCCTGCTGTCCCTGAGCCTAGAGCATGAAAGGCTGCCTTGCCAGCCTTGTTCCACTTACTTTTCCCCACTAGAAAGGATTCAGTTACCTGAGCCAGTCTGAGGTAGCCTGTCGAGTTTGGCCAAAAGCCCAATGAACCGCGTGGAGAAGACGGAGCGGGTATGGGAGAGACAGAGCAGCTGTGCTGGCTCCCTGGAAACACCGGATCGGCAAGCTGGTGGCAGTGGGGCAGGGAGAATTCGCACGGATCCTGAAATCGGCAGATTTTTCTCTACTTTAAAAAACAGAAATAGTAGCAATGCTGATGAAGATCTGCGGTAATGACAGCTCACATTTCTTTCCAGCCTTAATATTTACAGTGTTTTTCTCAGAACAACGTCGGAAGGTTGGCCATACAAAGTGTCCTTGTACCCCTTTAACAGATGAACAAACTGAGGGCCAGAGATTTCTCAGGGTCACATGGTTAATTAAGCATCAGCACTGAGACTTGAACCCAGGTCTTGTGACTCCAAAACCAATTAAAAGACCACATTGCCGCACATTTTCTCACTGAAAAGGCTTCTCTGACAGGATGGAAGACTCTAAGGCAGATTCTTCAAGGTGGGCTGGCTATGCAGCAGAGAGCTCTGAGACTAATATGAAACATTCCTACCTCCCAGAAGCTTGCGTTTTATCGGAAGAGACTCATATTCCATTTAGGTCTCCTAGCATGTGGCAGGTACTTAATCAATGCTTGACACCCGCTGCCTCTTGGCAGAAAGGTGGTGGATCCTGGGTGAGGAATGAGGCATACATCTTCCAACATAGCCAATGTACTGATTTCTTGTGCCTCACTATATTTCTTTGTTAAAAGGTTCTATCTGAAGTGGAGAAGAGGGAGAGTCATTAGGAAGGGATAGCCACGTTGTTTTGAGGGTTTTTTTAAGACCCCTAGCCCTGGAGTAGAGGCCCCGGGTTCAAATCCTGTTTTTAAAACATATTACC
Source organism: Phalanger gymnotis (assembly GCA_028646595.1). NCBI lineage: Eukaryota > Metazoa > Chordata > Mammalia > Diprotodontia > Phalangeridae > Phalanger > Phalanger gymnotis. The sequence goes on along the minus strand of CM053624.1, from coordinate 24,343,997 downwards.
CATATGACCTTGGACAAGTCCCTTAACTTCCCTGGGCCCAGGATTCCTCATCTGTAAAATGAGGAGACTGGCCCAAATAATAGCTAAAGCCAACATTTAATGAGTCCTTTAAGAGTTATCAATGATATATGTTATTTCATTTAACCCTCACAACATTCCTGGGAGGTAGGCACTACTGTTATCCCCATTTTACAGATGAGGAAAATTGAGGCTGAGTGTTAGTTAAATGAGTTGCCCAGAGTCATCCAGATTTGAACTCAGGTCTTCTTGACTCCAGGTCCAACACTATCCTTTGAAACAGGGACAGACAGGCAGAAACAGAGCCTAAAGACAGAAGGACAGAGCGTTCCCAGAGCCCTCCCTGTTACCCAAGTGATCTCAGCCTTCCCCATCTCTCCTAGGACTCCCGTCTGTCTCCTGCCTCTATTTCTTCCCACTGACCTTGTAACCAGGAAGTCGGCACGGCTCTGAAGAACCCCCAGCAGAGAGTGAATCTCCGGTGTCCAGGTGTGGGGAAAGGTGAGCTGGGGAGGTGAAGGAGCCCCAGGGATTGATGAGGGAGAGCAGATTACAGAGGAGAAGAGTAGTAACCCAGCAACCAAAACAGAAAATCACAATGCAGAGGCTCTGGCCGGACAGAACTCTGGAGACTTCAGAGTTCTCCCTCGGCTCCAGCCGTCCAAGGGAATGTTGCCACATGGTAGAGCTGACAGCCGAAGCCGTAAGTCTGGAGGTCTGCTTAGGGAGCCGAGCCCGTAGGCTCTGGAGAGGGAGCTGCAGCAGATCTAAGCAATGGGATGAGGAGGGAGGTAGAAACCCAGCCACCCAATGAGACCCAGAACTGTAGGCTGGTTCCTGGGTGGAACCTCAGCCACACTGCTCACTAGCTGTGTGACCGTGGGGAAGGCCTCCACCCTCTCTGAGCCCCCGTTTCTTTTTCTATCAAATGAAGGCGGTAGACCAGATGGCCTCTAAGGTTCCCTTCCAGGTCTAAAACCTGGGACTCCTTTTTTACCCAGATTTGGTGCTTAGGAAGAAGGGAATGGGACTGGGAGGAGTTTTGAAACTAAAGAGGTATGGTGAGATAAATAGATTACCAATCACCCCTGAAGCATGTACCCCCTTCCCTCCAGATCTCAGACCAGAATTCAGCTCTTTCTCCTTGGGGGTTTGAGCCAGAAGGTCCCACCTTCCCTGTCGGTCCTTTCCTGATGTCCCAGAGCAGTTACTGGGGCCCCTACCCAGCAGAGAGTCAATGGGGCTGAATGGAGCTCAGTCGGGAGAGGAGCCCTCCCTGAGTGTAGAAAACCACCAGGGAGAGAATATGGAGGTGAGCAAGTTTGGCGGGAAGGGGATTCTGGGAGAGCAGGAAAAGTCTGCCTGGCTTGGTCGAGGAGGTCCTGGCCCTTCTGGGACTTTCCCTGGGAAGTCCCTGGCTTTGTAGGCTAGTCACAGTAGCTAGTAGGCTAGAAGTTTGGGTGAGCCATGTCCAGGGAGTTGTTCACTTCTGAGGCTGGAGGTCAGTCCTGAAGGTATCTGAGGCCTCCCAAGCCTTAGTGTCTGGCCTCGAGGAGGAGCCTCAAGAAGTAGACTGAGCTTCAGGCTATCCCCCAGAGGCCTCCCCAATTCCAAGCTCTGTCTCTGTCTCTGTCTGTCTCTCTCTCTCTCTCTCTCTCTCTCTGTCTCTGTCTCTCTCTCTGTCTCTCTGTCTCTCTCTCGCTCTCTCTCTCTCTCTCTCTCTCTCTCTCTCTCTCTTGCCCTTGATCACTATATGTCTCTGTCTCTGTTTTTGTCTCCCTGTCTTTCTGTCTCCCTGGATTTTTCTGTTTTTCTGTCTCTATCTCTCTCCCTCCTTCCCTGTATGCCTCTGTCACTATCTCTCTGTCTCTTTCTGTCTCTGTCTCTCTCTGTCTCTCTGTCTCTGTCTCTCTCTCTGTCAGTCTGTCTCTCTCTGTCTCTGTGTCTCTGTCTCTGCCTCTCTCTCTCTCTCTCTCTCTCTCTCTCTCTCTCTCTCTCTCTCTCTCTCTTCCTCCATCCCTATATGCCTCTATCTCTATCTGTCTCTCCACCTCTCTATATGTCTATGTCTCCGTCTCATTCAGACACTGGTACCAACAACCACTTGGTCTTGTTTTAGAATCCTGAAATAACCACAGAAGTTAAGACCGACATGTCGGACCATTCTCAAATACAGTAAGTTGACCCCCCACAACAAATGATCAGGGCAGACACTGGGAGATGAGGAGGGGTGGGAAGAGGGGAGCAGCTAAAGACAAAAAGAAGTTCCGATTGAAGCCAGGTTTCCTTCGTGATTCTTCACCCGAATGGGGCGTAACTGTCCACTAGAGACAAGGATGAGAACCCTTCAGTTCAGGTCAATTTAACTAGAGGGTATTCCGTGCCTGCTGCGTCCTTGGACTGGCTGTGGCAGGTGGCACACAGTTTCAATAAGACATTAGACTATAAACTTGGTGAGGGCAGACATTGGGTTTTACCTAAGCTTTGAACCTCCTCTGGATCTGGTCCAGTAGATACATTTTATGCTCATTTCTTGAATATTTGTGGATGGGTTTTTAAAGACATGCCATTGGTGCGCACCTCCCAGTGACCATCCTCTACCGTTACCAAAAGCTCTCCACCCCCACCACAAATAAATATGGTTAAGTAAGTCAATCCACACGTTGTCTGACAATACATGTCCCTTTCCTCACCTGTAGTCCACTTCTCTTTATCAAGAGGTCAGCAACATGCTTTGCTGTTGAGAAAGCCAAGTGGTGCAGAGAAAAGACTCCTCCATTCAGGTCAGATAGCCCAGGTTCAAATCCTGCTTCTGGCACTTGCATGGCCTTGGGTGAGTCACTTTATCTTTATGGACTACAGTTTCCTTGTTTGTAAAATGAGGCCTCCAATGTTGCTTCCAGCTCTAGCTGAATGATTCTATAATCTAAAGACACACCTAGGGGTTGGACTTGAAGGTCCCTTCCAGCCCCAGAGCAATGGTGACCAGTCTTAAAGAGTTTCAAAGTTTTTCTGAGCTGTTTTCTTTGACATTCTGGTGGTGGTCCTGTAAATTGTTGTGTGTTGGTTGTTTATTGATATGACTGTGACGCACAATAATCCAAGGGAAGGACGTGTTCTGGAATCATGATTAGATGAGCGTAAAGCACTTCCATTGGGGAAATTCCCTCTACTGATACCCATTAGCAGCATCTAATCTTGAGAGTGGCCCAAAATCACTGAAAAGAGAAGTTTGTGTGTTCAGAGGCAGGACTTGAACCCAGGTCCTTCTGTCTCTGAGGCCAGCTTTCTCTCCACTATGGCCATGCTGTTCCCCCCATAAGGCCATTGGGGTGGGTGTAAACAAAGCACTATGAGGGAAAGCCCATTATTGACAGAAAGGAACAATCTGGCAAAACCTGAAGGAGAAGGAAGCATCTGAGGCGAGTTTAAGGGATGGGCAGGAATTCTACCAGCAAGGGTGAGGAAGGAGGGCATTCTAGGCATGGGGAAGACTGGAAGGAACTGCCCAGAAGCAGGGAAAGTTTGGGGCATCTTAGGGCCCAGAGTGAAGCTAGACCACATCTGAAAGTTACCAATGCAGCTGAAGAAGCCCAGTGCCTGGGAAGGCCTGCCTGGAGCAGACTCCAGCTGGGGGCTTCCATCAGGGCTGCAAGTATCTTCTAAAAAGAAGGAGGGAGGGGAAGCTTCCTGCCCAGGTGATGTCCAAGGCTTCCCCACTTGGAGAAACAGGGAAGCCGGCTGGGAAAGGGGCCAACATGAAGCTCCGACTCAATCTTCCACAAGCTCTATCCTCCTGACGTCACTGCCTGCTCTGTTCCAAGTCATCTAGGGTCAGATGGTTGAAACTCTAGAGCTAGAAGAGCCCTGGAGGCCCATCAAGGCCAACCCCCTCATTTTACAAATGGGGAAACTGAGGCCCAGGGGATTAAAGTGACTTGACTAAGGTCACAGAAGTAATAAGTAATAGAGTAGGGGATTCAAAATCAAGTCCTAGGACTCCAAATCTAAAGCTTTTTCCACTGTACCAGTCAGTCAAAAATTTATCCACTGCCCAGACTACCTCATCACGCACACACCAGCACACACAGGCACACACACACACACACACACACACACACGCACACGCACACGCACACGCGCACACACCTGTTCCTAATCAGGGCAGACCCTCCCCCCCCGCCCCGTAACACCACTCCCCACTCCCAGCCAACTCAATTTGCTTCAAGCACCAGAATTGCTTCCTAGGTGACCTTGGGCCAGTCACTGGCCTCACTTTCCTCACCTGTCTGCACTACATGGCCTCCTAAGGTTCCTTCCAGCCTCAGAGCTTTGCTCCTAAGTTACTTTCCCTACTCTGAGCTCACTGTTTCCCCAGGGATAGTAGTTAGTGTGCCCCACCCCCATCCAGCTGACAGCTTTACTGCAGGGAAAAGACCTTGCAAGCCTTTAGGGGGCATAGAAAGCCAGGCTTTCACTAGAGAAACAAAGGCCAGGACTTGGCTGGCCTGGGGGAGGATGCTGGGTCTCTGCCCAGTTCTGTCTCGGGGGATGGTCTTACACACGCTTCCAGGCTTCTGCTTGGGTAGCGGCAGCTCGGTGTCTGCACGGCCTAGGCTTATGGGAAGTCCCCCTCCTCCTGACCCTCAGACCACCAGCCCCTTCCACCTCCCCTTTAAATGCTCATCACTCCATCCCTGGCCATTTGGAAGAGCAGGTAAGTGCTAACAACCTTCGCTTTCTGGAACGTGGAGATGATCGCTGAGTTTGGTCAAATGGGAACCCTCTCACAAAATAACCTGGGATTTGGAGGTGGGAGACCTGGGTTCAAATCCTAGCCATGTGCTCTGGGCCAGTCCCTTCCTCACTCTGGGGCTCAGTCTCCTCCTGTGCAGAATAATGGGGTCGGTATTAGAAGAGCTCTGGGGACTCCTCCAGAGCTAACGTCCTGTTAGGGAATGAGTGCATGTGGGAAAGGAAGAATGTTGGAGCCAGAGAAGGGCTGGTCCTGGCATTACCTGTGAGACCTTGGGCAAGGCTTTCACCTACCTCCCTGGGCTTTGATGTCCTCATCTGTAAAATGGGGAGTTCAGACTAGATGGTCTCAAAAGCCCCTTCCAGCTCTGACAGCCCGTGATCCTGGGTCCCATCATAGCAGTGGAGGGTGGGCATGGGCGGCACTGAACCGCCTTCCCCTTCTGCCTCTCCTTCTGTCTCAGGGCCAAGACCAGCCCGCTGAGAAAGGACTTAGTGAGGAAGTCTAGGAGCCGGAGCACCTCCAGACCAAAAGAAAGCACGTTGACTCCCAAAAAGGCAGAGATCTGCCTCCAGGGAGTGCCCAAGATCAACCGGTCCCGGTCCCAGAGCACCCCTCGCTTTGGTCAGCTCAGCCACAACTCTTTCTTCTCCAGACACAATCCTCATCCCAACCGAGTCTCTCACATTCAAGGTAAGTGGGGGAGCAGGTGCGGGAGGGGGAGAAGCAGGAAAAAGATAACAGGAAGGGGAGGGGACAAATGTCAGCATGTCTGGGATAGGGGCATGGAGGAAGCACCATTCTCTCCAAACTGGAAATAATAATAAAAATAAATTAATAATAACAGCTATTAACATTTATATAGCTCTTTAAGGTTTACAAAGTACTTTACAAATATGTAATCCTCTCAACAACTCAGGGAGGTAGATATCATTATTATCCCCATTTTACAGATGGGGAAACCGAGACAGACAAAGACCAAGTGACTTGACTAGAGCTGCACCGTTAGTAAGTGTCTGAAGCGGAATTTGAACTCAGATCTTCCTGACTTCAGGTCCAAGCATGCTATCCAGTTCACTGCCTACTTCCCTAGAGGGAGCTCCCCACAGCCAGAAGTTCAGGCCACCAAGCAGATTCAGGCCACGGCTGTTCCCTTCCCCATCCTATCCCCCAAATCCCTATTGAAGGAGAAATCCAAAAGTCCTGCTGGCCTTCCCTCCACAACCCAAGCATAAGCCTCAGCAGCGTAATCCTCCAGCCATTAGATTCACCTCCATTTTTTATACAAATATTGAGAAATTAAGGCATGGAAGTTGAGAGAAGGGATGGGGAACCAGGAATAGAAGACATAAATCCCAAGTCCTAGGTCAGACAGGACTCTGTTCTCTGGGCCAGCTTTGGAGAACTCCTAAAAAGACCCCTGAACTGGACACCAGGAGACTTAGACCTACAATCCTGCCTGAACGTGAATAAGGTTTTTTTTTCCCAACCCCTCTGTGCCTCAGTTTCATCATCTGTCAAATGGAACTGCAAACACGTTTACTGCCTACCTCTAAGAATTGTGAGGATCCCATGAATTGTTGGCTGCCAAGTACTAGATATACCTTAAATCTCTATATAAATGCCAGCTTTTATTTATTAATAACATTCAAGGAGGTTTTCTCTGGCTAGGAGAATCCTCAGATGCTCCTCCGCCTTTTTGCATCCAAATAGCATTGTAAAAATAGATGATCTTCAGAAAGTACCTGAAAAATTGCCTTTTACGCCTTTACTCTAAGGGACAGAGAGAGAGAGAGAGAGAGAGAGAGAGAGAGAGAGAGAGAGAGAGAGAGAGACCTGGACGTGGGGCTTCTTTGGCGTAGAGTATATTTGCAGAGGAGGAAACGCCCTGCATTGGAGCTCCCTGAATCTCCATTCCTTCGTCCCTAGAAATCACAGATTCAGAGATAGAAGGGAACTAACAGGATATCTAGACCTATCCACCCCCTCCCACCTTACCTCCGCCCCTTTTTTAAAGATAATTAGATGATAGAATAATTGAATTATAGCTGGAAAAGACCTTAAAGGCCATCTAATCCAACTCCTTCTCATTTTACAGATGAGAATCTCAGAGAGGGCGAGTGACTTTCCCACAGCCCCATGGAGAGTGTTTGGCAGAGGTGGGTTTTGAACCCATGACCTCTCCCCTCCCTTTCCTCAATGGTGGTCCTTGACATTTGCACATGCTGCCACCAGGTGGAGGCAGAGAGTCATATCCATTGATCTAAGGAGGGAATTCTAAACCTTAGGTTGTCATTGGGGATATTTAAAAAGGACTCTGGGAAAAAGACATTTCACTGGAATGTTGGGGCTAAGTCCATAACAACTTTCAGGTTCGATTCAAGGAGGGAAACTGATGGCTTATTTTTTTGGCCATCCTCTGTGTTTCTGTACTTGTTCGTGGGCTCCTGGGAGTCATTGGCACCATCTCAATTTCCAGCAGGGCAGAAGAAACATTGCCACATGCCCAAGACCCACATTAGCCCTTGAGAGTCAGGGACCCCCTTTACAAGGAAAGCCTGGAAACGGAAGCCATTAAATGAGCACAGGAGGAGATTTTCCTGAAGCCACGCATGGCTGATCCGTGAGCCAGAAAGAGGCACTGACCTTTTCTGGGATCTGACCCGGCACTAGTCTATTTGAGGCCAAGGTCCTCGAAGTGAGGGGGGGGCAGGGCGAGGCTGGGTCACCCTTACTCTTACATGTGCACAGATTGTTCCCCCCTCCTCCCACAGGAAGTGGTCCATACCCTCATGTCTAACTTTAAAAATGGCAGCCCTTTAAATACCTAAAAGCGGCTATGCCTGTCTTTAAGTCTGCCCTGCCCTAGGTCTCCCCCTAGTTGATTGATCGATGAGGGCAAAGGGGAGATCCAGGCAGCCACTGATGCTTACTCCTACTTATTTCCTCCTCCTATTTGAATGTGAATCCCTAGATGAGGATTTCCTAGCTTTTCCACTTGTATACCCGGAGCTCAGCCTAGGGCTCTGCACTTAGTGCTTAGTGCATCTTTCATTCATTTCCTGGTGCCTGTGCGACCTAAGGCCATCCACTTGGCCAGCCTCCCTGGAATGAAGTCTTAATTTCTGTAAAATGACGGGGCTGAGCTAGGCTGCTACGACTCTTGGTAGCCATGACCCTTTCCTCCTATGACAATCTATGATATTTTCATTTTCGTTTGTGTATCTCCAGTGCCTAGCACAGTACTTGGCACCTAGTAGGCACTTAATCTTGTTGAATCGAATAGACATTCAATAAGGGAGTGAATAACCCAAACCCTAACCTTATTTGCCAATTTGAGAGGTAGCTGCATGGAGAGCTGATCTGGGAGCCAAGAAGAAGTCCATTCAAGTCCTATCTCTCACACAAACTGGTTGTGACTAGTGGTGTGATTCTGGGCAAACCACCTAATTTCTCAGCACTTTAGGAATTGCCAATAAGCCTCAGTGAAGGTGCCAATATGCACTGATAAAGTTGGACTCCTTATCCAGGTGTTCTTTATACCAATGAAATCACGGGTTCAGTTTCTGTCCCTATAAAGGAAGGAAGGAAGGAAGGAAGGAAGGAAGGAAGGAAGGAAGGAAGGAAGGAAGGAAGGAAGGAAGGAAGAAGAGAGGGAGGGAAGGAGAGAAGGAGAGAAGGAGGGAGAGAGGGAGGAATACTTCTCTCCAGCTGAGGTTCACCTCCCAGTCCAACATCTCTCTTCTCCTCGGCAGATCTTTCTGGGAATCCCATTTGCACTGTAAGAGACAATATAACTCACCCCTCACCGCCTCCACCTGGATCCAGCCCTAACTGCTCCATCAACATTTTAGGAGCACCTCAAATCCAAATGCCCGTCGGAGACCCACAGTCCCTTGTGGAACCCCGCTTAACCCTGAGTAGGTACAGCGGCAGCCCTTCAGAGACACCCCCAGGATATGTTTTTGCCCAGATCTGGGGTTTGTGGTAGGTCTCCCTTTTCCCCCAAGGTTGCCTCATGCAGGAGGGAAAGGAGGAGGTCAGATTACAAGGTGATAGCTGAGAAGTTGTATAATTTTTATTTAATATTTAATATTTATTTGGGTATGATTTGGGTGGGGAGGATCCAGGATTTCTCTGCCCCTCCCTGTAAACTGATTCCTAGGCATCTACAAAACCAAGATCCTCAGAACTGGTCCCTTCATCCCCCTTTCTCAGTCTCTCTTTAAGCCGGAAAGATCTGGTGCTTTTCTGCCTTTCCCGCTTAAAAGGGAAGGAGAGAAAGCCCGTTGAGATGGAAAGGAGACAGAGGCAGGATGTACCTGTCCTCCTGCCTCCTGTTCTTACTTTTAAAATGTGAATGGGACAGGGAAGAAAAGAAGGAAGTTTTGACCTCTGGTGAAAAGTCTTTCCTAGCAGAGCCATAAGTAGATATTCTGAAGCCAGGGGAAATTTCACTGAAGTTGGGGGGACTGGGGGCAGCATATACATCTAAGTGATATAACCAATCCCGGTATTGCAAAAGAAAAGCAGAAGAGTTTGAGGAACTGGGGATCCAGGGTGCACAAAGGGGAAGGGGTTGGGGTGGAAAAGACTATGGGGCAGATACTGAACACAGAGGAGAGGTAAGAAGAGCAACCGAGAGGGTCATATCTCCAGAACTAGGAAGGGCCTAGGACCATGTAGTCCAACGCTCCCTTTATTGGAGAGAAAAGGATACTGAGATCTAGAGAGGTAAAGATGAGACAACAGCACAGACATAAACATCCCAGTGATTCTGATCCATTGTAGGTCATCATTCAAACCTCATTCCCTATCCCCCACCACCTGATTTCTTATTCCCATCCCCCGTAACCCTCACATCCCAAAACTCCAACCAAACACAACCTACCTCTTGCATTGTGCCCTCTTGAATGCCTGTTCCATAGGCAACAAACTTTGCCTTGAGTCTTTTCCTCTCCCACTTTTCTAGCAATCACTAGACCTGGATTCCCCGTGATGACACAGCTCCCTGGACATCCTTTCTAGTACTGGCTGCATTTTCACTCATTCGCCTTTGCTCCTTGCCAGAGGCAAGGGAGTTGGAGTACTTAGTCCCCATGGCCACTTCCAGGATCTCCCCATCACCCTCACACTCCTTTGAGGTCCATACAATCTACGTCTTCCACTTAATCAAAACCCTGCTTGTTGTTTGCTCCAGATCTCCAGGATTCACTCGTTTCTTCCTCAGTAAGTTCAGCACCTGGCTCACGATCTTTCTCTCCCCTCCAACTCCTGCCTTTAAACAAAATGACTTTAACATGCATATTGACTCTCCCTCAAACATCCTGGCCATTCATTTCCTTGACTTATTCACTTCCCATGACCTACTCCCCGCCCCCCATCTCAGCCACACACACCCTTGGTCTTGCCGTCATACACAAATGCACCACCTCCATGTTCAAGAATTCTGAAAACCATTCATCTGACCATAATCAAACGGCTTTCCACCTCTCCTCCCCCCTTCTCACACCAAACCCTACTTTTTGCCCACAGCCTCCAATCCCCTAGGAACCCTACAGTTTCTCAAGGCCATTCCTACTGCCTACAGATTCATGTCTCCCTCATCCTCAAAAAACCCTCACTTGATCCTTCCATCCTTGCTACCATCCTTTATCTCTTCTGTCCTTTGTGGTTACACTTGTAAACTATCAACAATAGGTGCCTTTACTGTCTTTCCTCTCATGCTCTTTTAACTCCTTATAATCCAGCTTCCAACCTCACCAGTCCACCAAACCTGCTGTCTCCAAAGTTACCAATGACCTAACTTCCAAATCCAGTGGCCTCCTCTCCATACTCATTCTTCTTTGGCACTCTTACTACCCTCTCTTCCTTGATACTTTCTTCTCTCTAGGTTTTCAGGACACTGTTCTCCCTTGGTTCTCTTCTTAACTATCTGCCCACTGCTTCCCAGTCTCCTTTGCTGAATCCTCTTCCATATCACACCTTCTAACAGTAGATGGCCCCCAAGGCTCTGTCCTTGGACTTCTTTTCTCCCTCTATATTACTTCACTCAGTGATCTCAAGTCCCATGGATTTAATGACCATTTCTATGCTGACAATGTTCAGATCCACCCATCCTGCCCAAACTTCTCTGCTGACCTCCAATCTCACATCTCCAAATGCCCTTTAGACATCTCAAACCGGATGTCCATTAAACTTGTTCAAAATAAACACTGCATTCAAAACAGAGCTCATTACCTTTCCCACAAACCCTCCCCTCTTACAAACTTCCCTCTTCCTGTAGAGGACACCACCATCCTCCACCTTGCTCCCAGTCCCCCAGGCTTGCAACCTAGGTATCATCCTCTACTACTTATCTCTTACCCCATCCTCCCCTCCCATAGCCAATCTTATGGCAAGGTCTGCCAATTTTACCTTTGCAAAGTCTCTCAAATATGCCCCCTTCTTTCCTCTGATACTACCACCACCTTAGGTGCAGGCCCTTATCATTTTTCTCTTGGAATATTGCAATAGCCTGCTGGTATGTCTGCCTGGCACAAGTCACTCCCTAGTCCAAAACATCCTCCATTCAGCCAGCCTAGGTCACAGACCAAACCATGTCACCCTCCTACTCAACAAACTCCAATGATTCCCTATTCCCTCCAGGAGCAAACACAAAATTCTCTTTTGCATTCAAAGTCCTTCATAACCCATCTCCTCTCTTAACTTTCTAGTCTTTTTATTTCTTATTCTCCAACATGTACTCTTCGATCCAGTGATGCTGGTCTCTTTGCTATTTCACTCCATCTCTTGGCTTTATGCATTTTCTCTGTTGTCTCCCATGCATGGAAGAGTCTCCCTCCTCATCTCTGCCTACTGGTTTCCCTGACTTCCTTTAAGTTCCAACTAAAATCTCAGCCTCTACAGGAAGCCTTCCCCAAATGCTTTTACTTCTCTGATGCCTTCTCTCTGTTGTCTATTTCCAATTTATTCTGTATGTAATTAGTTCATACTTGCTTGTTCGTTGTCTCCTCCATTCGATTGTGAGCACCTCGAGGGCAGGGACTGTCTTTTGCCTCTTTTGTATCTTTTTGTGCTTAGCACAGTGCCTCTCACCTGGCACGTGGAGGGCTTAATAAATGCTCATTGACTGACAGGGACTTTAAAGGAAGGGAAGGTGGGGGAGACAGGGTCTAAAAGTGAAAGTGGTGACCAAGAAGCTATGCCTACTCCTCTTCCTGGATCTGAATGTTAGAGAAGATGAGAGAAGGAACAGCCCAGCACTGGAGATGGGGCCAGGAAGTGTGGTGTCTTTAAAAGAAAGCCAGGAGTCAGAAATCAAAGAGATTTAGGATGAAGAAGAGTTTGTTCACCACAGAGGAGGGCGAAGTGGGAAGGAAAGGCAGAGGATGGGGGCCAAGCAAAGCTAAGGCTAAGCTGAAGAGCATTGAGTGGGTGGGAAGAGGCAACAAGGCCGGGAGAAAGCATGTCCTGGAAGAAATAGCCCAAATATGGCTTTATTCATGGGAGGGTTGAAGAGAGAGAATAGAGTTGCCCTTTCCCTCCCTCTACCCCTGTCCCCTGGATTTCTGCCCTTGCTAACCTGATTCCTCTGCCTTTTCCTTGGAGCCACCTTACTCTCCCCATTCCCCAACATGTCACAGGCTGGGAGAGGAAGCAACATTTCCCCATCCCCTTCCCTTCCCCTGCTGAAGAAGCAATATTCCCTAGATGTTGACACTTTGGTCCAAAATACCAACAGCTCCAGCTGTTATAGTTCTATTTCCCAGCGCGAGAAGCTTGAGGATGAGGGAAGGGGAAGCTTCTGCCACCAGTCTTTCAGAGACCAGAGATCCTGACAGGTCCTAGGCTATGAAAGCCTCCTCCTAGCATTCCCACTCCCTGTCTCCTGCCCTGGCCTCTTCTCTCAGGTTCGTTGTCAAATGTTTGGAGAGAGGAGCTAAAGGAGCTGGCCACCAAGGTGGCCTCCTTCTCCAAGGAAGCAGAAGTGAAGAAGAAAAAGGTGGGTGAGAACTGAGCTGGACAGAGGAGGTGAGGAGAGAGCTAGGGAGAGGGGAGGGAGGGTTGACCTGGGAAAGGAAGGAGGGGAAAAAGGAAGGAGGGCAAAACAGAGCTGGGGGAGGGGAGGGAAAAACAGAGTTGGGGGATGGGAGTAGGTGAAGACATAGTTGAGGGGAGGGGAGTGGAGAACAGAGTTGGAGGAGAGAGGAAAGGGAGGGAGGAAGAGAAAAGGGAAGGTGGAGGGAGGTGAGAAAGAGTTGGGGGAAAGGAGGGCAGGGAGACTAGAGCTGGTTAGAGAGGAGTAGGTGAAGACATAGCTGGGGGGAGAGTTTGAAGGAAGCAATTTAAAGCTAACAAAAAAGAGGGTATTGGGCCTTTACCACCCCACCTTCCCTGGGATGGTACCACATAATAAAGACCATCAGTAGAGTGATTTTGGAATTGGCTTCCTCTTAGTTGACTTAAACTAGGCATCAAAATCTGTGAATTCAGGTCCTTGCTCCTCTATTAATTAGCTGTTAATCCCCCAGGGAAAATCACTTCACTTTTATGAGCTTCAGTTTCCCCATTCGTATAAGAGGGGAAATAATTAAAAATTACAAGTACCTTAGGGATCGTTCAGTTCCCTAATTCTATAGAAGAAAATCCCAAGCAGGAGAAAGCATTTGTCTAGGGTCAGGAGTCTAATGAGTCTGAGAAATGGGCCTTGAATTGAGGTCTCTGAAGGTCCTAAGACCACTTAAGTAAGCATGATCTTCTTAGCCCCTGCTTGAGATGAGACCATTGCTGTTTTATTTCTCCCATGCCCTGAGATGGCCAGAGCAGCTGGCCCAGGGTAGAGCATTGAAAGTGGGGTTCTCTAGGTAAGACCTTTGACAACACAAGCCTTCCTTGGAGCCACAAGCTCACCCCATCTTCTCATTTTACAGAGAACCAGAGATTAAGTGGCCTTCCCACTCCAAATCCCCAACTCTTTCCATAAGACCCCACAAGTCTCCCCTCTCAGGAAACTTAGAATTTCATATTGGAGAGAAAAGACATAAACAGGTGAAACTGTGGGCGATGACACTATCAAGTCTTGCACACAGTAAGCGCTTCATAAACATCTGTTTGAAGTTGTGTGGCTGAGATTCTAAAGGGAGCGGGTGCTAAGAGGAGGCGGAGGTCATGGAGACCTTTCTTGGAGGAGGAAGGACTTCAGCTGAGCCCTGAAGAGGAGGGAGGTAGAATTAGGCAATGGAGAAGAGGCAGAAAAGACAGTTCAGTCTGGAGAAGCCATGCTCAATACCTAGTAAATGCTTAATAAATGCTTGTTGATTGAGTAAAGAAAGGTAAGGAGGAGACCAGCCTAGTTCTTTCTCCTGGGTTCTACCTCTTGCTCCTGTCCTAAGACTCTTCCAGAAGAGTCCCAGCTTTGCCACCAACTGGGTGACTTTGGCCAAGCCCTTTTTCCTTCTCTGGTCCTCAATATTCTCTTCTCTGATTGGACGGGTTGGCCTGGATGGGATGTGAGGTCCCTTCCAAGACTGACCATGTGTAATTCTGGCAGAAGGAAGAGGCAGAGAGGTTGGACCAGTACTACCCACAGACAGGGAGGCTCATCCCAGGCTACATACGGGCCATGACGAGCCGAGCTCCCCGAACCTCCCCCAGAGGCAACCTTCAGAGCAAAGACATGACACCTGTTGTCCAGGACCAAGAACTACTAGTGAGTTGGAGAGGTGGAGAGGGGAAGCCCTGGGAGGCTGGCTCCAGAGCTTCACAGTGAGGCTCTCTCAACAAGCCCAATCTTTTGTCTGCTAGATGGCTATTAACCAGAACTATGCATTTGTCCCAAATGGGGCTAGCCATCCTTAAAATGGATCCTCCCAATCCTGTGTCTTATCCTTGTTCTCAGCTATGTATTAACTCATCCCTGATGAGATCCTGTGCAGTAACAGTTTCCCTAGGACCCTTCCAGAAGAGGGAGAGAGCATAATGGAATGACCAGATTTTAATGGAGAGAGGTTCCAAGCTGGGGAGGGGGTGGGTTTTCATAATGGGCAGAGGCCTAAAAATCACCTTTGTTCCATTTCATGATTTTACCGAGAAAGATAGACCCATTGCTATGTCTGAACAGAGCTTGACTCTGGGACATGGACTTCTGACTTGCCCACTCTGACAAAACACCTTCTACCAAGGATTCTGAAATTAGAGATTGGTTCTACCTGGTGCCCTGAGGCTGGGGCTACCATATGGTCTGACTCTCCCTCCCCACCCTGAAATGAAGGTGAGACCTGAGCCCCAGGGGTGGGGGTGCAGCCCCTGGAGGACATCCTAGGGGGGCAGACCCATTTCTAGCTTATGCCAAGAAAGGTGAAAGAAATGGAGTCACCCCAAGAATGTAGGGAGCTGAAACAGCAACTTTAACATGTCAATCCTATGCAGTTCTCCCTTATCCCTGGGGATGGGGTTGGGGATGAGCAAGAATTCTCCTTGTTCTCTCACATGGCACCACCTAACTACCCCTTGATCAAGAGCCACATACATTCAGGTCTGATTGTCCAGTTCTGAACCTAATGTTACAATCAGGGCTACTAGAGGGGAACAGAAAGGGCATGGACATCTCTAGTACTCAGGATAATCAAGCACCTGAGTATTCCTGGAGCTGGGATGGCAGGCAGGGATGAGGGGAGAGCATGGAGAATGCCCAACTAAAGCTGTGAGCTCTGATCCCCACGATCAAGCAAGCTCATGGGTTCAGTCATACTGACCTGCCCACCGGATTCTTCTGCCAACAGATCTTGGAACTGCTGTGTCAGATCCTGCAGACAGACTCTCTGACTGCCATCCAGTACTGGCTTATCTCAGCTAGCCCCAGGGGTAAGGTTGTACACATTGGGTCAATTGATCTCTAAAGTCCCTTCTCGCTCTTAATATTCTAGGATTCTTAGAGTCCTTCATTCTAAGGGGCTGAAACCCTGAGGTTCTAGAACTGTGTGAAGCCCTTGGGCAGGGCCCAGACATTTTTCCAAGCGTGGGTCGCTCTCCTTTCCTCATGGTGCTACCATCAGACCCTCACAGAGCAAAGGGCCACTAGATGTAGAGCCCTGGGCTGTCATGGGAGAGTAGACTACAAAGGGACCTGGGAAATACAAGACATACACTCCTGAAAGACATTCAAGACACATTCCAGGTCTCATACACATTCAATTCCATTAGACAAACATTTATTCAGTACCTACTCTATGCATTGATTGTAATGTGGTGGATAAAGAACGTTTCTTGAAGTCAGGAAGACCTAGGTTCAAATCCTCCTTCTGAATGACACTGGCTGGGCAACCCTAGGCAAGCCTTCTTCAGCTTCTCAGAGCCCCCCAGGGAACTCTGAGATACAGCAGGTGCTGGGTCTACATTGGTAGGGAGAGTTTCCTACATTGAATCATAGGTCCAGTGTCCAAAAAATCACAGATCCAAGGCAAAAAAAATCTGGTAATGCTCAAAGCATTGGAGACATAAAGACAAAAATGTAGGAGGCAGCATTTAAAGTGAGCCTTGAAGGCTCATCTACATGTAGCTGCTGAGGGATGGAGGCGTCAAAGGCACAGTCTCAGCCATGGAGGTAGAGGGTTCATGGGGGGGTAGATGAGTCAGACCCAAAGATGAATACTTGACAGAGAGTTGGCATGAAAAGCAATAACCTAATGCCCCAGCTGCCAACAGCCTCAACTTCTAGTCCTTTGGGAGCAGAGGGAAAGGAGAGAGCAGGGTGGGGGAGCAGGAGGGCTGCTACAAAGCCAACATAAGGAAGAAAGGAAGGAGATCTTTCTCTTTTAGGCCACCCCCGAATTCTCCCGTGCCAGAGATGGAGCTGCCAAGAAGGTGAACTCACCTCCTAGATCCTGAGCACCTGCCCAGCTGGGTTCAGAGGACCAGGGAGGCAGGATGGGGCGGGCCCAATGACCACTGCTCACTCAAACACACACACACACACACACACACACACACACACACACACACACACACCCCTTTCCCACTACTCACCCTCATGCACCCTTATTGCAGAAAAGGACCTAGTCCTGGGCCTCCTCCAGACAGCCGTGGCCAGGCTGACACCGGAGCCCCTGATATTCTTGCCAGAGGAGAGGATCATGACAGCTCAGTCCATTGACCCCAACAACCCAACCTTCCTCAGCAAAAGCCTGATATCGCAGAGGAGTCTGAAGCAAAGGTGGGCAAACCTCAGGTCTAGCTGGATAGATGTGCCAGAAGGATCAAATCATTCCAGTCTCAATCAGTGAGAACTTAGAAATCATCCAGTCCAATGACTTGCATTTAATGGACAAAGAAACTGAGGCCCAGAGATGGAAAGAGACCCTCCCAACATATGGCAGCTTACCAGGGGTAAATCCCTCCTCTGCGGTTGCCTTAGCCAGGGCCTCCTTTACTCCCTTACCCTCCAGGAGAGCCAACCTTGTGAACTGAGCAAGGCAGATGCTTAGAGAATCAGGGTCTTTCAAACCCTCATTTTACACAGAAGGAAACCGAGGCCCAGAGGGGTTATGTGATTTGTCCAAGGTCGACAGGAGGAAAGGGAAGAGTCAGAATTCTACAGCAAAAAAACAAAAACAAAAACAAAAAAAAAACAAACAAGAAAGAATTCTACAGCAAGTAACCACAGTTGAAAGGGGGTCTCAAAGTCTGACCAAATCCCTGATTCCTGAGCAGGAATCCCCTGTAGACAGTCCCCAAAAGGGGGACACCTGGAGGTCTTCAGGCAAAGCAGGGAACCCAAACTGAACAAAATTTATTTAAACATTTCACCTGCCTACACACTTATAACTAATTGCTAAGGCAGACCCGTGTTCAAATCTCACCTCTAACATTCACTAGCTGTGTGTTTATGCCCAGCTCACTGAACATCTCTGAGCTTCAGTTTCCCCATATATAAAAGAGGCTTAATAATAGTGCCCACTTTAGCAGGCTGTGGTGAGGCTCAAAGGAGAGAATGTATATAAAGCCCTTTGCAAACCTGGAAGCGCTATATAAATTTCAGTTACCACTTGTTATTTTGGGGCACAAATTAACATTCCCCCATTCTGCAAGCAATACAGGCTTTCATCTTCACTGAGTCATATTTTTAACATCTTCCATCCTGGAGTCATAACTAGGAATTCTAGTGCCTGTAGCAGAGATTGGGGGTGGGGAGCCTGGGTGGGGACTTGACACTCAGAGGGAAATTTACCCTGGTTGGGTACAATATAGTTGTAACAGCCAACTCCTGGAAGAAGAAAGTCTTCCCCCCACCTCTGCAACAATACCCCTGGTCCAACATACCTACAATGGAACAGAAGTTGTGGTCATGCACATACATATACATACATATATGCACATACACATACACACACACACACACACACACACACACACACACATATATATATATATATATATATATATAGGTATGTATGTATATACACACACACACAAACCAGGAAGTGATACAATAGGAAAAGAAAAGAGGACTTAGGCTCCAACTCCTGGAAGGCTGGAAGCCTAGGGCAGAGCCCTAGTTACCCTCTCCAGTTATGGCTCTGTCCCACCCTTATAACTTTCACTGAGACAGATGTCATTCCCCTGGAGGTCCAGAGGATCCTGCCCCTATCAGTGCTGACTTTCACTCTAACATCCTCAAGGTCCTACCCCTGCCCAATGCTTGGAATTCCTGGGGGCTCTTGGGTGGAGGGGCAAAGTTCTACAAGTAGCAGATTTAGTTTCAACATAAGGAAAAACTTCCTAATGATAAGATCTGTCCAAAAGTAAAATAACCCAGCCCCCCACTCTTGGGGAAGGTCTTCAGGCAAAGGCTGGCTGGCCACTTGTTAGGAAGGTCAGAGGGGATTCTTGGTCAGGTATAGATGAAACTAGCTGGCCACCCAGGCCTCTTCTAAATTACTGGGAATCTGGGGGCTAGCCTCTCTCCAGACGAGGGAGTCTAGAGTTGTCTGCATCTCCAATGCAAGGATTCTTTACCATCAGCCTCCAAATTTCTTAGGATCAAATTCTGCCAAATAATGATGATTATTATTAGTAATAATAATGATGATAATAAATCTAGGCAGTCCTAAAGATAATCCACAGTGACCAGAGTAGCTTTGCCCTCTTCTGGCTCCCGCAGCCTCTACTGAAGGGGTAATCCACTGGCCACCAAAATACCAGGAATGGGAGAATCCATGGCCCAGCATAGCAATACACACACACACACACACACACACACAACACACACGCACACACACACACGCCCCTTCTCCAATACACACTCCCACTCCATGTCTAACTGATTAAATGTTAATAACAAACTTCTCTATGTTTGGTTATAGTCAAAATGGACCAAAAGCAAAGACAGAACCTGTATCAACACATGAAAAACCAGGTAAAAGCCATTCCACTCAAGCTTCTAAAGACTCAAGTTTCTCAAGCTGTGTTCTGTGGTTATGGAACTAGGGGGGGCCAAGAGAACAGTCTGACACTGGGGAGTTCTCTGGCAGTGGCCATCCCTGCCCCCCATCCCAACAGTGGGGACCTGAATACTGAGGGGGTTGGCCAAGCCAAGGACCTCTTCCCTCTGCTGCTTTTCATTCCCAAGCCAAAGCTCAGACTGTCCATCCACCCTGTCTAGAGGGGCTGGTATCTGCAAAATGAAGTCAGTTTGGGCCCAAACCAGAGCTGCTCCCAACTCCGGTGCCCCACTCCTTTCTTCCCCAGGAGTTACCAAATAGTGAATGGACGGAATAGTGCCCTTTGCAAACCTTCAGGCACTCCATAAAAGCTAGCCATCATTACATTTGAGAGAAGAGTTTCTGTTCCTGTCATCAGGAAGCTCAGAATCTTGTGAGAGAGCAGATCATCAGTTTCCAAAATGAACAGATTCAGAGTTGTGGGTGTTAGCTATGAAATCTCCCCCTGCCTTGGCCAGACCAGACACCCCCCTCTTCAGATTTAGCGGGGCAGACAACTCAGCCCAGATGGATCTCAGGCATTTTCATTATGACCACCTGAACACATGGTGGGAGGAGCAAAGTAGTATCCTTCACCCCAACTCCACTTAATCAAGGGTGTGAGCACCCCAGAAGGGCCTTCATGCAGCCTCAACAACAATCTTCTTTTCACCATCCCTAACAAGTGACCACCCAGTTATTCCCCTGCAGTAATGGAGAACTCACTACCTCCTAAGGCAAAGCATTCTGCTTTTGGACGGTTCTAATCTGTAAAATTGTCCCTTAGAAAGGGCCTAAATCTGCCCCTCTGCAGTGACCTATCCCACCCAATCACCTCATTGCCCCTAGTACTCTTGGGCAAGGCAGAGCAAGCCTTAGCCCTCAGTCATAGGACAGCCCTTCAAATACTTGGCTAACTTTCCTGGGTTCTCTCACTGAATCCTTTTATAGCATGGTTTCTAAGAATGAACTAGAATAAATAATTCTAGGCACACAGTAAGTGCTTAACACATGCTTTAAACTGCCTCCTACAACCCCCTTCCCACCAAACCTTGATTACCCATGATGCTTGTCAACATCCATTCTAAAATGGCACAAGAACCGGACTTGAGACTCGGGAGGTCAGCTGGCCAGGGCCCCTGCTTCCCCGGGAAGATAAATGAATCAGCTCGAAGGCTTAGCACAGTGTCTAGCACATAGGAGGCAATTAAGAAATGTTGGTCGATTAATAAAGGGAGTGATTGATGCCTGGGGCAAGAACAGGCCTCCCTCTTGCTTGAGTTCCTCTGTGAGGCCTCTTTGGATCAATCAGCCCAAACTCCTGACCTTTCCGTGTCTACCAGGACAGGCTTTCCTTTGTACCTGAACCTGTCACAGGCAGAGATTTGACCAGTGGGGCAGTCATGTGGTAAACATGCCAAGGCATCATGAGAAAGAGGAGTTACTCAATCAGGCCCAGGCCTAGCATGGGAGAGTGACTGGTCCAAAGTCACACAATCCCATCCTAGGATGTGGCCCTAGAAGGGGCCTAACCCAACCCTTTTATTTCATTTTATTTAACCAGGTTCTAGAGAAGGGAAATTACTTGGCTACAGTCACATAGGGAGTAAGCTGCCAAGCCCAGATTAGAACCTCTGACTCCGAGCTGGGCACTCTTGCTCCCTCATAGCCACAGCTTGGTTTCAGACTCAAGAAAGCATTTAGACCGCGGACACTGGGCAGTATCCTCCTTCCCCTTCCTTTCCCTTCCCTTCCTGGCATGATTTCTCTTTTCCCAGAATGCATCGGCAATGCTGAGGTTCTACAGTTTTGTGAAAATCCAGAGGACAGGAAGAAGAAAATGTAACTGAGCCCAGAAGGTTTCCCCCCATCTACATGGGCATCCCACATGAGGCCATTCCTGCTTGATGCTGGGGGTTCTCCTAAGTGATGGCCATCTGGGTGGCTGCCTGGGACATTCTCTGTAAAATAAAATACGTTGTCTTTGGTTTACCAAGATGACACTGCTGACCCACAATCCCTCGGCCACGCGCTCTGAGTGGTTTTTCCAGGAGAGGGGATGATCTCCATTGAAGCATCCTCACTCCCGCCCATGTCAACCCAGGCAGAGTCAGCCCTGCCTGCAGCTAGTCGACCCGTATACCCCTAAGTCCCAAGAAAGTTGGAGGCCTTGAAGCCATTTTCCCCTGGCACAGCCAGCCTAGAGCAGGGTTCTCCCCCATCATGAAGCCCTTGCCACTGCGGCTTCTGGGCAGGTGGTCAGCTCCAGGTGGATGAAGATGACTTTGTCTGGTCCAGTCCCACCCCCACTCCAGCTATCCATACAGCCTACTTTTTCAGGTTTTTCCTAGGATTATAAATTTAGATCTGGGAGAGACAATTTTGTTGTTGTCATTCAGTCGTTTTCAGTCGTGTCTAACTCTTCATGACTGCATTTGGAGTTTTCTTGGCAAAGATCCTAGAGTGCTTTGCCATCTCCTTCTCTGGGAGTGAGACCTTAGAGGTCACCAAGCCCAAACCACCTCATTTCACAGATAGGAGACAGAGACCTAGAGAGAGCAAGATGAATGTCCGAAGCCGACTGTGGGCTCAGACCTTCCCTGCTCCAAGCTCAGCACTCTGTGCCTCCTGAGCTGCCTCATGTGCAGGAAGGCCAGGGGATAGATCCTGGAAATGCAAAGATAGATACAACACAGCTCTGCCCTATGATGGGCTAACAGTCTAATGAAGAACAAACTTGGAGCCAGATAAACATAACAAAGGCCCATATCATGCATCAGGGGCCAAGGACATAGCTAGACAAAATATCTAGACGTCTCTTCTGATGATCTCACTACTAGGCCACCAATCCCTTTGTTAGATGGCTCTGATTGCCAGAAAGCTCCTCTACTGAGAACCTTCCCCAGCCCCCACTGGCCCTGGCTCTGCCCTGAACCTCTTTTGGTCCCCTTGGGTAGTCCATCTGGGGATGCCTATGGCCCTCTTCTCAGAAGCACAAAGTAAAATACAAGGGAAACTAGACATTAGTGACAATAAAGATGTGTTTTTTTCCTATCCAGATCCACAGACTTTCTGATATCTCTGCACTGACTCCTTGGAGATCTACGGACTCCAAGTTAAGAACACCTGCTCTCTCTAGAGCCATCCAGAACAAATCTAGCCCCTCTATTGGCCTCCTGACCACAGCATTCTCTTTTCCAGGCTAAATAGTCCCCTTTCCTCCCAATAAGCCTAAGGATTCTCTACTGATTTCCTAATCACAGATTGTGGAGAGGGAAAAGGGAAAAGCTGTCACCTGACCTAGAAAAGACTTAGCCTAGCACCTCCTCATGGGATGCCTGGTCTCTGCCACTAAGCAGGACAGTGTACATGCCTAGGGCCCTATGGTCCCACTGAAGTGGGGAAACCTGGTCTCCACATGAGTTGTAGACCCCTCCCATCACCCCAG
>CM053624.1:24267567-24320795 GCA_028646595.1 Phalanger gymnotis | reverse complement strand
AGGTGTGAAAGTGCTCTCTAGTCTTTCACCTGTAGTTTCAGGGTAATCTCTCCAACCGCCAGCTGCTCATGAGACCATAGGGTTGTAGATTAAGGGGCCTTCAAAGCTCTCTAGCCCAACTCCCTCATTTTACATATGAGGAAACTGAGTCCCACAGAAATTAAATGTCTCATCCAGGGTCACACAGCTGGTGTCTGCAATGGGATTTGCCCCCAAGTCTTCCTGACTCCAACTCCAGTATCCTATGGCCTAGGCAGCCCCTTATCTCAATGCTACAATTGCTGGCTTAAACTGAGCTTGTAGTCCACTAAGGCCCCAGGCCTTTTTTCACATTGAGTGTAGTCTAGCTAGACCTTCCTCCCATGCCAGCTTTTTGGAAGCCCATCATCTTGGTGGATGGATCAGGCTGGGCGGAGAGGAGAGACAGAACAGGGAAAGCCCCGCCTTGGGGCTAGCACTCACGAGGGCTGGGCACACTCTTGCTGGCTGCAGCGTCTCCGGATGGGCTTGGGCTTCTTCTGGTGGTCACAGAAGTGGCGGTGTACCATGCGATGGCCACTCCGCTGCCGGCAGCCGTACTTGGTGTATTGGACACCTGGAGCAGGCAGAGACATGGCCAGGGGAAGGTGCTTCAGATGGAATAGAGGGGCCAGTTCCCATGGGGTGGACCATGTCCAGGAGGAAGCAGATCAGTCTCTCCTCTACTCCCAGGCTGATGGGCACAAGCCTCTTGTAATTCAGTGCTTAGTACAGTGCCTGGCACAATTAAGTAATTCCTGCCCCATTCCTTTCCTCCTTATTCATGCACTTCCTGCTCTTGGCCTTGCCTCCCTGAAAGGCTTGGTCCTTACTCATTTCCTCCAGGAAGCCCAACCAACCCCTCTCCCATTAGCCTTATCTCAGATTAATCTTATATGCAACATTCCATCCCCCTAGTCTTTGCCCAGGTTGTGCCCTGTGCCTGGAGTGCACTCTGTCTTCACTCTCCCTTCCTAGAATCCTTGGCTTCTTTCAGAATACAGCTCAGATGCCTCCTGGTACATGAGACTTCAACAGATTTCTCCCTTATCTGCCTTTCTGAAATGTAAGAACTTTGAGGGCAGGCACCATGCCCCACTGAAGGCCAAACACGGCATCCTGCATGTTTGTGCATTCCTGCTAACTTCCTGTTTTCTTTCCCGCCATCCTGGGCTGCTTCTCAAAGATCTCTAGAAGGGAGGGGCTGAGGTAAACCTGCCTGCTCATGCTCCTTTTTGGGTGGGTGAGGCAGGGAGCTTGTACTTGTGGCACCATTGATATAAAAAATGCTGTCTCAACTCTAAGTGACTGGCCCAGGGTCACACAGCCTCACAGGGCTTGACCCCAGGTCTTCCTGACTTTGAAGTCAGCCCTCCATCTCTCATACCTTGCACACAGTAGGCACATTGTTGAATCCAACTTCATCTCATATTTCTCTCATCCCCATCTGTTCTCTGATGCTCAGACCTGCCCTGGGCTGTTCCAGATTAGCTTTAGTCGGGTTCCCTAGGTGTGGGATGCCTGATCTCCCACGATAGGATAGTGGGTCAGCCATGCAAATCCTGGCACTGTTACTATGTGTGTGACCTTGGATAAGTCACTGAGACTTGGGGCTTCAGTTTCTTCAGCTGTAAAATGGGTGGGCTTAAATGATCTCCCAGATCCTTCCTGCCCTTCACCTGCAAGATTTCTCCCAACCTTCCAAGACCCATCTCAGATGCTGCCTCCCCCAGGAAACCCACCCTGATCCTCCCCTGGCCCCCAGACCCCAGAGAACATTGCTCTGCCTCTCTCTCCCTCTGCCATCTGGGCTGGCAGCTCCATGAGTGCAAGGACCATGATGCACAGTGGGTCCTAGGCCAGAGTGGCTCAGCTGAGCAGCAGACGCACCTCCTCCACAGGTTTTCGAGCACGGGGACCAGCTCTTGAGGGCCCACTCGTATGCCTCGGTCTCTTCCAGGAGCACATTGTTGCTCCCTATGAGGGGCAGCAGGTCCTCGTGGATCACATACTTGTATATCAGGCTGCTCCTGGAGTCACTGTCCCCTTGGGAGACGACCTAGGGTTGGGAGGTGTTGCAAGGGGTAGTGTGGAGACCGCTGGACTTGGAGGCAGGAGACCTGAGATTGAGTCCCAGCTCTGCCACTCACTAGCTGGGTGACCTTGGGCAAGTCACAGCACTTCTCTGGGCCTCAGTTTCCCCATCTGTAAAATGGTGATGATAACACTCGCACTGCCTACCTCAATGACTTGTTGTTAGGGGTCTTGGGAGGGGGTGATGGGATCCCCCCATGACATCCCTTGACCGAAGGAGGCCCCCTCCCTCTGGCATTATTGGGCGCAGCCCCCAACCAGATCTGGGGGTCAGGGTGAGCCCTGGAAATGGGCTCAGCACACCAGGGCTTTACGTCCAGCTTTAACACCTGCTAACTCTGGTCAAGTCAGACGGAGAGGTGACACCAAGTCCTCAGAGGTCCCTTGTTGTTCTGATGTTCTATGTTCTATGTTCTAAAGTCTCTTCCAATGCTAACATTCTATATTCTAAGGTTGATTCATGTTCTCTCTTCTAAGTTCTGAGTAATCTTCCAGCTCTGATGTTCTGTGCTCTAAGATCCCTTCCAGCTCTGACATCCTACGTTCTAAGGTCCCTTGCAGCTCTGATGTTCTATGTTCTACGTTCTAAGGTCTCTTCCAACTCTAACATTTTATGTTCTAAGGTCTCTTTCAGCTCTGGTGTTCTAAGTTCCCTTCCAGCTCTGACATTCAGTGCTCTAAGGCTCCTTCCAGCTCTCGCATTTTATGTTCTAAGATCTTTTCCAGTTCCGATGTCCTATGTCCTAAAGTTTCTTCCACCTCTGATGATATTTTGTACTAAGGTCTCTTTCGGCTTTGATGTTCTAAGTTCTAAGTAACCTTCCAGTTTGGACATGCTATACAATAAGGTCTCTTCCAGCTCTGGCGTTCTATGCTGTATGTTCTAAGGTCCCTTCCAAATCTGACATCTCTTTCAGCTCTGATATTCTGTGTTCTAAGTTCTCTTCCAGCTCTAATGTTCTATGCTTTAAAGTCCCTTCTGGCTCTGACATTCCATGTTATAAGATCAGTCACTATAGTTTTATGTTCTAAAGTCCATTCCGGTTCTGACATTTGGAGAGTTTGTGATTCATCGACAGCCTAAGTCTCCTCCACCCTTATGCTTTTGTCCATGTTTTCTGTCGTGAAGAGTCAGAGAGTGATTTTCCCCCTTCTCTCTAACCTTTAGAGTTAGGGCTGGAATGGACTTAGGTTATTCAATCCAAATGCCTTATTTTATATGGAGGGAAACAAGCCCAAGGAGGGAACATAATACTCCCAGGTCGCCATGCTAGTAAGTGGCAAAGCTGGGCCTCCGAGCAAGGCCATTGATGTTTGTTTGTTTAAATAGCGGATCCAGAGGTCTTTGGCCATGGTTTAGGATCAACAAGGTTCACTGTGAGATGAAAGGGGCTCTGACCTCATCCCAGACATCAATGACACAGGAATGAGCAGGTGTGTCCTCCTGTGTTTCTAACCATCTTTCCAACTGGCTTGAGGAAAGAAGGACGGGGGCAGGGCGGGTCAGAAGGAGGGATGGAAGGGAGAAGGGAACATCTAGCCTGTTGCTTGGTCTTCCTGGTGCAGAGCCTGTGGCCAGGGTCTGGGTGCTCTGACCAGCCTCCTGGCTCTTGACTCGGTGGGTGGTGGAAGGCCGGGGGCAGGGTTAGAAGGGCATCGAAGGAGACTTACCAGGACAGTGATGGCGTCAGGCAGAGGGCCGCTGGTCTTGAGGGCTTCTTTTGAATCCTCCACGCTATACTCCCATTCCAAACCCATCTCAATGAAGGTTCTATTCTCAGCAGCTCTGCCTTTGGGGTTGAGGATAAAGTTCCCAGTGGCCTTATTCTTTACCGCTGTAGGGGGATGGAAGGTCAATGAGTTAGTTTAATTCAAGGAATATTCATTAAGAACCTACTGCAATGGCAAGCAAAGTGGGATTTTTTGCTAGTTTTTCCTTTGGAGTTAAGTTTCTGTAACACATTAAGTGCTTAATGGAATGTTAATGGAATAGGACTTGCTTTGAGGTCCGGCCCAGCTAAAGTTGTGGTGCAACCTGAGTCACATGGAGCCCGAGTCACATGGAGCCCATTGGGGGAGGAGCTTGCCCAACAGGAAAAAGAGCAGGAAGTGAGAGTGAGACAGAGCTGAGAGAAGCTAGCATGAGTGAGCAGAGGGAGGAATTTGCCTGGGGGAACTTGCTTGTGGGGAGGCCTAACAGAAAGAACGTTTGATATCAGTGCTCCCTCTGCTGATCTGTGTTAATTTCTCAGGCACAAAATCCTGTCCATTGTCTGTGTTAGCTTCTCAGACAGAAGCCCGTCTGTTGGTCTGTGTTAGTTTCTCAAACACAAAGTCCTGTCTGTTGTCTGTGTTAGTTTCTCAGACAGAAGCCCGTCTGTTGGTCTGTGTTAGTTTCTCAAACACAAAATCCTGTCTGTTGTCTGTGTTAGTTTCTCAGACAGAAGTCCGTCTGTTGGTCTGTGTTAGTTTCTCAAACACAAAGTCCTGTCTGTTGGTGTGTGTTAGTTTCTCAGACAGAAGCCCTGTCCGTTGGTCTGTATGAGTGAATTGAGCTGAAGGGCAGAGACCCGTCCACAGGAAGGAGGCTTAGCTTAAGTCTCTTTTAAGAGCTGTTAAAGTGAATTGAGATGATGGTGCTGGTAATGTGTGTAAATATTGTTGTAGCCTGTTAAGCTTTGTTTTCCCAGAAACAGAAGCTGTGAGCAAGAGCCTGCTGTCAGGAAGGAGCAGGAAGAGCTTGGAGTGGAGCAGTCCCTGTGAGCTGAGATGAGGAGCTTGTGTGTGAACCCAGGCAAGAGATGGGAGCAGTCAACCTGTGGAGGAGGAAATTCTGGACTTGGAAGTCAACCTCAAGTTAATATGAAAGAGGACTTTACTTGGACACTCTGTATTGACTAAGGAGATTGTAACTTACTGTAACCTAGGGGTGGATGGTGTTTGTATTTTCTGATACCCCTTAAGGATGATATGCTCTTCTAGGGAAGACCCTGGCCTGGGACCCCCTGCTTGT
Organism: Phalanger gymnotis; assembly: GCA_028646595.1. Taxonomy (NCBI): domain Eukaryota; kingdom Metazoa; phylum Chordata; class Mammalia; order Diprotodontia; family Phalangeridae; genus Phalanger; species Phalanger gymnotis. The sequence goes on along the minus strand of CM053624.1, from coordinate 24,315,670 downwards.
GTAAACAAGTATTTTGGGGATGCAATGATATATGCTGTGTGAGTATTCTGAGGAATGCTATAAGATATACTGAATGATATGTTTTGTTTAAGACTATGTGGCCACCTTAGTAATAAGTTGTTATGTTGCTATGAATGTTATGCTTAACTTTATTGAATAATGTTTAGTTCTGAATAAATAGAGAGTTTATTACACTATGCAATTAGACCCTTAAAATTATTCACAGCAGCAGTCCTCCAATATGTTGCCATGACTGGCGCTACAGTGACCTTGGGTAAGTCACTTAATCTTCATTTGCTTCAGTTTCCTCATCTGCAAAATGGAGATAATGACAGCACCGACCTCTCAGAGTTGTTGTGAGGATCAATGAGACCATTGTAAAGTACTTAGTACAGTGCCTGGTAGGTACCATATGACTGTTACTATTATTAATCTCATTATTATTATTACCAATGGTCTGAGACTCCTTCTCTAGTTCTTCGATCTGAATGTGCCTGGCTCCAGCTGGGATGTGGAAGAGTTTGAGCGAACCTGTATGGACGGAGACAACAGGGACATGTAATTACTCCTCCTGTGGTGAGGATCCCAATCGGGTGCCATTGAAAGGATACAGAGATGGTGCTTTAGCTGCATAGGGGAAGGCGAATGACATCAAGGCATCATCTTAGAGGGGCCTGGCACCCAGGAGGCATCTGCAGAGGGCAGAAGGGGAGAGGCCAGGCAGGAGGACAGGAGGGTGGAGGACTGAGGAAGGAACTCAGAACTGCACTGGCTGTCATTCTGGGTCTTGCCTCTAACATCCTGTGGGACCTCTGGCCTGTCCCTTCCCTTCTCTGGGCCTCAGTGCCCTCATCTGTATAATGAGGGAGTCAGATTCAATAATCTCCAGAATCCGTTCTATGATCTCTATTCCAGAAAGAATTATTCTCATCAGTCCAGTTTCTGGTGCATAGTCACTGGAAGAATGGGTACTCAGGGGCCTGAAACCTAGGAATCTCAAAGACCTGAAGGGTCCTTGATTTTCTCCTCCTTCACTGACCATTTCCTCCATTGCCTTGCTCAGTACAACTGCCCCCTGCCCCATCACACCTGGGCCCAGCTGAAGCTCACCTGGCTGCTTAGGGAACTTGGCCAGGGTGCCCTTCACTGTCCGGCAGTGGGAATTGTCCCCTCCACACACACCACATTTGTCGTCCTGCTTCATGGACCCAACTTCCTTGTCACACCCAACAGGCTGTGGGCAAAGGCAGAGTCAACAGCAACCAGGGCAGCATTTGGAACCCAGGTCTTTCCCTGCCCCCTGGAATCTGGGATTCTGGGTGCTGAGAATCACCCAAGGTTCAGATCATCTCTAATCATTCATTGGTGCATTGATTCTTCAGAAATCCAAGCCTTGTCCAGTGCCCAGCACGTGGGATTGCTCTCATAGAAGGTGGATCCCCCTCTCTGCTCCACACCCAAGGCACGCCTTTCTCAGAACCAAAGTCCAGGGGGAGGCAGCCACACGGTTTGATATGTAAGTGAACTGATTACTTTAACTTTACTGATCTCACAGGGTTGTGGGGAAAAGTGCTGTGAGATTTCCACCAGGTCCAGTAGAAATGTGATTCAAGGGACATGATGATAAATTTTTAACAACTGGCTCTCCAAGGGGACACACTTTTGAGTTGATTATTTAAGTTCATTATTAACATTTTCTCTATCACTTCCTTAAAGAAAAACAACCAACAAAACAATAAATCAGGCCCTGGTTTGTGGTGTTTGCTGATTTCCCAGGTGCAAATATTCACAATGAAAATTTCACAATCGGCTTTCCCAACCTGCTTCCAACACACTCCTTATCACCACCACCACCCTGACACATCCGCCCTTTTCAGCTTCCCATTAGATGGTAAACTCTTGGAGGGCAGGAACTCTCTCGAGACTTTTTTGTACCCCCAGCACTTGGCACCATGCCCGGCACATGGTAGGCACTTAATTAATGTTTTTGACTATTTATTGATTCAAAATAATAGCTCCAAACCTTGATGGATAAACCACTAAATCAGTAACCTCATCCTTCAGAAGTGTAGACAGCAACCCTTCCTCACCTTCTCATAGACTTGATGAAGAGCAGGGAGGGTCCTTAGAGACCACCATATCCGGCCCCCTCATTTTACCCAGAAGAAAACTCAAGCCTGCAGATCTGAGATTGTTTGCCCAAGGTATTTAGTGACGAAATGGAGATTCGAACCCAAGCCCGCTACTCTTTGTACTGCTTCATCCTGAGTAACTCTGATCTGTGTCCTTCTCTAAATTCTCCTTGGGAGCCTGCCCAACGAGAAAGCCAAAGCGACTTACCGTTAATGGATACCTGTACAGCACACAGACCATCCAGTTGTTATCCCTCATACTTTTATGTGAATGACTCACCATCTTCATGTCTAGGCCTACAACTCCTGTGACAGCTTCTGCCTCTATTTACTCCAAGAAGACCAACACTGGCATGACCCGGGTCCTCCGTTAGCGTGACCGCTTGCTATTCAGTGGACAAGCTCTGACATCGAGAGCACGGACACTTAGGTTATGATTACAGACATCCAAGTCCTGTGCGACTCTTAGCAACCAGAATCGCAGAATTAGAAGGCCCTCCACAGCCATCTAGTATAACCTAGGTCACTCAGTCCTGGGCCCCTTTCTCTTTTTATCTCAAGTTCAAATGCTCTTTGCTTCTATATCACAATTATTCCTCAATGTGCTTTCCCCAGACCAACCACTACCCAGTAAGCCTTGCTTTGTAACAAAGAAAATGGCTGGGCAAAACCATCTGACCCAGTCCTCAGTTCAACAGTACAAGTAACATTCCATCCCCATAGTCGTCCACCTCTCCAAGGAAAGGAGAGAAATGCATTTTCTCATCTCATCCACGGGGCTATCATTCTTCCACCCCCTTTTCCATCCCTTAATGCAAAGGCAGACATAGAACTTGGGGCCATTTTTCTCTGTCATGGGTGCCGTGTCCTAAGAATTAACTGGTCACCAAGTGGCCAACAGACCGATGATGAGCCCCTCCATACCTAACCGGTGTGGTCCTTGACCCACATCAGACTGCAACAGACAGAAGCGGGTGCTAGGGACCAGACTTTTCACTTCATTACAAATGTCCCAGAAATAGTGTGGGTAAGGATCACTCCATCCTTTGTGCTTGTATTTCCAGGGCCCGGATCATAGCAGGTTCTTAATAAACGTGTTGATCGATCGATTTCCATCATGGCTGTTGTTGTTCAGTTGTGTCCAATTCCTCATGACCCCATTTGAGGTTTTCTCGGCAGAGATACTAGAGCAGTTTGCCATTTCTTCTCTAGCTCATTTTACAGATGAGAAAACTGAGGCAAACAGGGTTAAGTGACTTGCCCAGGGCCACAGAGCTAGGAAGTATCTGAGGCCAGATTTGAACTTCCTGACTAAAGGCCTGGTGCTCTACTCACTGTGCCACCTAGCTGCCTCTATATCATGGCAAAATTTGACAAAGCTCGGGCTATGCTCTGGTGGCCAAAGCCTTTTAAAACCCAGGTTCACTTCCATCCACATGGGAGTAGGATTTTGTGGAAGGCAACAGCAAGAATTTAATTAAACTTAATGTTTCCTATTATTCTAGGGCTTTATGGTTTACAAAGTACCTTCTTTACAAAAGTCTTCCAAGGTCAGGAGTGGATTATGACTCTCATTTCACAGAGAAGGAAATGGAGACTCAATGGAGTCAAACCACTTGGTTTAGGCTCTAAGCTCCCCAAAGGCAGAGATAATCAGTTAATCATTCAATTAATAAGCATTTCACTTCCCAAAACCTTCTTGTTACCAGAACTAGGGACCCTGCTCTCATCAGTGCACTGAACTGAAAGTCAAATGACCTGCCGCCTCTGTCATTAACTCACTTGGGTGACCTTGGGTAAGTCATTTGGTCTCTAAAATTCTATGATCATTTCCTGTGCCCCTGTCTCCTCATTTGTCAAGGATTCAAGGATCCATGATGTAATGAGTGTGGATATCTCCTCCCTCCACTATGAAGGCCCCAACCCTGCCATGCCTTAAGAGATCATTGTCACAAAGTTCAATGGTGGCAGAAAAAAGTCATCACAAAAAAGAGGTATGTAACTCTGGCCCTGGTGAGTGGCCTCCCTGCAGTGAGCCAGGCTGGTCATCAGGAAAAGCATTAATCCTTCACTGGGCTATCCTAGAAGGCCTGACAGGCCTCTGGAGGACCCTAGTCATTTCTACCCAACAACAAGGCATTCAAAAAAGACTAGGATTCAGGCTGCCCATCAAACAGGCTTCTCTCTCAAGGCAAAGTAAGGGTCTGGTCCCAAGGCAGAGTACCTACCACACATTCTCCTCGGGCACATACACTGTAAGGGTCCCTGTAGCTGCACCTGGTGCCATCGTGGACAACTTGGTTCATAAACACCACATCCCCAGTGTCTTCAGACTGGCAAATCAATTCACATTTCTGGGCCTCTGCCAGGAGAATAGAATGCATACAATTAGAAAACACAACAAGGTTTCCAAGATGTTTTCCAGGAGGTCAGTAATGAATTTGAAAGAGGAGGTGACTGGGGCACAGAGATGTCAGGGGGCTGACCTGAGAACTCACAGCTAGTATATGCTAGAGCTGAGTTCTCCTGATTCCAAGTTCAGGGGTCATTCTGCTACACCTCTCTGACCAGGAATCATCAGTTAACAAGCATTTATTGAGTGCCTACTATATGCCAGGTCAATGAGAGAGTAAGTGATTTGTCCAAGGACAAATTAGAACCCAGATCTTTAGACTCCATATTCAAGTTCTTTTGTCCATTGTTCCATTCTCTCTCTCATGATTTGGGGTTAGAAATTATTTCGGAGGTTATCAAATACAAATCCCTCATTTTAGAGATGAAGAAGCTGGGGGCCAGAGAGGCCCAAGGGCTAGGATACTCGGGTTCTAGACTGGGCCCTGCCACTGTGGGATCTGGATTGAATCCATTCCCCTCTATAATAAGAGGGTTGAATTCGATGATTTCTAATGCCTTCTTTTAGCTACAACATTCTTAGGAGACCATGATCCTGTGATTTTCCAAGGCTCTCAGCCTCAAGAACCAAACAACTATGTCTCATTCATGTGCCAACTGTGCCTTCAGTAGCCGCAATGGAGAATCCTCCTAAAAACTAATAACTCACATGTCTGTAGCATTTACAAGGTTTACAAAAAGCTCTCACAACCACAAACACTTGCTGTGTTCTCAGAGAAGTTACACCAGTTAGGAGTAGGGGGTGGATGGTGTCACTAAGGGGTCATAGACAAATTCCTGGAATTAATGATATTATAGAGGAAAGAAAGATGGACATCTACTTGTTATCTATGTGACCTCGGGCAGTCACTTCCCTTAGTTTCTTCATCTATGAAATGGAGGCAGGAGGAATGAAGTGTTTTCTAAATTCTATGATCTATGGGCTTAGAATATTTTTAATGATCCTCTTTACCCAGATCAAAATTCACCTTCTCTCCTACCCACTGTTAGCCCTTCCGCCAACCCCTGGCCTTGAACTTCAGCCATAACTACCAGGCAGGTGGCATCACACACAGATTCAGGATCTGGCACAGGAATGAGTCACGATCACACAGCTCAGACAGTCCAAATGGCAGGACGTGGACCAACTGATAAATATAAGGGAATTGGGGCCACAAGATCTGGCTTTGAGTCCTGCCTCTCCTAAAACACATGGGCCTCTCTGGCCTGTTTCTTCATCTGTAAAAGGCTTCTAAGGTCCATCCCAGCTTTTAAAAATCACTGAAATTAATCTTATTTCCCACTGGTAGAATGTCAGCTCCTTGCAGGCAGGCTCTGGTTTGTTTTTAATCTCTGTCTCTCTATCACCCAGCACATTTCCTGGAACATGGCAGGTATGTGACAAATGTTTCTTGAATTGAATCAAATTGAATTGGATTGAGTTGATGAATCTAAGTCACAGGGAGGCAGATTTCGGGTGAGTAGAAAGATGAATTTTCTAACTTCAGGAACTATCCAGCAATGGGAATGGGAAAGACTATCTGATTTAGAGCTGGGAAGGACGACAGAATCTCAGATCTGGAGGTAGGAGGGATCCCAGAGGCCACGGAGTCCAAGCCCCTCGATTCCTAGATAAAGGAATAGACAACCGCAGAGATCACACTGATAGTAGGAGGTGGAGTCATGTTTGAACCCGGGTCTCAAGATTACAAGGTGATGTTACCATGAGTTCTCCATCACAAGAAGAATTTGGTGAGAAGCCAGAGAAATCCTTGTTAAGGTGGTGATAGGTTTGATTCCTGTACAGAGGCTGGATTTTGTGACCTTTAAGGTCCCTTCTCAATCTGAGATGTTTTGATTCTATGCATCCCAGCACTTCCCAGCTGGGACGGCAATGGCCCAGTTCCTTTCCCCTCACTCCACTGCACTCCCCCAAACTCAGATCAGTAGCCTGTCTAGGTCAGTTCACTGCTGGGTAATAGACCAAACTGAGAAACTTTGGGAAAGTTGTATCTGAGAAGTCGGTGCTAGATCCTGTGAGTGGCAGAATATCAAATAGGGAGGGATTAGAAGTGGATTAGAAGAAAGGAGGAAGAGGTAAAACTCACCATCGTCATGCTCATAGGGGATCCAGCTGTGCCGAGCATTCTTGTGGGTATAGTAGGAATTGCGCTTGGCACACTGCTGGGCTCGGAAGTCCTTGTAGGGGCCCCCACATTCCTCCATGTTGCAGATCTGATATTCATACATGGAACCTGGGCACTGACGGCCTCCATAGGCTGGGCTGGAGGAGGAATCACAAGGTTTGATGACTGCCAGATCATTCCGATGACTTGGGTGGCACCTCAGAGATCACTTAGTACACCTAGTCCATTTTACCGAATTGGAAACCAAGGCCCAGAGTGGAGAAGGGATTTGCACAAAATATGACAAGTTTCAGAGCTGGAATCTGTGCCTTATTCTTCTGACTCCAAACCCAGGGCCCTTTCCACTACAGTATTTGTCTGATTTCTCAATCAGTCCATTGCAGGGGGTTAAGAGGCCTCCTCCAAGTGTCTCCATGAGCACTTTTTTCCCTCATGATCCAGCTCCTATCCTCTCACTCTCCTGTCTTCCCCCAGTCTCAGATCACTGGCTGGCCTGGGTAAGTTCACTGCTGGGGAATGGACCGCTCTGAGAAAATTTTGGAAAGCTGTATCTGAGACCATCTTCTCTGGGAAGTCCCTGCTAGACCCTGTGAATAGCAGAAAGTCAAATGAAGGGATTACAAATGGGTAGAAATTATTAGGTAGGGAATTTGGCCTCATCATGAAGAATTTATCTAACATTCAGACCTAGACAACAGTGGAATGGACTAACTTGAAAGGTAATGAGTTTCCTATCTCTTAAAGTGTTCAAACAGTGACTGGACAATCATGTTAGGAAGGATCCCTGATAATGAATTTCAAACTGGGATACAGAACATCGGAGGTCCCTCACAACCCTTGGGTGTTAAGATTCTATGATTCAGAGATGATACAATGCAGCAGAAAGAGTACAAGGCAGAGAACATGGGTTCCAATCCCATCTTTGCCACTGTGCACCTGTGTAACCTTGGGCGAGTCACTTAACCTCTTTATGCCTCAGTTTCCTAATCTGTAAAATGGAGTAGGTGGGTTAGATAGCCACTAAGGTCCCATCCAGCTCTACAGTTATAACCCTAAGCACTCGTCAAGAACTAAGCAATGGTTGAGACCTGTTGCCCTCTCAGACTAGAGAGATTCAGAATCCTGGAGGGCTCAATTTAAAGAAACGGAATTGCTTTGAGGCATCGCACCTCTTTGGACCTCAGATGAGTGCCCCTTCCCCATGAGAGCTATCTGAAATAATAATAATAGGTAACATATTGATGGTGCTTTCTCCACAGCAACTCCTTGAGGCAGGAAGCACTAGAATTACTATCCCCATTTTAGAGATAAGAAAACTGAGAACCAGGGAGGTACCAAGATCACACAGCTAATAAATCTCTGAACCAGGACTTAGATCCAGGCTTTTGGACTCCCAGCTAGGCTGACCCTCAGCAAAGAGACAGGTGTATTCAGCCTGGAAGGATAAAAGCTGATAAGAGAGTAAGCTGAAAGCCTACATAACCATGAAGTGGGATGGAGAGAAAAGCAGGGAGGACTTCACTGCCAAGTCCACACATCCTGAAAGGAGAGGACGTTTAGGACAAAGAAAAGGATGACCAGCTTCATAAAGGGAGTGGGTAAATAGCTCCCCGAACAAATTTCCTTGTGATGTAGCCTGGGATGAAAAAATGATGATGGTCAAGGAGGATTTGATAAATTCATAGACAACAGATCCCAAAGTAGATTTTTGTATAAAAAGCCATTGGGAGGCACACCCTTGACCTTTTATCTGGACACTCCTATATCATGTTTTCACCTTATCTGAGACAAAATCCTAGGTTGGAACGACGACTAGTTAGTTTCTTTACTCTTTCTATGTCTATTGGACCTATTCATTCATTCGTTGACTGATGCATTCATTCAACAAACAGTTATTAAGTGTAAGCCACATCATAGGAAAATTATCGAACTGGAATGTCTGAATGGGAGGGACCTCAGAACAAAGAAGGTGAAAGCTTTGCGAGACCACAAAACACAGAACATAAAGCTAGAAGGAAACAGAACTAGAATGTCTGAGTTGGGAGGGATTCTAGTACAGAGGTGTCAAACATACTGCCCACTCCTGAGTGCTGCCTGAACCAGAATAAAATGTAACTGAGAGATGTTTAACAAAATAAATAAAAATATTATACAATATATCCATTAATTTGTGGTATTCTAAGTTAACATCCAGCTGTGGGTTTCTGTTTGAATTTGACACCACAGCCTTAGAAAATAGAATGTCAAAGCTTTGTGGGACCTTGGGGCAGAGAATATCAAAGCTAGAAGGAATCTCAGAACTTGAATTCAGAGTTTAGCATTAGAACATAGAATGTTAGAGTTGGGAACAGACTTAGAACATAGAAATAGAATGTTACACCTATAAGGAGTCTTAAGAATGATCTAATCCAACCCTTTCATTTTACAAGAAAGAAAGAAAGAAGGAAGGAAGGAAGGAAGGAAGGAAGGAAGGAAGGAAGGAAGGAAGGAAGGAAGGAAGGAAGGAAGGAAGGAAGGAACTGAGGCTCAGAGAAGAAACATCCCACAGCTAGTAAACAGCATGTGGAGTTTCCCCCTCCCTTCATCTCGACCCCTTCCAGAGGGTCCTCCTGCCTCACCCTCCCGCCTTGGGCCAAGCCCAGCTTCGAGGGCGAGGGCTGGACTCACGGTGGGTTGGTGCAGCTGCGGCTCCTGGAACGCACCCCACCCCCACATGTCCTGGAGCAGGAGCTGAATTTGGTCCAGGAGCTCCAGCCGCCGTCCTGGCCGTAGGGCTGTTCTGACGTCTTCCAGATGCAATGGCCTTTAAAGCACCACTGGGAAAGAGGAGATGAATCGAGGGTCACCTCTGGGCCTGACTCTTCCCAACTCACTACTGAGAGGCCAAAGAGATGGCAGATTAGATCCCTACAATTTGCTTTGGTTTGTAAGAAACCTTCAAGGCTGGTTGGCATTCTTTCTGATCTTTCTGATCGTAGAAAGGCAGCATAATGTAAAGGAAAGAATGATAGATGTGGGGTCAAAGAGTCCTGAGTTCAAACCCCAGCTCTGAAATGTATTATGCAGCTGTGTGACCCTGAGGGAATCACCGTAAGCCTCAGTTTCTTCATGTGTAAAGTGGAACAATAAAAATACAGTAACCTACTTTTTTCAGGGTGGTTGCAGGAAGCATTTCTGTAAACCTTAAAGCATCAGGGAAAGGGGGCTTGTTATAATTCACTCCCTTACACCTAAATCAGGAGGGAAAGAGCGGACAGGAAGTGGAAGGATGGAGGCGGGAGGAGAGATGGGCAACGAGACAAGGTTTATCCACGTCATTGGCTACCGGAGACTATCTGAGTGGGAAGATGGAACATGAGACTCAGAGTGCGTCGTCTCCCGGGGAAGCTTGGCGATCGGGAGGGCCAGCACGAAGACTTAGTCGTGGCTAAGCCCCAGTCCTTTGGGTTGGCTCATCTCCAGCCAAGAAAGCTGGTGGCGCAACACGCCAGGAAGCCTCCTCCCACCCACTCTGATCTCCGACTTGGGCCAAGGGATTCGACAGAGCGCTATCCCCTGTGCCACCACCAGCTGTGGTATGATGATAATAATTTTGTACGTCAATAGCACTTTTAGCATATCAGACTTGGAGGAAGTTTCAGAGACTACTAACCCAACTCCTTCACTTAGCAGAGGAGGGCACTGAAACCCCTTTGAGGGAGGTGACTTGTCCAAGGTCACATGCCGATTAAGCCTCAGACCCCAGACTGGCGTGTCTGCCCAGCCTGTGCCCAGAGGCTACGTGAAGTAAGGCCAAAGCCAAATGGGGGAAGAGGCCCCGCTGCCGGGCATCAGCTAACAGGATTCCGAGGCCGTGCCAGCTCCAGGGGACCACGCGCCAGGCTCTGGGCACTGACTTGGGGGAGCCCAGGCAGACTGCCTGAAGCTAGCCAAGACAAGAACAAAACAAACACGCAGGCTTTGGTCTCCCAGGCCAGAAAAAGGAGACTCCTCCCAGCCCCACTCCCAACCAGTGCTTTACGCATTCCATTCAGTCCACAGGAGGCACGGGGTTTTCCTGGGGTACCCTAGTTTGTGGAGTATGAGTGTGTGTGTGTGTGTGTGTGTGTGTGTGTGTGTGTGTGTGCGTGTGAAGGAGAAGGGAAAAGGAAAGGGGGAGAAGGGAAGAGAGAGAAGTGAGACAGAGACAGAAAAGAGAGCCAGAAGCAAAGAGAAGAGAGAAAGGAGAGAGAGAGGGAGAAGAGAGGGAGGGGAACAAGAGAGAGGGGAGGGGGGAGGGGAGTGCGAGAGTGCCCTGAGGCTTCCTGGCCTTTCCCATTCTGCCCTGACACCCCCCACTCCCATCGGGTACCTTTCCTGAAGCGCACTCGGTCCCATCCAGGGGCGGCCCCTTCTTAGTTTTGCAGAAGTAAGGGTTGTCGGGGTGGCTGCACCACAGCTGTTTGCAAGAGTCGAAGGTTCTAAACTGCAACACAAGACAGATGTCAGAAAACTTGGGTGTGACTACTGCCCAGGACACCTACGAGCGTAACATCTCTGGGCTCAGTTTCCCATCTGTACATGGGGGAAGGGAAAAGAGTATAAGCATTTCTGTAATGCTTCCCATGTGCCAGGCACTGTGCCAAGCACTTGACAATGACTGTGATCCTCACAAGAGCCCTGGAAGGTAAGTGCTATTTGTAAAGGTGAGGAAACTGAGGCTGATGGTGTTTAAGTGGCTTGCCCAGATTCACACAGCCAGGAAGTATCCGAGGTTGGCTTTCTTGCTCAAGTATGGGTGGAAATGGAGGTCCTCTGAGGTTCCTTTAATCTTAGGAGTCCCTGGGTCTGCACCACTCTCTGCCTGTTTCTAGTCAAGTCTCATCCTCCCCCCGCCCCCGCCCCAACTCCCCCAATTTTCCTGTATCTCTTGAGGTACTCAGCAGAGAAACAGAGAAGAAAGGACAGGCAAATCACAACACATCAGAGCTGGAAGGACCTTTGAACACAGAAGAACCACCATGTCCCAGTGAGACAGAGCACTGAATCTGGAGCCAGAGGATTTGGGTTCCAATTCCTCCATCTCTATCACTCCCCTGTGTGGCTGTGACAAGTCACAACACTTCTGGGCCTCAGTTTCCACATCTATAAAATGGGGTTGGACCAAATGGTTCTGAGGCCCCTTCTCTGACCATCCCCTCCCAGCTGTACCTCTTATTCCCCAGACTTCACCACCATGACCAAACTGCCTTCTCACCTTGGAATGGCCCTCTGCCATTCCAGCCCCTTCTCCCATGGGAGAGTATCTTCCAAGGCTTCCATTTTGGGGCGCAGCCATGGCCGGCCATAATCTGTTCCCATCCTGGTTGTGCTCCCCAGACCTTGCCCCTCATGCCCTTGTGAAGGCACCTCCATCCCAATCCCCTGCTCTTCCACTCCCTCCTACATGTTATTTTTTTTCTTGTTATTGAGGTACTGGCATGTTTCGTTTTTTCATTATAAATATTTAGAGATCGCATCCACTTCCTGAGAGAGCTCTTCTAGCAAAGTCAAACAGCCGAGCAAAATAAATAAATCGGTGACTTCATGGGAAAGTGCGAGCACATTTCCACATCCGGGGCGTCCCAAGGTTCCATATCTGTTATTCTGTCTCCCTCCTGCCCCCACCATTGGGGAAAAATAAGAAAAAGAAACTCCTTGTGATGAATGTGCATAGTCAAGGGAAACAAACTCCCTCAGTGGTTGGAGGGGTGGGGGGAAGAAGAGAGAGAGACAGAGACAGAGAGAGACAGACAGAGAGACAGACAGACAGAGAGAGAGAGAGAGAGGAAGGGAGAGAGGTGGGTATGGATACGGGTGTGTGTATACATATAAATATATATATATATATATATATGGCACCACACACATATATATAATATATAATTATATATACACAATATAAATACATATAAAATCATTCTGCACCCTAAATCTGTAACATCTCAGTAATGAGCGGCATGTGTTGTCTTTCCTCCACTAGAATGCAGCCCACTGAGGGCAGGGAATGTCCTTTCTTTTGCTTGTATTTCTATCCCAGCACTTGATACAGTGCCTGGCACAAAGTAGGTGCTTAATAAATGCTTATTACTTACCTACCTGCCTAGAATATCAGACCTTAGATCCTAGAACATAGAATGGCAGCACCAAGAGGATCCTTACAGATTATCTCTTCCAATTATCTCATTTTGGAGATGAGAAAACCGCAGCTCAGCCTGGGCCTGACTCCTTCAGTGGAACAGGGAGCTAGGAGAAGGCCCCTAGGCTTCTGATTGAAGCCTGATCTGTTTCCCCCTCCTTCCCGCAGGGCCATTGGATGGGTGGCTGGGGTCCCTGCAGATGCACTGCCCGATAGGGCCTAGGGATAGGCCTGAGTCTGGGCCTGGGGCCGGTACTCACGGCCGTGCAGGTCTGATAGCCGACACCAAAGTCAAATCGGCACTGATCGTCCATGGAGTAGTCGATCCCGGGAAGCTCAGGCAGCTGGGGCCACTGGTGGTCAAAGGGGTCGTCCAGGAGGCAATCGTAGGAGCTGTGGGGACACGAGGGATGACAGGGGAGAGGTGGGTCAGCTGGGTCTGGCTGTGCACAGGGAGGGGATGCCCTCTCCATTCTCTCTAGGACCAGAGCAAGGATTCTCCAGTCCATCCCTCCATTCTCCTCGTTCCTCCCTACAGGCTGGCGGATTGTGAAACTGCTTTCAGTGGAAGTCAGCAAAAAGTCCTATCTACACCTTACCCACCCCACCTTTCCCCCTCATTTGGGTCGTGGCCAAACTGGGCAAAACTTCTCCTGGTCCAACCCCTTCCTTTACCACTTCATCTTCCTCGTCTGTGTTCTCCAGCCCCTCCCAGACCACCCCAGCCATTGATAGCCAACCCTCCCTGAGGACGCGATGTGTGACGGAAAGGCCCCAGGATGCTCACCTGGCCTCAGCCATCTCAGGTAGACTTGGGTATCCTCAGGCCAGCATGAGCCCAGGGTCCCTGAGGCCATGAGAAGCCAGGAGGGTGAGGGAGCCCAGGGTGGGAGCTCAGATTAGGCTAAGCTATAGCCCCGCTCTCTCCCACAGGGGACTTGGGAAGAGGGATCATCTGTCTCTTTAGAGTCATCTGCCAAATGCAGGAAGCCTCTGATGCCTAGTGGTTAGAGCAGTAGGAGGCCTGCATTCAAATCTTACCTTGACACCCCCTGTATGACCTTGAACAAGTCTCTACCTCTCTTATTCTCAGTTCACTCATCTGTAAAATGGGGATAATAACACATTCCCACCTCACGGGGTCACTGAGAGAGCCAGCACTGCAGAAGTGGGAGCTATCCTTATAGCTATTAAGGATCATCATGGTGGGCATGGGAGGGGAGGTAGGTGGGAGGGACACAGCCATGTTGGGGTAGTCTGAGATTCTGTGCCAAGTGTCCCAGGTCATGATGTGTGGGTGCCTGACTATTCTATCTACATCTAGGGCCAGAGCCAATACGGCGCTATCCCCCCTCAACTGTGAGGGTCCGCTCTGGGCCCCCACACTTCATCAGCCTGGGGTGGGGGGGAGAAGGAGACACCTACTGTATGTAACGGTTCAGCTCCTGCTTGCTACAGCGGGACCAGTGGTAACGGTGGAAGGCGGCCTGCACCAGTGGGGCCATGATACTACCCATGCTCGTCTCGTCGGCACACCGGTTCCCCTGGCCATCATGCTCCATTCCTAGCCTAGGAGAAAGGCCCCTGAGCTGGGCTCCTGCAGGATGCTCCCCAGCAATGGCAGAGAAGGCAGCCCAAGCAAGGCAGGAGGATCCAATGGCTGGCACCCAGACTGCTCCAGACCTCCCCTGCCTTGTTGTGGGACCCTGGACAAACTCCATCAATGCTCCCACTTCCCAGATCATGGGACAGGGTGGGCTGGGGTGGGGGAATCCCTGTTTCTCCCCATCGCTACTGAGTGAGCCTGAATCCCTTCCCTAACCTGCCAGCCCCAGAATGCCCCATTACTTACACACACACGCACACACACACACACACACACACACACACACACACACACACACACACACCATGTCGTTCTGCTGCTTTCCACCTCTGCACCTTTACTTATACTTTTCCCCCCAACTTCAAACATGCTGCCTTTTCTCCTCTCCAAAAATCTCCCCAACCATCAAGGCAGGCACAACTCAAGCCCTTCTCTTCCAGGAAGCTTGCCCTGCTTCCTCCAATCCAAAGGGAGTGAGTTCTTCCTCCCTCTAAAATATTGGAGCACTGACTGTCTAAATCTGGGTTCAAAGCTTGGCTCAGCTTCTTACTCTATGTGGGCTTGGGTCCTCTCTGGAGCTCAGCTCCCCCTACCCCACAGGGCTCTCACAAAGAAAGCATTTTGTAGAACTTCAGACACTCTATAAATAGGAACCACAATTATCTGTAAAATGAGGGGACTGGACTCGACGAATCCCAAGGTCCCTTCTAGCCCCCAAGCCTGTAATCCTGAGGATGCTGAAAGGACCTGAGCCCAGAGGAATTATGGGCCAGGCCCTGAGGACATATCCATCCTTATCTAGTAACCCAGACTGGAAAGTTTCCCAATGGCTTATAGTCATTACTGAGGGCATATATTATTGTCCCATTTCACAGTTAAGAAACATGAACCATAAAGTCAGGCAGCTCCCAGTTCTGGAGAAAAGCTACACACATTTTCAGTGGCTGAGATCACAACCACGTCTCTCCATTCCCTGGGCTTTCAAGAAATCTTCCAAACCATTCCAATGTCACCTGGCCATTGCCAGGAACCCTCCACCCACCTCCCCCTGGCCCCACCCCAACCACAGACTGGGGGCAGGGCGGGGGGGGGGGCCCGCGAGTCACTTACACATGGCCAGTCTCATGAGCCACCACAAAGGCGGATGAAAAGCCATCCTCATGGTTAAGGGTACAGCTTCTCAGGGGGTGACACATGCCAGTAACCGGCGCATACCCTGCCAGAAGAGGGAGAGGAGAGAAGGGGGGGGCGCGGTAGAAGAGGAAAGTGGAGAGAGAGACTCAGAGAGAGAGCAAATGGAGGGAGAGAGAGGGAGAAAAGAAAAGAAGAGGGGAGATTGGAGGGAAGGGAGGGAGAGAAAGAGAGACAGACAGAGACAGAAAGAAGAGAGACAGACAGACAGACAGAAAGGGGGGAGAGACAGAGAGAGAGAGAGAAAAAGAGAGAGAGAGAGATGTATCATTGAAATGTCAATTAAACTCTAAGCCAAAGCCTCACCCACATCCCCAGTAGCCTGGCCTGCAGCCCTGCTGGGAAGGACAGCATCCTTGCTGGAAGCCTCCACAGGACACTTAGAAAACCAAGTGCTCCTAGAGGCCTACCCTGCAGCCCCTGCAGTGACCCCCCCACTGTGAGCCGTGGCCTCCTCCCAACTAGAGGCCTCTTAGACTGGAAACCAAGTCTGTGACATCATCAATTTTAACCCCCAAATTTCAGAGAGGAAGAAAGTGAGCCAAGGTCCCCGTCCTTAGGCAGCCACATGAACCTGGACACATCATCGCCTCGCTCCAAGTCTCAGTTTCCTCACGTGTAAAATGAGAGGATTGGACCGGATGACCCCTTGAGCCCAACTGATCTCTATCTTTCTATGCCCTAGGTTCCAAGGGAGGGGCTTCCTGTTGTGGCATTCTACACGTGTATATATATGTATGTATATAGTATATGTATATGTATATGTATATGTATATGTATATGTATATGTATATGTATATGTATATGTATATGTATATGTATATGTATATGTATATGTATATGTATATGTATATGTGCTGTGTGTGTATGTTTGTCTGCTATCTCCACCATTAGGTTGTGAGCTCTCAAAAGCAAGGACTCTTTGGGTTTTTTTTTCCTTTTTTTGGAGCTCTTAGCACAGCACCAGGCACACAGTAGGTCCTATACAATGACTGAACCTCCTAGCTAGGACCTTCTGTGCTCTGAGTCCTCCCTACTTGGGCAGTCCATAATCCCGGGTCCCTTCCAGCTCCAACACTCGTGTTCCTTCAATTCCCCTTAGGGAAGGTCATGCACAAGCATCATAATTTCTCTTTTCAGGATTGAGAGTTTTTTTTTTCATAAGGGTTTAAAAAGAAGATCCAGGAGGCAGGACATAGCAGGGATCAATTCAATTCAATTTAAGAATATCGATGATCAGTGCTGTTCAGGTCCTCATGCCCAGCAGTGGACACAAAAGGGGAGCCTGGTCCCTGCCCACAAGGGACTTAAAATCTATCAAACACTTTCCCTACAACAGCCCTGAGATACAGATCGGGCTAGTATTAATACACCCATTTTACAGATGAGGAATAGAGACTCAGGGAAGAGCAGGGACTCAGCCAAGGTAACCCAGACAGGATTTAGACCCCAGCCTCTTGACTCCTGATCCCATTCTCTTTCTAATATACCCCCAGCTGCCTCTTTTACAGGGAGTCAGCGCAGAAGGTAGTGAATGATTTGGTCCAACGAATTCAGCAGGCACTTAATAAGAGCCTACTATGTGCCTATCACACTACATGTATGTGGCAGGAAGAAGCTCCACCATGACAACTTTGTACTCAAGCCAGATCTCCCTCCTCAAATCTCCTCTGGTTTGGAGCTGGACTCCCCACTCCAACCCCCCCTGTGCCTTCATTTCCTCCCCAAGAGAGCTGGAACTAGGTCCTGGCTTCAAATCTCAAATGTGTTACTACCTATGTGACCTTGGACAAGTCATTTAGTCCCTGTGGGTTCCAGTTTCCTCATCGTAATATGGGATTAATGTTCATGGTATTTACTGTGAAGGTAGGGTTTTGTAACCATAAAGTATATTTAAAAAATAATAAATATGTGCCAGGGTGAGATTTTTGCCTTTCTTTTTAGCACAGTGCCAAGCACATAGTAGGTACTTAGTAAATGCTGAATGAATGAATGAATGAAGGCAACAGCAATACAGGTAACAGCCAGAGTGAGGGGACCTCAGAGTCCATCTGGTCCAACCTCTCATCTTACAAAGGAGGAAACTGAAACCCAGAGAGATTAAATCATTTCCCCAAGGTCACCCAGGCAGCAAATGGTGCAGCCAAGACTTGAACTCAGGTCCAGAGACTCCAATGGATCAACAAGTCATTAAGCACCTACTATGTGCTGGCCAAGTTTATGACATTGACTTGTTTTCCCAATTTTGTCAACTCAGGAGTAGTCATTCTAAATGCCCATTAATTATCTCCATGTGACATAAGACCTAGGGTGGCGAGTTGGAGGGGACCTCAGAGATGACCTTGTTCATCTTCCTCATTTCACAAAGGAGGGAAACGACTGGCCCCCAGCTGGTCAGTGACAGAGGCGAGATTGACACTGAGGTTCTCCGACTGCCCATCTAAGGCACCTTCTGAAATACACCATCCTCATCTTGTGCTCAAGGAATCCCCTGATTCTGCCCATAGCAAATGGCATTTCTCAAACCTTCCCAATCGGCACATCAGAAGATTCTGGGAGGGGGCTGGAAAGAGGGTCTCCCTAGTCATGGAGGAGGATCGGAGGTGTGGGCATGGGCGGGGTTGGGGAGGGGGTCGTCTCTTGCCTGCTTTCTCCCTTTTTCCCCCTCCAGCCAGCTGCACACATCTGTCTATGGGGAATACAGTACCTTGCATACCTGCGGGACCAAAATCCTGCCGTGTGAGGAAGACAGCATGGTCATGATGCTCAGCATGGCCAGGGTCCGAACGCTGCTGGGAGTGAGCCCAGCGGCACACCTGCTCCAGGCTCCTGGATGGGTTCCCTCTCTCAATCAAGCTCAGAGACTGGAGGGCATTTGGGGGTAAAGAACCAGAGGAGGGTTAATTTGGAAGAGCGGGCGCCATGATGTATCATAAGACAATTGGTCCAATCAAAGCATAAAGAGCATCAAGTGAGGAATCGGAGAACCTGGGTTCAAACCCCACCTCTGACACTGCCTGGGTGACCTCAGGCAAGTGTTTTATGTCACCTCGCTGGGCTTCAGTATTCTCACCTGTAAAGTGAAAAGCCTGGACGAGGTGTCCCTAAAATCTATTATCCTTACTGAGCCAAGGTCTGAAGGGGCTCTCAAGGTCTAGAAGGTCCACAACACCACCCTGGGCAATCTCACCCAAGACGGCTTAGAACATTTCAGAGCTCTCCTGGGGAAATCCTCTCCAGTCCCCACCTGGATCCCAAAGAAACCAATCATTGGTTACGCTCACTTCTACCGGAGGGCCCTTGGCACTCTTTATTGTCCGTCCCAAACCCTATCTATCCTTCAAGGTCTGCCTCAAGTCACGCCTTCTATAGGATGGCCTCCTGGCCTCCTGGACATCATCAGCCTCTCCCTTCCCCGGCCCTCCACCAGAGCACTTAGGATTTGTCCCAGATTCTCCTCTGGTGCTTTCTTATATCCACTCAAATGATTTGTCACATATTTT
Organism: Phalanger gymnotis; assembly: GCA_028646595.1. Taxonomy (NCBI): domain Eukaryota; kingdom Metazoa; phylum Chordata; class Mammalia; order Diprotodontia; family Phalangeridae; genus Phalanger; species Phalanger gymnotis. The sequence continues at coordinate 24,296,543 of CM053624.1, read as the reverse complement.
TGTCTCTTTCCGTTGTTTCATGTGTAAATCTTGACTCTCCAGAAAAAAAAAAAGATGCAATAAAGATCTTGGAGCCCATTTCTACAACATTTCAATATTTGCAAAGCATTTTCCTCCAAACAACCCCAAGAGGTAGATAGTACCAGCATTCTCATGCTCTCTCTTGAGGTCAGGGACGCTTAACTTTTGTTACTAAGAAATGCTTGCTAAATGACTGATTGACCCCCATTTTACAAGTAGACACAGAAAGTGAAGGGTTTTACCCAAGGTCACATGGTGGGGAACTAAGATTTGAACCCATGTTCTCTGCCTCTCATTTTGGTACAAGGTGCTAGCAGAGAAGATGAAATCTCATAGTATCACAGGACCATTGAGTGAGAACAAGAAAGGACCTCAGAGGCCATCTAGAGCAACCCCCCTCTTTTACAGTTGAGGAAACCAAGGCCCAGCAAAGTTAAGGGGCTTGCCCAAAGTCACCTGGGCAGTAAGAATCAGAAGAGAGATTTGAACCCAGGACCTCCAACATCGGAGCTGGTGCTCTCACTGCCATGCTGCTATCTCCCCAGGTCTCTGAAGGTGGGGGCAGGTTTCTCCTCCATAAAGCTAGCACATTGCCTGCCTGGGCAGCCTTTGCTCTGCCCCATGGCCGACTTGATGCCTGCTCGTCTTCCTGCACTGATGACAGCGCTTACCTGTCGATAACCCACCATGATCATCCGTACCAGGGCGATGTTCATACGCACCCCCAGGGATTCATCATGGTAGATCTCATCCACCTGGAGGAAGTAAGAAGGGAACGTGGCTTAGCACATGCAGAGACAAGAAGTCACAGTCAAGTCTGTAGGCTTCAGGAGCTCATCTGTCTCAGGTTTTAAAGATGACCTAACCCAACTCTCTTCATCTTACAGGTGGGGGAATACATTTCCCAGGAAAGGAAGTGATTTGGCCAAGGTCATTCGGGTAAACAGAAGAACCAGCATTTGAACCTGGACCCTCCAACTCCATACTAGCTTCCTTTCCATTACACAACGATGACTGTCCAATTAAACCCCCTCATTTTGCAGATGAAGACACCGAGACCCAGAAAGGTCTGGGGACATGCTCAAAGCCACACAACTGGTCAGCGTCAAAGCTGGTATGGACACTCAGATCCTCTGACCATCTGCACAGCTTTTGTCTATTACTGCCTCTCCTTTTCCTACCCTGCCCAGTGGAAGACGTTAGGCTCTCAGCCAGGGATCTCTGCAGCCATCAACAAAATGCAAGAGAAGGGCAGAAAAATCATCCCATGTCCTGTATCTTGAGCTCCCTCCCCCTGGAGGCCCAAGGACCTTCCCAGCTTTGTTTTCCTTCCCCTCCATCTCATTGCCCCCAGCGTCTCCTTTAACAAGGGCTTAGCAGCCTCTGACATTCCCTAAGGGCCCTTCCAGCCAGCCCCGACGCGCTGGGTTCTGTAGCTCCACAGTTCTGACTGCCCATTCTGCTCTGACCATCTCTGTTCTAAGGATCCAACTCTGGGCAATAAGGAGTAGTGAGCTCTCCAAAGTGGCTCAGGAAATGAGCCTTTTAGCCCGGACTCCAGCCCCAGGCTTCTGACTCCAAGTCCACAGCTCCCTCTGCTGCAGCAGGCCATCTTAATCACCTCACTGTCTTGTGTGTCCTTACCCATCAATTCTTCCAAAATTAGAAGTCTGCTCATACCTCAGAAATAGTCAGAACTGACCTTTATAGAGGGTGTTAAGGTCTGCCAAGCACTGACCCCCACCATCCCATCTGCTCGTCACAATGACGCTGTGAATTAGGTATTACTCTTATCTCCATTTTACAAATGAAGAAACTGAGGCTGAGACATTATTATAATACATAAAATGTCAGCATTGAGAGGGATCTTAGAATACAGCATGTCAGGGCTGAGAGGGACCTTAGAACGTAGACCGTCAGGGCTGAGAGGGACCTTAGATGGTAGAACGTCAGGGCTCAGAGGGACCTTAGAACTTAGAACGTCAGAGCTCAGAGGGACCTTAGAATGTAGACCATCGGGGCTGTCGGGGCTGAGGGGGATCTTAGATCGTAGAACATCAGGGCTGAGAAGGACCTTAGAAAGTAGAATGTCGGGGCTGAGAGGGACCTTAGATCATAAAATGACGGGGCTGAGGGGGATCACTCACATAAAATACAAAATGTTATAACTAAAAGGATCCTGAGACTCTAGAATGTAGAATATCAATGACTAGAAACAAACTAGGAAACACAAACTGGAGCAGGCAGCTGTGCCGGAGAGGGGAAAGAGCATTGGCTCTGGGTTCAAATACTACCTCAAACCCTACTTATGACCTTGGGCAAGTCACGTTCCTCTACGGACTCGGTTTCTTCAACTATAATATGAGATGTTTGGAATAAACGCCTTCAAGGTTTTCTTCCAGCTCTAAACCTATGATCCTCTAAGTCAACATTCACAAAAATGTTCAACTTAATAATCAGAGCGTTACAAAATAAAACGAGCTCACGCTCCTCTAGTGGGCAGAAATGAATAGAATTGAGTCTCATTTTTAAACCTCAATGTTGGTGAGACTGTGGGCAAACAGGTATACACATGCATTGCTGATGTAATTGTAAACCACTGCAATCTTTTCGGGAAACAAGGTGGCAATTGAAAAGAGATCACAAAACTGACCACACCCTTTGACCCAGTAATCTCACTTCTGGGAATATAGAAACAGAACTATTTTTGCAAACACCATAGAATTTAGAGCTAAAATGGGACTCCGAGATCTTGTATTCCAAACCTCTCATTTTATAGATGATGAAAATGCAGCCCAGAATGTTGAACTGTCAATGAACTTTCCCTCTTGAATTGTTTTTAAATTTTATTTTCAATTCTTAATTCTCTCCCTCCTTCCTCTTCCTCTACTCATTAAGAACATAAGAAAAATAAAACCTGTGGCAAATATGTATAGTCATGCACGATGAATTTTGACCATATGATGCTGTCAGCACACCACCACCAACTTGGAGTCTGTCTCCCTGGCCGGGTCAGGCGGGGGCCGGTCTTAGAGGGCTCACAGACTGAGGCAAGCCGCTAGTACCGGCTCCAGAAGCTGGAGGTGACCCCAAAGGGCCCCGATTGGAGGGAAAAGAAGACTCTGGGACCAGGCCTGCCCGGTATGTGTGTGCCAGGCTGGGACGGGGGCTAGGTGCCTACTTAACCCCAGAAGACTATATGGATGATTATGGAATGGAGCTCTCTCTAATAACTAAAAGTGACGTGGAAACTTTGGGGTCACCTTGTTTTAAGATGACACGTCCCCGGCATGGCTGAACAATCCTAGACTCCTCTGGAGCCCGGAGTTAGTCCCTTTCCCAATACTGGCTTCAGTTGCCTGGCCTACAAAATGAGATCAGCCTAAACAGGTTCGGAGGATCCGGGTTCAATCTTGGCTCTGTCACATGACCTCGATTAGGTTATTTAACCTGGCAGGCCTCAGTTTCCTCATCTGTACAGTGGGGGGGGGGGTTAGACTGCATGAAGCCTAAGGTCACTTTCAGCTCTAGATCTCACCCCATGCCATCTCAAATCATCAAATCATGCCTCAGGCACTTACTAGCTGTGTGACCCTGGGCAACTCACTTATCCGCCGTTTCCTCAACAGCACAATGATGGTGATAACAGCACCCACCTTTCAGGGTAGTTATGAGGATCCAGTGAAATAACATTGGTAAAGCCTTCTGCACAGTGCCTGGCACACAGTAGGTGCTTAATAAATGCTTCTCCTCTTCCCTTCCCTGTCTGCCACGCCTCCCAACTGTGACACTGAGTTCTAAAGTCTCGAGCTCAGCTGGCACCATTCAGACAGGCGGGCCTGGCCTGGCTCCGACTCCAAAGCTACATCACCACTCACTCTTCACGCTGGTCCAGGCTGTGTGTGGGCTATGGAGCAGGCAATCAGAGGCAGGACCCAGACCAACCCAAACGCCTGTAAACACAGCCACTCACCACAACGACGACTCAAGGGGAGAGGACCCAAGACCAAATTCTGGGCTTCTCCAGCTCCTGGGCTCATCCCCAGCCAGCACTCCCTCCTCTCTCGGCTCTGACCAAGTGTTCTCTTCTCACCGAGCTCCGGCTCTCAGTACCCCTGCCACGCCTGTCTTCCTCTCTGGAATCTCCCCCTCTCATTTCTAGTTCTATTCACCTCAGCCAAGCAGAGTTGGTCTCCATGTTCTTTTAAAGATCACTGGGGGGGAAATGGAGATGGGGGCAGCAGCTACACGGTGCAGTGGATAGAGCACCAGCCCTGGAGTCAGGAGGATGTGGGTTCACATGTGGCCTCAGACACTTACTAACTGTGTTACCCTGGACGAGTCACTTGACCCCAATTGCTTCAAATAAATAAAGATCATCGACAGATGCTCAGAAATCACATCTGCTCCTCCCCCCCCACACCCAAATGCTGGTGCACCATATATCACATGGGCCTGAGCACTAGTTTGGGGTATACAGTATATAACTTGGGATCCAAGAAAGGAAGCTCAGGGCTTTGAACGTCAGTCTAAGAAGGCCGGCCCTTATTAAATAGGAAACAGGAAGCCAACAAAGGCTTTGAACAAAAAAAAAAACATGAAATGATCACATGTGTGTACCAAGCAGATCTAAGACAGTGCATCCCACATCACAGGAGCCCAATGAATGTGTGACGAATTACAGAGCAGTCTGAGAATAATATGCATGATGGGTTCGAGGGACAAGGAATTGGAAACCAGAAACCTGCCTGTAAGGCTAGTGTCCAGAAGAGAATGATCATGGCTGGAACTAACCGGGCAGCAGTGATGATAGACAGGAAGGGATGAACTGGAGGGAGGAGGCATGCTACATTGAAAGAACATTGAGTCTGGACTCAAAGGAGCTGGGTTCAAATCCCTGTTCTATTGTTTTCTACCTGTGGGACTCAGGGCAAGTCACTTGACCTCTCTGGGCCTCAATTTCTTCATCTGTTCAATGAGGGGAGTTGGACCAGATGATCTCTGAGTCATCTTCCACTTTCAATCTGTGATCCTGTATGCATTACTTACCCCCTCTGAGCCTCGGTTTACTTATCTGTTCAATGGAGGGAGGGGGGCTGGACCAGATGACCTCCAAGGTCCCTCCCCATCCCATGTTCCCTGGCTCAGCTCTGGGTCTGACCTACTCAGCCATAGCTTTCTCAATGCTGGGCTATGAGCCACGCCAAGGGGTGGGAAGCACCCTGGTGGCCCGGAGCCAGGGTCTGTTATAACAAGTGGCGTCAGCCAGGGGCTATGGTGAACTGCTCGACTGTGTGGCTGATGACCCAAGCTTCCAGCTGGGCTCCAGGGCAGGGAGGGAATGCCCTCCCAAGCTGGGCAGGACTCCCTCCCTCAGCTCCCTGCTGCAAAGGCAGAGCCCTGGCACCGCAGGAGAGTGTCTGAGCCCAGCGGCTTCCTGCCTGGGAGCGCCGACTCGGCAGCCACAGCCGAGAACAAAGAGCCCTGGCCTCGAGAGCGGGCAGCCTCGGTTCAAATCCTGACACTGCCCCCTGGCAGCCAGGCGCCCTCTGGCCATCACTTTACCTGTTCAGGACCTGGAATCTCGCGTGCAAAATGAGGGGGGCTGGGCTGGGATCATCCAACCAGAGCCAGGAGGGACCTCAGAGGCCATCTAGTCCAACCCCTCGTTTTACAGACAGGGAAACTGAGGAACGCCAAGAGGAAGTGACTTGCCCAAAGTCACAATAGGACCAGAGACATAAAGCCAGAAGGGCCCTCAGAGGACACCTACTCCAACCCCTCGTTTTACAGGCCCAGGTCAGGTATCGGTCACAAAGCTACTCAGTGCTGCCCAGGTCTTCCTAACTCCAGATCCAATACTCTCTGCCTCTGGCCAGACACCTGAAACAAGCCATAACCTCCCCCATGAGTCTTCACTTCTTCCAGATAAATACCCTGATTCATTCCTTCGGTTGATCTTTGTATAGTCTCGGGTCCCCTCGCCATCCTAGTCACACTCCTCAGGGCACAAGTCAGCTAGTCAATGTCCCTCATCAAATATGACGCCCAGAATAAAACCCAATCCTCTCTAAGGAGCCTGACCAGGGCAGGAGACCAGGACAGGACAATGACCTCCCTCATAGTGGACACCGTATCTATTAACACAGCCTAAAAGTGCATTGACTATTTTGGGTCCATTGCTGATTAATACTGAGCTCGTGGTCCACTAAAACCACGTGCGTATTGTTATAAGCATTCTCTTAGCCTGCCTCCTCCAACCTACACTTTCCCTTTCAATTTTAATGGAAGAGGAAAAGGAAGGGGGGAGGGGAGGAGAAGGGGGAGGAGGAGAAGAGGAAGGGGAGGAGGAGGAAGAGGAAGAAGAAAAGAAGAGGAGGAAGAGAAGAAGAAGAGGAGGAAGAAGAAGAAGAATCACACATTAAACAATAGACAGGTGTCCGAGGCCTGGCTGTAGCATGCTACATTTCTCCCTCTGACTTCGAGAAACTCCTTCCTACCCTCATAGTATCCTTCCCAGGATACCCCTCAGATCTTAAGTTGGACCGGCTCTAAGGTCAGGGTGATGGGAGGGACAGTAGGAAGAGATGCTGTTGCTGTTTGCCCTGGCTTCCTCTAGCAAGAGGCTCAGCAGGAGTTCTTTCCTCTATGATCAGTGGAGGGGTTGGGTTTCTCATCTACTCACCCTGGGCTGCCTGGGCCTGAGCTGGGCCAGAGCCTGGGCCCTGAGGTGAAGGAGGAATAGAGGTGAGGATAGAAACCTTGCTGCGTGCACTCTACAAGGCAGACCCTGCCCCTGTACTGGGCCTGAATATCCCCTTGTCAGCAGTGAAAGGGCGAATCTTAGTTCCCCGAAGCAGCCAAGGCTGCTCAGCCCAAAGAAGGCATCCAGGCAAAACGGTTCTTAAAGGGGGATTTCCTCCCATTGCAAAATCATTCCCCTTCAAGGGTGCAGCTGAGTTGGCAGATTTCCAGGCCTGCGTGGCCAATTTCCTTCTCCTGCTTCTACCTTTGTGCAGTTTCCAAGTGCATTCAACCCTGGAACAGAGCTATGGGCTCACTGAATGTCAGACTGGAAGATCAAAGGGCATAGGATATCGCAGTGAAGTTGAACATTCAACACCAAGTGTGAGAGCTAGGCGGGCTGTTGGAGTGCAGAGCTGGAAGGGACTTTAGAACACAGAACGTCGAAAGTGGAAGGATCTTAGAACACAGAACGTCGAAAGTGGAAGGACCTTAGAACACGGGAGTGTTTGTAAGCCTGTGCCTTGAAAAAAAGATTTGACTTGGCCTGTTTGGCTTCAAAGAGAAGAAACAGGAGTCATGGGGAAAAGTGGCAAAGAGGCCACTTAGGCTTCATGTCATTGATAAGCCTTAGCTCTGAGCCCAGGTGAGAGGGGATACCTGAGAGGCAGTGGGCAGCAGCAGTCCTTAGTGGCCACTTATCGAGGGATCCCAGAGGGTCCTCTTTTTCAGGTTAATAGGTTGGATAGGGCAGCCTCTAAGGCCCTTCCAGTTCTGAGATTCTCTGATTCTGTGGCTGAGCTTAAGGAGAAGGGCTGCATCCCTAGCCCATCCTGAGCCATAGTCCAGAAGCCTCCGCAGCTCTGTCTCAGGGGTTAAGTTCCTGATCCATTTCCCAGCTGTCCAGGGCTGAGCCAGAACCCAGATGGGACAGCATAGGTAGATCTCTGAGGGTTCTGCTTCCTTAGTTTCTGATCAGGGCTCAGCTTCAAAGCGTTCACACCGGGATGTTTATTATATCCCTCTTAAAGGTGCCCTTGTTCCCCTTGGCTCCCTGGGGCCTTTCCTGTAGCCCGGCTGGCCACTGCCCCTCCAGCCCCACGCCCCAGGCTGGTTCACTCTCTGCCCCGCCAGCCACTCCTGAGTGCCCCACTTTTCTCTTCTGTTCAGGATGCCTCGCCCCAACAGGGTCCCTTTCATAAAGGTAACAATGGCCAGCATTTATCACTCGCTCCCGTGTTCCAGACACTCTTTAGTATTTATGACACCGCAACTCCCAGAGTTCATGTGAGCCTTCCGGAAATGGTATCACTCAGGGGAGAGCTGACCCAGGGCTTGGAAAGCCGAGCCGAGATCCATTCCCCTGGCGCCCCACATTTCCCCTTTATCTGCCGGCCATGGCAGCAGCCCCCATCCTGGGAAGAGTTAGCCAATGTCATCTAGCTCAACAGAACCCAGCAGGCTGCCTCCTGCTTCTCAGCTTTCCAAGCCTTACCCCACTGGGAGAGAGCGAGAGTGAAAGTGGTATTATCTTAATTTTACAGATGAGAAACTGAGACGCAGAAGGGCTCATAGAGTCATTGATCTACATTGATCCAACCCAAAGTGACTTCCCCAGGTCACTGAGCTGACGTGCGCTAAGAACTGGAAATTAATCTGGGTCAAGTGGAAAGGGGTCTGGATTTGAAGTCAGAAACTGTGAGTTTGAATCCAGACTCTATTTAGTAGCTGTGTGACCTTGAGGAAAGTCACTCCTCTCTGGGCTTCCTCTGCAAGATGAAGGACTTGCAAACACGGTAAACAAAGGATTATTAGTAAAAGAAGCCAAGGGCTGAGGAGCTGTTGCAGCTTAGGAGCCCAGATAATTAAACCAGATTTCGGCCTCACACATTTAGAGTCTGGAAGGGCTAGCTCTAGAGAGCATGAGGTCCAACCTCTTCCATTTACAGATGAAGAAACTGAGGCAGAAAGGGGTAGAGTGATTTGTCCAAGGTCACACAAGTCCATAGGGGCAGGGGATGGATGTCAATCTGCTCCTCTGACTCCAAACCCAGTACTCTTTCTCCTAAAACTTGATGGTCCACCTGACTTTGGGGACCATGCTCATAGACATGGATAATGGCCTTGGACCAAACTTTCCAGAACCTGTGCTGGTTTAAAAGTCCTATCACCCATGGACCATGGTTAAATCAGCTCTGCCAAGGTTCCTAGATGAGATGGCCAACTTACCCTCCCATGGCCCCTCACTGTCTCTGAAATGTTTTGGACCAAAGCCTGCTCCAAGATCACCACTTCGCTATGTGTATCGTTTCTCCCATTAGAACATAAGCTCCTTGAGGGCAGAGGCTGAGTTTACTTTTGTACTTGTCTCCCCAGCCCTTGGCGCAACGCCTGGCTCCTAAAAGTGCTTCACAAAGATTTTCTTTCTCTCCCTTTTTCTTGATTCCTTCCTTTCATCCTTTCTTCTTTTCTTCCTTCCTTTCTCCCTTTCCTTTCTTTCTTTCTTTTCCTCTTTCTTTCTTTCTGTACAAAATAAAGAAGATCACAGTTACTTAGTAGCAAATACAACGGAACTAAGGAGAGGAGCCGAGCTTCTTTCACGTCAACATCGGACAAGGTCCTTCCGGCATGGCTGTGAGACACAACATCCCTCCGGTTCCAGAATATTACTGAAAAATAAATAATCTCTCTAACTTACAGGGCAGCTAGGTGGTGCAGTGTCAGACCCATCTTCCTGAGTTCAAATCCAGCCTCAGATGCTTACTAGCTGAATGACCCTGGACAAGTCATTTCACCCTGTTTGCCTCAGGTTCCTCATCTGTAAAATGAACTGGAAAAGGAAATGGCAAACCACTCTAGTATCTCTGCCAAGAAAACCTCAAATGGAGTCACAAAGAACTGGACATTACTGAAGAAACAACTGAACAATAACATATTCAAAGGAAAACTGGGAAGAGTAGACTTAACGAAATTACTGGAAGACAGACTTCATCTTCTTAGGAGCCTCAAGACTTGAGCTTCGATTCCAGTTCTTCTGCTTACTGGCTATGCGACCTCAGGCAACTCTCTTAACCTCTCTGACCCCCTTTTCTTCAAGTATGGGTGTGGAACTATATTATCTATGAGGTCTCTTCCAGTTCTGCCATTGAAAGTCTATTTTCTCAAATCCCTCTCACAACTGACATCCTGCGCTCTCCCCTCTGAGGCACCTCTCGACTCGGACATGCTGTGATTCCCAGATCCTAACACCAAGGGCAGGGGGCTTCGGGAAGAAAAGAAGAGGAAGAATGTTGCAGAGATGGCAGAAATCTCCCGTGGTGAGGGGAGGGAAGGAGGAAAGGATGTCAAATGAAAGGAATCACCGGCCAAACGCAAAAGCCTCACCTTAACGTGAAAGAGCTTTTTGTGAGTCTTTGGTTTCAGACTAGGCTTCTCAAGCCCCAATAATGAATATTTAATACGTGGTGGCAGCATGCCAACAGAAAGCCAGCCCTGTGTTCAGGACACTGAGTTCAGAGGGACCTGGTCCAGCGCTCTGAGGTCGTTTCCGTCAGCGGTGAAACTTTCCCCCTGAAGTTTCTTTCTCATCACGCACACTTCCCAGATTGAAGAGAAACAAGACATGAAAGTAGATCATAGAATGGCAGAACCAGAAGGGAGATCATCAAGCCCAGCTTTATCATTTTATAGAGAAAACCAGGGCCCAGAGAGTAAGGATGACTTGGCCAAGGCCATACCAGAGAAAGTGACCAAGTTGGGAACCGAATCCAAGACTATGACTCTAAATCTCATATTCTTTCCACCATTCCACAGACCCTATTTTAAGAAACCAGAGAGAGAGGGAGAGAGGACTAGGGTGGGGGGAGAGAGAGGGAGGAGGGAAGGAATGAAGGAAGGAAGGAAAGAAGGAAGAGAGAGAAAGAAAGAAAGAAAGAAAGAAAGAAAGAAAGAAAGAAAGAAAGAAGGATGGAAGGAAGAAAGAAAGAAACAAAGAAAGAAACAAAGAAAGAAACAAAGAAAGAAACAAAGAAAGAGAAGGGAAGATAAGACAAAGGAAGACAACGGAAGGAGAAGGGAAAGGGAAAGGGAAAGGGAAAAGACATTTTCAGAATAGGTTAGCTGTGGAGTCTTTTCTTGCTAAGAGCTGGTGAGGAGGCAGGTTAGAAGTTGCTGCCTTTGCTGGCTCAGATCTGAGCCATACCCAAATCTCCCTAGCAACTCCAAACAATGGGGAACATAAGTGCCTTTGTATCATCAGCCAGTCCTTAGTGGGGACAACCTACCACCCAAGTGGGCAAGGGGGGGCCTATGCAGATGAACAGTGAGAAAAAAGAACTCGGAAGCATCCTCCTCCCAGCAATCCAGCTCTATTGATAACCTCCATGAAAGGGACCCTTTGTCTCGTTTCTGTCCTCTCCCACACACCCCCGCTCAGCCTTCAGAAACAGCTCCCCACCACCACCACCACATACACACACCCAAGACGGACTGGGCATAGGGCATAGGGCTCATGCTGACAATTCTGTCAGTATCCCGGGGCAGAGGAGAAAGCTCCCTAGAACAAAGTTTTCAAAACCATCCCAACCATTCACATAGCTCCACAGGCAATTAATCCCTAGAGGCAGCAAACATTTTGAAAAAGTCACCAAAGATTTGGAGTCTGCGAATGTGGATTCAAATCCTAACTTTGTTTCTTCCTAGTTATATTACCTTCAGCAAATAACTTTCCTTCTCTGGACCTCAGTCCAGAAGAAGAGGTTTGCCCAGATCAGCAAAGATTCTTAACCTTTTTTTGTGCCAGGAACCCCTTTGGGCAGTCATGTGAAGCTGACAGACCTTCCTGCAGAATCATGGTTATTGCCTACGTTGGTAATGGAAGGAAATGCTAAATTTCATTTAGAGGCTAATGAAAATAAAAATGTCACCTTCTAGCTCCAATCTTACATACCCCCTGAGATCTGTCCACAGAGTCCTTCCGGTCCTTAACCCCTGGGCTAGATGATCTTGGACGCATTTCTGCAATGAAGACACTTTAACCATCATCTATTCTGACCCCATAGCAAAGCAAAAAAAGAATAATGTCCTTTACCATATAGGGGACAAGCAGTCAGCTAGCTTTTGCTCAAAAGCTTCCAGAGAAGAGAAACCCGCCGACCCCCTCCCAAGCTGGCCCATTGCATTCTGGGATAGATCCTATTGTTAGAGGGTTTTTTCACCCAAAAGACGCCACCTTGTAACTACTACTCCTTGCTCCACGTTGTGCCCTCTGGGGCCAAGCAGAACATTTTCAACCCTCGTTGCACATAACAGCCACTCGCATCATTAAAGACAGATCTCACATCCCCCTGAGTCTTCTAGTCCCCAAGAGAAATACCCCCAGTACCTTCAAGCAGTCCCTTCATGGCAAGAATCTGACCCTCCCTCACCAGCCTAGTAGTTCTCTGATGCTCTTCAATGCTGCCCAGAACACCCATTGCTCAGCTGTGCACCATGTGCCTGGCGCATAGTAGGTGCTTAATGAATGCTAGTTTATGCAGCCTAAGGCTGGCTGATAATACCCCTTAGATGCGGTCTGACTCTCACCTCCTAATTCTCTTTGGTTCTTTCTCCCTCAGAATCCTATGATCCTTCTCAGGTTGGTCTCTCTGGCTCCCCTTTCTCTCACCTAATACATCTTGATCTCCGAGCCAGATTTATCTTGCTTAAGCCTTTCTTTCAACATGACACTCCCCTGTATAAATAGCTATGATGAAAGCCATAATCATCAAAGCTCTTAGGTGCTAGTTAAAAAAAAAACAGAAAATTAAATCAGAGAGATGGACTGGATAAGCACAAAATAGAAATAACCAACACCAGTAGCCCCATGTTGAATAAACCTCGTCCTGTCAGTGACTGGTAGAAGGACCATCCATTTCAGAGAGGGATCCTGGGCCACAATGAGATGTGTGCATCCCATATTGTCACTGGACTAGTTGCTTTTGCTGGATTCTTTTGCTTTGTTACAAGAAAGGGTTCAATTGGGGTGGCTGGTAGGGGGAGCTGGGGTATTTCCAGAAACGGTTGTAATGTAAAAAACACAAATCAACAACAAAATTTATTTTTTTTCAATCTATGATGAATCCATGGCACAAGATCCAACCTAAATTCCTATACCTGGTTTTCAAGCTCTCCCACCCCCAATCTGACATACCTCCCAGCCCACCCAACAGAAAGCCTCACTGCTCCTTAATATCTACTCCTCTAGTTTTTCAATATCCCCCCAAAAAAACACCAACCCCCCCCCAAAATACCATGGGTATTTTTCTCCCATCCCTAAAGGATGACATGTAGATGTATGTCTATAGATGACATGTAGAATTCCTTCCAGTTTTCAGTGATTCTCTTCATATGCTCTCAACAATCCTTTATGGCCAAAACATCTACATTCCTCCGGGCTTGTATGTGAGCACCATTGGGTCTTTCCAAATGAAGGAGGCTGATGTTTGTAACCCATGACCCCTTTGACGATTGTAGCTGGCCTCCTTTGGAACTTCTCCATTTCCATTTGCTCTGGGGTGTGAGGCAATATTCTAGGTCAAGGACTGGACCAACTACCCTCGTCGGCTAAAAACATCCAGGCTATCCCAGCCACTACTTCTGGTCACCCTCAAACAAACAAAATGCAAGCATTTGAGTCACGTGGCTACCTACGCCTGGAACAAATTGTGTGTGAAAATGAGAAGTTTTCCTGTGGGTCAGAACCGAGCCCTGAGCTCCAACCCCTACTCTGATTTCCTTTTGTTGGCAACAAACACAAGGATGGAATTGCTCAATGGGGATGACTCCCTAGAGGTTAGACTCAGGATGATCCTTCCACATCTAATGGGATGTGAGCAGACGTTTAAGCCAGTCTGACACTGTCTTCAATGCTGTCATATGCCCTGGCAAGACCAGTCCATGCACAGTGCAGCACGTTCGACAGTAGGCAGTGGCACAGATGGCAGGGAAGGCTATGAGAAAGTTCAAATGGTTTGACGGTGGTGGTGGCAGTGGTGAAGAGCTTTCCTTCCCATCTCTCTCAGTGTTACTATCGGTAGTTCCCTAACCAGGTGGTCTCTGGGTAAATTCCATATGCTACCTTGGATCCAGGATTCCAAGAACATCTGAGAGAGGACCAGAGAGACAACAATGTGCCTTGGAGAGTCATGCTGACCATTACAGGCAATCCAAAAAGGAATGACAGAGCTCAATCCTCCAGCAGGAAGAGAGAGTGCTGGACCTGAGTTCAAATTCCATTTCAGACATTCACTGGCTATGTGACCCTGAGTCAGTTAATTAACTTCCCTGTGCTGGTTAATTGACTTCCCTGTGCTGGTTAATTAACTTCTCTGCCTCAGTTACTTCATCTGTAAAGTGGGAAGGCTGGGTTTGCTGGTCCCCGAGGTCCCTTCTAGCTTCAGCACTCTGCACCGTGCAAGCAAGCCCCTGGTCATGTCCTACTATCTCATCAAGTCCATTGTGAACATCTTGTATCCGCAAGTAGACTAGAAGCTCCTCGAGGGCAAGGAGCACATCTTATATTAATTTTGTATCTCTCTCAGTCCATAGCACAGTTCTTTGTTCAAGACTAGGTGCTTGAATGATGCTTTGTGAATGAATGAATGGAATGAAGGAAAAGGAAGGAAGAATGAAGGAAAAATTACCCAGCATGAGTGAGTGCAGCTGCCCAGCTGGCCTCAAGGCTCATATCCCTTGGCTGAGGCTGAAGATCTATGGTACCACTGAGTGAACGAAGCTGATGTTCATTCCTCTACTCGAGAAGTCTTCAGTGACTCTATCGCCCAATCTGTAAAGCACTAACTCCTTGGCTTGGCATTCAAGACCACCTTTCCAGTTTTAGATCATGCTATTCCTTTCCCCCATGTGCCACAGTCCAGCTGAACTGGACCCCACTATCCCCTGAGCCCTCTCCTTCTTTGGTACTTTGGCTTCCTCTGTGCCCTATGCCTGCCATCCCTAACTTCACCTTTTTGGTTCTAATACTCACTTTGAAACTCAGCTCAAATGCCACCTGCTTCATGAAGCCTTCCCTCATCCCTCTCAAGAGTGATGAACTTTTCCCCATTGGCAATCCCACAGTCCTTTGCTTTGCTCCCTCTTTAAAGGACTCATCATGCACTTTTATGTGTTCTAGTTAGCTGCGTTGGTATATTATCTTGCTAGGAGACTAAAAGCTCTGTAAAGATATCTAGACTTTGTCATTCATCCTGCTCTAAGAACAGGGCTCTACACACTGCATGTAGGTATGTGGAGTATTCGCTGATTAATAAATGCCTCCTAAATAATTAATAAATGAATTAATGAAAGAATTGAATTGAATGCTCAGAGTAAGAACCAGCTGGCCAGCTGGTCCAGACTCCTCCCCCAGGACCTGCAGACTTATTGATACTACAGTCTTACTATTAGGAGAAGAGCCGGGAAGGCAGAATAGAGAGAGGGCTGGACTCGGCATTCCAAGGACTTGCGTTCCATCCTGCCCTTGACAATGACCTGCTCCATGAACCCTCGAAAATTTAGAGAATCCCAAAACCTCAGAATTGAGAGGACCCTCAGAAGTCAGTCCCTTATCATCTCCGAGTCTCAGGCAGCTCCCTAGTTCTCATCTCCCATCGTTGGGACCACCATGCTTGGGAAATCACAAATCCCTGGTGTAATTTGAGTCTTTAGCCCATGTGGACTGGCAGCCTCTCCAAGAGATAGCAAGAGGGAAGACAAGCCCCTGGGATAAAGGGCTACATCTTCATTAGCTCATCTGCCCCCTCCACCGGTCCTCACCCTAAACACGCTCCCCAAAATAGAGAAGGGCAGACAGATGGTATGGGCAGAGTCTGGTATGTTAGGTATAGTCTGCCAAATATGTGCTTCCAGCTCTCTGGCATAGCTCAAGCTAAAATCATTAGGGTTTGGGCACAGCAAAGCTCTGGCTGGGCCTCTCTCCTCTCTCAGAACTCTGTGTCTACATCTGGGAAGCTCCCAGAAGGAAGAGTTTGGTCTAAATCATCTCAAGGGTCTTTTTAAGCTTTCAATTCATGACAGCATTTGTGCTTCCCCTCAGTCTTCTCTTTTAAGCTAGACAGCTCTGGTTGGCTCCTCTGTCTGAGATTCAGAGACTTCCACCAAACACAGGAGGCTGTTCCAGTGGAGGGTTCTACCAGGACTCCTTGCCTTCTGGCCTTTCCTATACATCACGCTGAGACCTGAGGGTCTTAGTGGACCTCAAGCTCAACACTATACAAAGGTGTAACATACCAGGTTTAAAAAAAAAAGCTAAAGTCATGTTAGGCTATATTAATAGGCATAGTGTCTAGGTGGAAGGCTGTTGTGTTCAGTTCTGTATGCCATATTATAGGAAGGGTGTTGATAAGCTACATGGAATCCATACTGGCCTAGAGATTGTGTCATATAAGGAATGACTAAAGGCACTGGAAATGTTCAACCTGGACAAGAAAAGGCTGGAGCGGGACAGGGCCATCTAGTCATTCTCCTTCCTTCCTTCCGCAAACAAGAGAACTGAGGACTCATTATGTGACTCGTCCAAGGTCACACAGGGAGTAAGTCGGAAGACCGTCATTCACCTCTGACTCCACAGATCTTCCAGGATTCACAGGGTTGTCATGTAAGTGTGAAGAAGGATTAGCTTTGCTCAGCTTGGCCCCAGCAGGCAGGACTGGAAGTCGTGGATGGGAACGACAGAGAGGCAGATTTCAGATCGATGACATCTCATTTCTAAGGCATTTTACAATTTACCAAGCACTTTTCTCCCACTAACCCTGCGAGGAGCTAATACATTTTCATCCACATTTTATAGATGAAAAGACTAAGGTCACGCAGCTTATAAATGGCTGAGCCAGGACTTGAACCCAGATCTTCTCATGCTGTTCATCCTTCCTTCTCAAAGAGGACCAGTGATGTCACAAGAGTGAAGCCTTGTTCAAAGTCAAGGCCTTTTCAACTCCCCCACACTGCCTCACAACAAAGGGTTCAGACACATTCATAAGCGCCTGCTGTATACCAGGCCCTACCTGAGGCCCAAAGACAAACCATCCCCTGCCCTCAAGGAAACACATTCGGGGGAGTGCCGGCCAGGCCCTAGACTCCTTTTAACTGACAATAAATGGAGGCATTTATGGCTTCACATACAATCATTTTCTTTTTCTTATTTGTGCTGGAACGGAGGCTTGCCAAGTTCGAAATAAATGTAAAAAGACAATACTCTGGAAGCCTGGAAGCATTGTATCCATCAGAGGTGTCATTATCTCGTTGTCTAGAACAGAGTCCTACTCAGGTTGAGATTACACTCCGAGACCTCTGGGCTCTCTGCCAAGCACAGCCCGCAAGCCTGCCTAATTGCACCCAGGCCATCAGCTCGTTAACTGCTGATTCTTCTCTTCTCTTTCTTCCCTTCCTCCTCCAGTCTTCCCCTAGACAGTTTCCAGGGTAAAGAGTCTCCCCTCCTCCCTCCTTGGTCTCATACTAATGGGATTAGCTTTCAGCTGGGTGGTCTTGGGTGTGGAGTGTGATTTATGGATTCTGGGCTGGTGGTCAAGCACTGACTCGTGCCTTCCAGTCCATGAAGGACAGATTTTTCCACCAAAGGGCCACACTTCATCACAACATTTCAAGTAGTCAAAAAAAAGTAATAGACAAATAAAAAGCTGCCAGTGAGAAGGTTTTCTGGGTTGCTGCCCTCCTTGAGTTGGGGTGATCTGAACGGATTTCTCCCCAGTCTAGTCCACGGGAAGGCCATCCTTATTACTGCCAGTCCTTTAGAGTGACAACCATTAAAAAAAACTTTAGCTGAGCAGGAGTTAGGTTTATCTCTATCCCCTGTATGCTCTCTCTAGATGGAGGAGGTGGGGGAGGGGGCGAGAATGTTGGGGAGAAGCAAGTTCAAAGGTGGTTCAGTTGCTGAGCCTGCAGTCATTCTCACTATCCAGATGCCCTCTTTGATATACACTCATCAGGAAAGACTAGTTACTCATTGGCAACAAGCCCCGACTCCCCATGCTCCTAACTCTCAGCTAGGATTGACCTTGAAATCTAAAAGGCACTGACTTTGGAGCTAGAGAACTGCCAAGACCTAGCAAGGATTTCACTTTCAGGTCTCATCTGGTGTCCAGATATCGCCTGTGTCTGGAGTTCAGCAGCTGACCAGAGAAGAAGCAGCCTAGCTCCAAGTAGAGTCAATGTCCCAAGAGACCGACAGCAGCAGCATAGGCGCATGTTGCTTCCTTCGGGAGTCCCTGAGGATTTATGCATGACTCATTCCATTTTTTAATCCAAGGAAAACACTCCGGTTCATGGAATTGGTGGGATGCCAGGTGTGATCCAGAGGTGTCAGAAGCAAAGGGAGGAAGGAGAAGGAGAAGGAGGAGGAAGAATACGGGACCAGAGGTCTTCAGAGGAGAGAGGAGGTGCGGAAAAGACAGAAGGCAGCTCCTTCCTTTGCAGAGGGAGGCATTATGGGTGTGGAATACTGCATACCATGTCAGACCCTCTCTGACATAAGAATCAAGGCCTCTTCACCTCATCACATTGCTTCCCCATTCCCTATGCCTGAAGAGGTACAGGGGAGACAACGTGGCTTCTATAGCCAGAGGACCTCTGACACTACCTGTGTGGCCTTGGGCAAGTCACTTAAACTCCTTGGGACTCAGTTTCCTCCTCTTTAAAAATGAAGAAGTCAAACAAGATGTCCTTCCAGCTCTTGCTCTAGTCTCCTATGGTCCATCTGTTGAATTCCCCATCCCTGAAAGTCCAATTCCCAGGCTCCCTTCTTTCTTGATCTTTCCTCCTCCCCCCATCACCATTCCTGTGAGCCATGTCCTGTTTTCTCACGACCTCACCTGGTTTTTCAAGTGTCTAGCGTCCTCATTCCCCTCCCCTAGGTAGAGTATAAGCTCCTCGAGGGGAGTGATTCTCACCTTTGTCTCTGTACCCTCAGCATCTAGCACAGAGGAAGGAATTAATAAATGATTGATTGATTGAGTGACTGATAATTCATGTGCTACGGAGTGTTATAATCATGGATTCCTGACTAGAGAATAAGCTCCATGAAGGCAGGAACTCTGCCTTACCTATATTTTCCACCACCCCCACCTCCTAACACAGTATTCTACATGCAGCAAGCACTGAATACACACTTGTTGAATGAACGAACCCAGAAGAGACAAGACCACAACAGAGGTCATTCCTCAGCGGACCTCCATATACATTATCTACTTTTTGCTCCTCTTACCTGCCGCTCCATCTCCTGGTTCCATGCTGTCCCCCATGCCTGACACACTCTCCCTTATCACCTCTGCCTCCAGATTTCCCCAACCTCTTTCAAGATTCAATGTAAATGCCACCTTCTGCAAGATGCCTTTCCTACTTCACTGTCCACTGCTAGTACCTGCCTTTTGAGGTTACCTTCCATTTACATCACATGTCGTCTCCCCAATTTGAACGTGAGATTCCTTGAGGGCAGACAGTAAGTGTTTAGTGAACGCCTGCTGAGAGAATGACTAAATGACACCCAAGGATTCTCGCCTTGCCTTGACTGGCTGCAGACCCCTCTCCCAGGCTCACTCACTATGTTCATGAGGGTCAGGACGTAGTTCTGGACGTGCTCCTTGCCGTGGAAGCGCACCACTGAGTCGTCCACAGCCAGCAGCACCTCGATGGTGTAGTCACCCGGCTTGGTGTGACGCCGCTTCCGCTGGGCCTCTCCCAATTGCTCCGCCACTGAGCCCAGCAGGTTGGGGAGCTCCCTGGGACCAAAGTCTGGGACTGCAAAAGGGGAAAGGCTCTGGTCAGGAAGGCATGAGAGGCTTCACCGCACACTCAGGAAGTGCGTGAACATACACACACACGTATACACACACGTACCCCTTCTGGGCTCTAGATCTGCCAAGAATTCATGTCAGGAGCCTTACTCAGGGCCAGGCGAATGCAAGGGCTCAGACCTGCTTCTTGGCCTAAAGGGGCCATACATATCTCTGAGGCAATGGGATCATCTGCAAGGGCCTCTGGGATGAGAGCCAGGACTCTGGGTTTGAATCCCAGCTCAGTCAATTATTTACTCTATGACTTTGAACAACTCACTTCTACACCCCGGGTCTCAATTTCCCTATTTATAAAATTAAAGGTTGGACTGGCTGGCCTGGATCTCCTCTGGTTGGCGCAATCTGCCCTCAAATTATCTTTCCAGGCTCAGGAAACCTTACCTCCCTTCACACACTCAGGTCCAGCGAATTGGCCTGGCTACGCCTCACATAAGACATTCTATCTCCTGCCTCTAGGTGGCAGGAAAGGGGACAGTGCTGAGGATGCCACATGCAAGCCAATCATTTTTGTTTTCATCAGCAAAAGAGAAGCTTGGCCGCCAGATGAGAAAGTTTTTCAGCCACAACTATGCACAAGATCTAGAGTGGTGCCCTACAGCCAGCTGAGGATACTTGGGAATCCTTAGCCTGGCATTCAAACCCCCTGCGATCTGATGCCTCTCATGTTTCAGCCTTAGCTTCTATTACTCTTCACCAAATACTATTTGAAGTCCCCACCAAACTGGACTACTTGCCCTGAATTTTCCCACCCCAGGACCTTTGACCACTTTTTTTCTCTATGCCTGGTATGCCCTTCCTTCAATGAATTTCCCTTTTTACTTGCTAAATTTCTGCCTATCCAAGAGTCCAACTCAAATGTCACCTCCTCCACAAAGCCATCCCTGATTCCTAAGTTGGAAACAACCTTCTCCCTTGGACCACATTTTATTTTTGCCCCATCTTTAACACATTTGTCAATCAGTCAACAAACATTTATTATCTACTATATGACAGGTGTGGGGAATACAAAGATAGTATCTAACATATCAGGTAGAATTGAGCATTGGAGGTATCTGGATATGCCTCACATCTTCCTGTTGGACAGTGGGCTCCATGACGGTGGGAACTTTGTCTCATTTAAACTTAATAATCGTCCGAATGCTCTCCAGAGGTCTCTGCACACAATAGGTGTTTAAATAGTTGGTAAAAAGAATGAACATTGAATGGCACGCTCCAATATGCAATGAATTGGTGATCTCAACCATTTGGATGTTTCCTTGGCTGATGCAAATCACCACCAATCCATGCCTGGCCATCCTTCCTGACTCTTGTCCCTGTCTTCCCTTGACTTCACTCAAAGGCGTCTACCCAACATGCCACATGCCGGAGGCCTTCCTCACTTCTCTTTTTTTAATTTTTTTTTGGAGGGGGGAAAAGCAGGGCAATTGGGGTTAAGTGACTTGCCCAAGGTCACACAGCTGGTAAGTATGTCGAGTGTTGGAGGCCAGATTTGAACTCAGTTCCTCCTGAGTCCAGGGCCAGTGCTCTCCTTCCTCACTTCTCTTGACCTTCCAAGGGCACCCATGGAGCATTTGCCATATGGTCCATCTTCTCTTTCAATTAGACATTCCTTTGATGACATTCTTGGCTCCAGTTCTTCAAAGGTCTCTATCTGGTATGTGTTGCTGGCTGCTCACACCCACCGTCCGCCTCTCCCATTGCCCTATTGACCAATGCTCATGTTTAAATTTTCAGCAGCTAGAATGTTCCATAAGCAGCTGATAAAAGACAGTGGTGGAATATTGCTATTAAGGAAATAGGGCATAAGGACTGACTCTGATAGACCCGACTCCTCTCGTCAATGCAAGGTTCAAAGACAGCTCCAAAAGACTCAGGATGGAAAACGTTATGCACATCCAGAGAAAGAATTATGGAGTCTGCATGCAGACTGAGGCAAACTTTTTGCTCTCTCTTTTTTTTCCCCCCTTTTTTATTTGGTTTCATTTCTCCTTTCTCATGATTCATTCCATTGGTTATAATTCTTTGTTACAACTGGACTATTATGTAAATAAGTTCAACGTGAAGGTATATGTAGAATCTACATTGGATTACATGCCGTCTTGGGGGGAGGGGGGAGGAGAGGGAGAGAGAGAAAATTTGGAACACAAAACTTGAGGAACTGAGTGTTGTAAATGAAAAATAAAAAAGAAATTTTTAAAAATTAGGCTCTGCTGACTTGATAAACAGTAGGTACTTACTAGGTACTTGTTGAATGAATGAATAAACAAAGAAATGAAAGGGCTATCTACTAAGACAGACACGATTCTGCTGGTGGACAGAGCTGATGACGTCATGGCTCCCTGAAGGGCTGAAATGAGTAAGCTCATTCATTCTGAGCAGGACCACCATTAAGCTATCTTTGGCCAGAACCAATGTTTCTCCAAGGATTTCTCAGGCGTGGCACATTCCGGACATGGAGTGTCGAGGGATGTGGAACACAGCTGCCCTGAGCAGCCAGCTGCCTGCACAGCCCCAAGCTCCTCCAATAACTGCTGACCAAGGGTCCCCCTCTGGATGCTTGTCATTGCTCTAGCAAAATTCCCTAATCCTTTGGCTGGGGAATGCACACATCAGGGAGGCCCGGGCCTTTCCCTTTTTTTGGCAGCTGACCCACAGGAAACCTCTGAGTCCAGCAAGACAGAGAGTACCTGTGTCAAGGAACTCTGGAGACCTGAGTCAGGAGCTAACCATAATGGACAGCAGCCACATTGGCGCTGAGGTCAGAATGGGGAGAGAAATCTAAGGATTCTCCCCACTCTAGCATCTTACACTCTAAAATCCCTCCCCATCCCCCACCCCCTGCCCCGTGCTCTGACATTCTATGTTCTAAGGCCTCTCTGAGCAGCTAGGTGGTGCTGCAGAGGATAGAGTGCTGGGCCTGGAATCAGAAAGACTCATCTTCCTGAGTTCAAATCCAGCTGTGGGACCCTGGGCAAGTCACTTCACCTTATTTGCCTCAGTTTCCTCATCTGTAAAATGAGCTAGAGAAGGAAACGGCAAACTACTCCAGGATCTTCGCCAAGAAAACCGTAAATGGGGTCAGGAAAAGTTGGACACAAGTAAACAACAACAAAGGTCTCTCTAAGCTCTGGCATTCAAGGGTCTCACATTCTTCATAACTCTGATATTCTGTAGGATAGACTCATAATCATAGTAGCTAGTATGCACACAATGCTTTAAGTTTTATAAATCACTTTGGATTATCACAACAACGCTGGGAGGTAGATTATCCCCATTTTACAGATGAGAATACCAAAGCAGACAAAAGCCAAGTGACTTGATCGGGGTCACACAGCTAGTAAGTGCCTGAAGCAGGATTTGATCTCAGATCATCCTGACTCCAGGTCATTTAACTTCTCTGTGCCTCAGTTTCCTCATCTGTAAAATTGGGTTAAAGTCCCTGTAGCACTTAATTCATTGTGTGGTAGTGAGGCTCAAATGGAATAATGTCTGTAAGGGCATCATAATCTTTAAAGTGACATTTAAATGTGAACCATTATTATTCAATTTGTTAATATCCTTTAGAGCAGAGGTGTTTTGTTTTGTTTTATTTTTTACCAGGGGATCTGCCACCTGTAGACAGATTTGAGGGGGGCCCGTGAACTTGTTTTTCAAATATTTTTGATAACTATATTTCAATATTAAGGTTTTTTGGTAATCTTATGTATTTTATTTTATGTATTTATTTTATTTATTCCTTGAAGAGGTCCATAGGTGTCACCAGACTGCCAAAGGGCTCAGTACCCCCAAAAGCATAAGTATCCCTCATGTAGAAGGTCCTTGAGGCCTGTGACCTGCACATCAGAACTCACAAGAGGCCTCCCCAGCCAAAATCCCCATGTTAAGCCCAGTGATCAGGTAGCCTGACTTTCATGCCAAACCCACTGTTTGCTATGGGGCAGGCAGAGCCCCAGGCTCTGGCTCCTTCACCAGCTCCAATTCAAATTAATTCAATGAGCCCTTATTAAGTATCTACTGTGTGCCAGACATTGAACAAGGCACTAGTTATACAAAAACTAAAACTGGACAATCTCTGCCCTCAAGGAGTCTACACTCTATGGATAGAATCATTCATTCTTCTGCTCTCCAGGCCAAATATCTTCCATCAAGAGCAAAGATTTAGAGATGGAAGGGACCTTGGAGGATATCAAGTCCAACCCTCCCTCTCTCCTCTCCCAGCCTGGAGTCAGAAAGATCTGAATTCAAATCTAGCCTCAGACACTTACTAGCTGTCTGAGCAAGTCACTTCACCCTGTTTGCCTCAGTTTCCTCATCTGTAAAATGAGCTAGAGAAGGAAATGGCAAACCAATCTGGTATCTTTGCCAAGAAAACCCCAAATAGGGTCACAAAGAACTGGACATGACTGAAATGACTGAACAACAACAAAATAATCCTATGATTTAGGGTCAAAAGACTGGGCTTCAAATCTCAGTCTTGGAGACAGTTAGAGAGCACGGTGGATAGAGAGCTGTACCTGGGCTTAGGAAGACCTGAGTTCAAATCAGACCCTCAGACACTAGCTGTGTGACTCTGGACAAGTCACTTAATCTCTGTTTCCTCATCTGTAGAATGGGGATAATAATAGCACCCACCCATCCCCCAGGGTTATTGTGAGGAACAAATGAGGGAATATTTGTAAAGCACGTAGCACGGTGGCTGGCACATAGTAGGTGCACATAAACATCAATGATTGTGCCTGGCACATAGCAGGTGCTATATAAATGCCAACTATCACCATCATCATCAATTTGTCAATATCCTTCCTGAAATGTGGCACCTGGAATTGAACAAAACTTTCTAGATGTGGGCAGAGGGCAGAGAAGTTGTCACCTTTCCTCACTCTCAGCCCTGTTTACTCTAATGTAGCCCAAGAAAGCAACGGCTCCTGGTGGCTCTCGTGTCCTTGCGTCAGTTTATCTTCAGTCCAAAGTTCGCCATTGAGCCCCAGTTCCCTGGGTCTCACATTTGTAGACGCTTAGTCTTCCTTGCTAGAATTCAAATGCTCAGAGACTTTCTTTCATCAGAGCACCAAGTCTTTGTAAAGTACATTACTTAGTAGGTAAGTGGACTCTGATCCCTTGGCCATGGACCCCAGGGGAATATCCCAACATGTTCTAGTGGGGAGAGTCTTTATCAGACACACGGAGACCATCAGGAGCCCCCAGTGAAAAGGCTTTGGCTCAGTAGAGAACATTAAATACAGCTGGGCTCCAAACTAAATTCTCTTCTGGCACCCCGCCCCTAGTCTCTAACTTTGGCCTAAGGTTCACTCCTCTTCATCAGCATCATCCTGAAAATAACTGAGCCTGAGGCATGGGAGTTCGAGAAATTCTTTCCCTATTTTTGCCTCCCACCCCTTTTCTTTCTAAAGAAGTAGCACTGTAGGCTGGTGGCCAAGTCTTTGGCAAATTCCAACACAGTGTCCTCCGAACCCATAACTCCAAGTTCAGGGTAGAATGGAAGGCAATAGTGGTCAAATGAGAAGGAGGAAAAGGTAGGGGAGGAAAAGATCCCTTTCTCCTACACCCCAAACCCTAACTTAGCCCGATGGACCCCCTTTGGCTTCTATTCTCGGAGACCATGGCATTGGGTGGTTGGTTTTCCATTACTGAAGGTCATAGGATCATCCGGAGCAGGAACGGATCTTCAAGGTCTTGATTTTACAAATGAGGAAACCGAGACCCAAAGTCAGCCAGGTAGCGAGCAGCAGGATTTGACCTCTAAGCTCAGTGCCCTTTCTATGCATCCTTCAAGCACAGGCATTGACTGAGCACCTACAATGTACCTACCAGGTGCTGTACAAACTGCTGCAGATGAAAAACCAAAAATGAAATAATCCCTGTCCTCAGAGATTACTTTCTGCTCAGAGGGGAAGGGGGCAGGGGCAACATGGGCTCA
Organism: Phalanger gymnotis; assembly: GCA_028646595.1. NCBI lineage: Eukaryota > Metazoa > Chordata > Mammalia > Diprotodontia > Phalangeridae > Phalanger > Phalanger gymnotis. The sequence continues at coordinate 24,270,974 of CM053624.1, read as the reverse complement.
TCTAATTAAACACAAAATAAATACAAAGCAATTTAGGTCAGGCCGCAAGAATTTATTAAGCGCTGATTACGTGTCAGACTCTGGGCACACAAAGAAAGACAAAAACAACCCTTGCTAGGGGACTCATTAGATTTCTGACTTCTGAAGTCCCTTCCAGCTCAGAGATTCTGTGATTCTATAATGAGAATACTGGAATAACAAAAATAATAGCTGACATTGACATAAGCCCAAATTCCAGAGGCAGGGGAGTTCGAGGGGCAGCGCAATATGCCTGGAGTCTCTGCATCCCAATCCCATGTCTGGGTACCTGTCAGTTTTGTAGCCATGAACAAGTCATTTAATTTCTATGAGCCTGTTTCCTTATCTGTACAACTGAGGCACTATTTCCCATAGTATCTACCTCACAGAATGGCGGTGAGGATCAAATATGAAGTCAGAAAATACAATACAAATGTCAATTATCCTTATTATTATTATTTTATTATGCAGCATTTTCAGCTTAGAAAATGCTTCATACACATCATCTTATCTGGGTTAAACCACGGGTTAAACTAGGTATGTGACCCTGGGCAAGTCACTTAACTGTTTTGTGACTTGATTTCTTCATCTGTAAAATGAGACAGTTTGCCTGGATGCCCTCTAAGTTCCCTTCCAGCCCCAAATCTATGGCCCTATAACCCTCATAACTACCCTGAGGTACTATAGGTATTATTATATTTCAATCATATATCATTTCTCAGATGAGGAAACCAAAGCACAAAGAAGTGTGAATTAATTGTTCAAGGTCAAGCAGGAAATAAGGGTTAAGCTAAGACTCCAACTCAGGTCTTCTGACTCTTGAGTCCAGGGCTCTTTGCACTGGTTCACATCACCAGAACCACAGCTTCATTCTCCCCAAAGGACACGATGGTTTGCCTTTTCTGACCAGAAGGGCAATTGAATTAATTTAGCCCCAGGAGGCTAACCACCAACCAAGTTCCAGGTTGAGGTCTAAGCCAGCACACCAGCCTCCTAGAAAGATTCCAAAGGGAGCCACCCTGCCAGCCCAAAGAGATAAGACCAGTCCCCCAGGGCTGCCCCTTCACCCACCAACTCAAAGATCTTCCCCACGGCCTCTGACCTTTTCTCTCTTTTATTAGCAGCTCTTAAAGAGCAGCTGGTGCCTTGTGAAAAGCTTCTATTTTAAGACAACTGAGCCTTGGGGTTTCCGTGAGTTTCCCAATCCCATCCTCAGCCACTCCCAAGCTACTGGTTTCAAGAAAGAGCATGCCTGTTCTAGAAGATCACCATCTCTCTATATAAATATATCTTCACACCTTCTTCTGGCCCAAAGGCACCTCCTGGCAAGGTTCAATTAGGGGCAAGCGCTTGGCCAAAGGCTGCAGAGCAGGATCAACTTTAGGATGAGACTAGGGAAATTGACCATTCCCCAAGTGATCCCTTGAAAGGTCCATGAGCTTGTCTAGGGGGATGACCAACTCTTACCTGCTAGGATTAAACAGATCAAAGGTCTCTGCAGAAGACAGTAAGGGAAGAAAACAAAAAGCAAGGGCCCTGAGACAAAAGCAACAGGAAGGGCCTGCACATTTTCTCAAAACATGGAGCAGAACTAGCTGATAAGCAGGACTTAAGGTGTTATTTTCTTCAGTATGTTTTTTAGTATTTTTTGGGTCTCCTTTAGCAAGTCATTGATTTATTTTTCATGGTTTTCTCTCATCCTTCTCATTTCTTTTCCCAATTTTTCCTCTACTTCTCTAACTTGCTTTTCCAAATCCTTTTTGAGCTCTTCCATGGCCTGAGACCAGTTCATGTTTTTCTTGGAGGCTTTTGTTGTAGGCTCTTTGACTTTGTTGATTTCTTCTGGCTGTATGTTTTGGTCTTCTTTGTCACCAAAGAAGGATTCCAGAGTCTGAGACTGAATCTGGGTGCATTTTTGCTTCCTGGCCATGTTCCCAGCCACTTGACCCTTGAGTTTTTCATTGGGGTATGACTGCTTATAGAGTAGAGAGTTCTATGTTCCAACCTTGGGGGGATGCGCCAACTCTGCCATACCAGCACTCCTCCTTCCTCAAGAACCCCCAACCAGGACTGGACTTAGATCTTCAGCAGGCTCTGCACTCCTGCTCTGATCTACCACTTAATTCCTCCACAAGGTGGGCCTGGGGCCAGAAGCAACTACAGCTGTAGTTCTGTAACTGCCCCACCTCCGCTGCCCCCTGGGGCAGTGGCTGAACTGCAAACTCCCTGTCCCCAGCAGCTTTTCCCACTAACCTTCTCTGTTGTCTTTGGTGTTTTGTGAGTTGAGAAGTCTGGTAACCGCCACAACTCACTGATTCAGGGTGCTAGGGCACGCTCCGCCGGGCTCCTGGTCTGGTTGGTCCATGCCGCCCACACTGGGCTCTGCTCTGCTCCGCTTCCCTCCCAGCTCTGTGTGGGATAGACCTTACCCAGAGACCATCCAGGCTGTCCTGGGCTGAAGCCCTGCTTCCCTCTGCTATTTCGTGGGTTCTGCAGTTCTAGAACTGGTTCAGAGCCATTTTTTATAGGTTTTTGGAGGGACTTGGCAGGGAGCTCGCGCTAGTCCCTGCTTTCCAGCCACCATCTTGGCTCTGCCCCCAAAAATGCCTTTTCAGTCTGAATTTGAGGAGCACATGCTCTGCTAACTGTGTAGAGAAGTTCATGGACACCTTGGTAATTCTGGCCAGTCATTTTCATGAGCTCCAATGAGGAAAGGCATAGGAAATCCTGACAAGTAACAATCTGATGTCTACTTAGTCCGTCACAGAGATCCTGTGGCAAGCCTATTCAAGTTAATTTCTCGTTGGCCATCCCACCAACTCCGGGTCTGCGTGTCGCACCTCCCAGGATCCAGCCTCCGCTGCTAATGTTCCATGTCCAAGCCCCGATGGACCCCAACTCGATAAGCAGGACTTAGCACAGTGCCTGGTACATAGCAAGCATTTAATAAATGTTTGTTGACTGACAAAATGTTTACGGACTGACGATAGGAAGAAGCTCGAATAGAACAGTAGCACAGGATAGGAGATACAGTACTACATCCGAATTCAGATCTTGTCCTTCATTTTATAAATGAAGAAACTGAAGCCCAGGTAGCTTAAGTGACTTGCCCTCAACTACAATCCTAGTAAGCACCAGAGCCAGGATCTGAGCCCAGGTCCTCCAGATTCTAAATTCAGAGCTCCTTCCATGGTACTATGTAGCCTACTTCCAAGGTCTGCACTGAACCCAACGACCCTAAGGGAGGGGAAAGGAAGAGACCACTGATAGGCGAGATATCAATTGGCCAAGAAGCCTTCTTTCCAATGTGGTCATTGTTACATAGTTGTGGATATGCCCCAGGTTTGTTCAGGAAGGGAAGGAGGGAAGGAGGGAGGGAGGGAGGAAGG
>CM053624.1:24249309-24267067 GCA_028646595.1 Phalanger gymnotis | reverse complement strand
AGTCTTTCACAACATGAGTATTGTGGAAGGGTTATACATAATAATATCCATGGGGCCCATGTTGAATTGCTTGACTTCTTAGGGAGGGTGGATGGGAAGGGAACAGGGGAGAGAGGAAGGGAAAGGGGGATGGGAAGGGAATGGGGTGATGGAGGGGAGGGCAGACTGGGGAACAGGGCAACCAGAATGTATGCCATCTTGGAGTGGGGGGGGGGGGAGGAAATGGGGAGAAAATTTGTAATTCAAACGCCTGTGAAAATCAATGCTGAAAACCAAACATGTCAAAAATAAAGAAAAAATAAATAAATAAATAAAAATTAAAAAAATTAAAAAAAAACTTCTAAAAAGCTTAAGATGGCACCAAGACTTTTGGGACATCCAGTATATGGTTCTACATGAGTGGCCTTGTGATGGTATGGGTTGGGATGGGACGGGATGGGATGGGATGGGGTGGGGTGGGGTGGGGTGGGGTGGGAAGGCAATATGGCCATACACTGACTTAGAAAACCACAGAATAACGTTCACTGTGTTGGACTGTATTTTGATTTATTTTGTTAAACATTTCCCCGTGACATCTCCATCCAGTTGGGGCCTTCCTCCCAGGGTTGGCAGACCGCACCCTGAGGAAGGCAGCAGGTCTGCTGCCCCTAGCATATAGAGCATGAGGAGCTGGTCTTGGAATCAAGAAGAGTGAAAATAGCTAACATGCAAATAGCCCTTTGAGGACAGCACCTTCCCTATGTTATCTCATCTGATCCGTGTAACAGACTGGTGAAGCAGGGACTAGGAAGGAAGACCTTTAAGACCTGTCTCTCACACATACAGGCTCTCTGACCCTAAGCAACCTCTCATCCCACCCCATTCCCAGGATACTATGGAAGACTAGAAATCACAGTATAGTCTCTAAGCTGCATTGATAAAGGGAGTTAGTTTCCTTACCCAGAGTTCCCTGCACTAATAAATCACAGGTCCAGTCAATAATAATAATAATAAAGACATGAGGGAGGCAGAATGGGAGAATGGAGAGCCGTGGACCAAGGGCTGGAGGCCTGGGATCAAACGTGCCGTGTCATTTACTAACTGTGAGACTTTGGGTAGTTCACTTAACCTGAGCCTGAGTTGGGGGGAAGATATTGATATCAGCTACCTTCCTTTATAAAGCAGCGTGAGAGGTCATTACCTGCCCATTGTCACACAGCTAATACAGTCATATAAATATTATTATATAACATTAATATATTGCATAATTTATACGTAACAACAATAGGTCAGGATTTGAACCTTGGGCTCTAAGCCCGGCACTGGATCCATTCCTCCATCCATCCTTTAATAAGGTATAAGCTACTTGAGAAGGGAGTGTTACACTTCTATATATCCTGAGTGCTTAATACAATGCCTGGCATACAGTAAGTGCTTAATAAATGCATGTATATGGATTGATTCATTGTACTTAACCCCAGGCCCTTAAATAGAACGGTTCCAGATCTTGGGTTCTGGTGGAAGGGTCTTTGAGAGCCCAGAGTTAACATCTACATCCCAAAGAGGCATTGGGATGGGATATCAGTAGAGGGCATATCTTTAAGAAAGAAAGGTCTCCATATTTTATGCCATCTTCCCCTCCCCGTTGATACACATAAAATGATAATGATAATAACAGTGAGTGGTTATATAGTACCTACTATGTGCCACACACTGTGCTAAGCACTTGACAAATATGGTCTCATTTGATCTACGTAACAACCTTGGGAGGGAAGTGCTACTAATATCCCCATTCTACAGATAAGGAAACCGAGGCAAGTAGATGTTAAATGACTTGCCCAGGGTAACACAGCTAGGAAGTACTTACGATTGGATTTGAATTCAAGACATCCTGACTCCAGGCCCAGCACTCCATCTACTCTACCATCCAGCTGCCCCCTGACTTAAAAGGGTAAGTTGGCGCAATTGGTAGTACAACGGGGATTGAGTCAGAATGTCCCAGCTGCAGCCTGGCTCTGCTAGGACCTCAGACTAGTCACCATGATTTTATATCTCCAAGCCTCAGTTTTAACTTCTGTGAAATGGGGATCCTCGAATCCTTTACCTCCCTCACAGGGTTGTTCTGACAAAAGCACTTTATAAACCCTCCTGCCTCTGCCACTACCCACGAGACCTTGGGGCCAGTCATCTCATTTCCCTGGGCCTCAGTTTCCACATCTATAAAATGAAGGGTTTGGGTTACATGGGATCTTAGACTCCTTCTGGTCCTAGAGCTATGATCCCAACATCCCACTATAAATATAGGAGCTCTTACTAGGATTCAGACCCATCTGCTGGTGAGTAGGCTCCATTATTGACAACTCACTATATAACCTTGGTTAAGACACTTCCCTTTCTCAGCCTCATTTTCTCCATCTTTAAAATGTGGGAGCTGACCTGCAGTTTAAAAAAAAAGTTAAAGGGCATGTGGACAAATCCTAGCACTGGGGTGGGACCTTAGGCAAGACAGATGAAATGATAGACACATACATACATACATACATACGTAGATGAATAAATGGATGGGTGGATTGATAGATACAGACAGATGGATGGATGAATAAATGGATGATGGAGAGAGAGATAGAGAGATGCATGGATGGATGAATAGATGGATCAACGCATATAGATGATACATACATACATACATAGATGGGTGGATGGATGACTAGATGGATTACGGATAGATATAGATGACAGATAAATAGATATATGAATAGATGGATAGGTAGATATAGATAATAGATGAGATGGATGGATGGATAAATATAGATGATAGTTACACATATATATACATATAAACTATCGTTATGAGTCCTCCAATCCTATGATCTCACGAACTCCAAAATTGGCTCCCAAATCCTGCTTTGATTCAGGGTACCAAAATCAAATCTGTAAAAAACCAACACAGCCTAACATTTTGGGAAGGAACAATCGCTGTCTGTGACAAAATAAATACTGGTCAGTCTGGACAAATACCAACTGGCTGGCGACTGTAATTGTGTCTTTGTATCACACTCAACCCCGTGTGTAACATGCGGTGCAGTAAACCATGCCCCACCCCCACTCCCAAAGTCCAGACAAGGCAGGCATTATACCCTGGGAAATTATAGTCAATTACTGGGTTAGTCACCAGAGAAAAAAGAAGAGAAAAATGCATTTGTGAAGGATTTTAAGGTTTGCAGAGCACGTTAGGAACATTATCTCATTTGATGCTCACAAGAACCCAGCGAGGCAGATGCTATTATTATCCCCATTCTACAGAAGTAAAGTGCCTTGACCTGGGTCACATAATTAAAAAGTGTTTGAATCAGAATTTGAACCCAGATTTTCCTGGAGCCAAGTCCAGGGCTCTACCCATCGTGGCGCCAAGCTGCCTTTTCCAGAGCAAACCAAGGTCAATGGTTCAAGCCATCAGCATTTATTAAGTGTCCACTGTGTACACTAGGCATTGGAATTAGAAACACAATGAATTAAACAATCCTGCCTCACAAGGACCTCACATTCTAACTGAGGGCAGATCCCATGGAAGCAAGGAGCTGAGGAGAATTCCGAGGGTCAGCAGGGACCAGGCAGATCATAGTGCTCTTGCCTCTGACCCCACCCCCACCCCAGAACTTTCATCCCAGCCAGAGCTGAGGTCAAGATAGCAGTTTGAGCCCTGGCTCTCTACAACATTTATCCCTAGATAAATCATAGCCAGCTGGGGAGATCAGGGCAGGAACCCCTTCTTTACCTAGAATCAAGAGATTTGGAGCTGGAAGGGAGCTCACCAATAATGTTTTGATGAGTACATTTCAATATACTTGCTTCCCTTTATAATCCTGTGGATTTAATTTTATGCATTTAAAATATGATTTTAAGGAGTCCAACTCCCTTGTTTTATAGACAAGGAAACTGAGGCAAGCGAGGGACAAGGGACTTACTCAGTCACACAGCTAGTAAGTGTTTGAAGCAGGATTCGAACTCAGGTCTCCCTGACACCAAGTCCATCTTTCCATGCATTACACCAGAAGGAGAAATACAGAAAACGAAAGAACTCTCCTCCCTCAGGGACTTCAGACAGAGGCATCAGGACCACCCAGAGCAGAAAGCGCCATCAGGTATAGAATTTCAAACTTGGAGAATGTCAGGGGAGGGATCTGGGAAAGGAGAATACAGAATGCCGGAGACAGAAGGGAGAGACCGAAGGGAGGGCAGAATAAGGAATGCCAAGTCTGGAACAAGACTGTCACAGTGGCCAAGGGGCTTAGAACATAGAATATCCCACCCAGAAAGGACATTGGAACACAATTGCCAGAGGACCACCAATCTGCTCATTTTACAGCCAAGGAAATGGAAGCTGAGAACGGTCAAGAGACTTGACAAAGGTCACACAACTAGTCAGTGACAGGGCCAGGACACAAAGCCAAGTCACCTGGTTCCAAATTCAATGTTTTTTTCCACTGCTCTCTACAATGTCCCATCCTGGCCCCGCCCACCCACCCCCTACAAGAGCAGACTCTGGCAGGAATATCTCCAGAGACGTCCTCACATGGCTGGCCAGCTATTCTTCCGTAGGGCATGGAGCTCCTAGCAAACCCAGCAAGAAACAGTCTCTCTTGCTTATGCCAAGAAGAGAAAAGAGCCAGCTTCATGGAGCTTCAGGGTCTAGGACAGAGACGCACTCACGCCCTGAAAGTAGTTTCAAAGTAGGCACTTTACACATGAGAAAACCGGCAAACAAAGGTTGTGACTTGCCTATCTGAGGATGGGTTTGTACTCAGGTCTTTCCGACTCCGGGCCCAGTGCTCCATACACTGGACCCTCTAGCTGCTTCTGGGGGTAAGATTATCCCCATTTTACAGATGCATAAGCAAAGGTTAAGTGCCTCGGCCAGGGTCACACAGCTAGTGAGAACCTGAGGCTGGATTTGAAGTCAGGTCCAAATCCAGTGATCTATCTACTAAACCACTTAGCTGCCTCTGAACGGGGACAGCATAATTCCCATTTTATGGATGAGAAAATGAGGTCCATAGCAGGGAAGTGATTTGCCCACAGGCACGCAGGGCATGAGTGGTAGAGCTGGATTAGAACTCAGGTCCTCTTCCTGAGACGCCAGGATGGAATTCCAGTGGCTTCTTCCCACTCCCTCTTGACTCTGAATCCAGGTCCCTTTCCACAGCCCTCTAAGGTGTCTCTTCCATTGTAAAAGTCCACAAGTGTCCACCAGTCCTCCAAACAGTCACAGGTGTCCCGCTTCCCAGGGCCCCAAAGAGCCCAATGAGGTGGGCACACCACCTTGAAGTCACCTTCCCAGAGGGCCCTGGAGACACGGGAACAGAGAGTACCACCCAGAGATGACCTCGAAGGGCTGTCCCTGTACATCCTGGCCAAGCACTTATGTCTCTGACTCCATGACCAACTCGATAGGCAAGCCAGCCCACCCACCATGGAAACCTCCCAGCTGTGAATGGTTTTCTCGTCCTGGGCTCCTTGTGACCTCCATTCAGCAAACCCTTCGAGCCGGGGACAACCTCAGACATCACAGAGCCCAGACCCCTCCTTTACCAGCTGGGAAGACTTAGGGGCCAGAGAGGGGGACAGACTTTCTCAGGATCACACAGCTAGTTAGTGGCAGAGCTGACATGAGGAGCCAGGCTAGTCATTTCTGGGTTTCCCCAGAGACTGTCACCCTGCTGCATACTCAATTAGCATTTTAACAAGTGCTTGCTGAATTGAACTGAAAAAGGTGAACCAGAAAGAACCTTAGGACTTAGAACACAGAAGGCAGAACATTGGAGATGGAAAGGACCAAAGAACTTTGGAGTATAGAACATCAGGGCTGGAAGAGTTTTTAGAAAGGAGAGTAGAATATCACAGCTGTAAAGAACCTTGGAACAGATAATTTCAGATCTAGAAGGAGCTTAGAACTTAGAACATAGAATGTAGGAGCTGGAGAGGATCTTAGAACATAAAATATAGAATGTCAGAGGTGGGAGGGATCTTGGAACTTGGAATGGAAGAGCTCTAAGCACTTTAAGACAGGAAATGTCAGAGCTGAAAGGGGTCTTAGAACCTAGAACACAGAATGTTGGGATGGGAAGGGACTTTAGAATACACAACACAGGATGTCAAAGATGGAAGGGGCTTTAGAACATAGAGTGCTGTATTTCAGTCTGAGCTTCTCATTTGAGAAAGGTGAACTGTGCTCCAAGGAAGGCAGCCAGGATGGTGAGGGGTCTAGAGACTGTGTCGAATGATCTGTTTAGCCAAAGAAGAGAAGGAGGTAGAGAGAGAAGGAAAGGACATAGCTTTCTTTAATTATTTGCAGGGCTCTCCTCTTAACAAATTTTGGTTGAATCGAGAAGGAGGAGGAGGACGAAAAGGAGGAGGAGGAAGAGGAGGAGGAGGAGGAAGAGGAGGGGGGGAATTTGGACCAGCCAGATGGGACAGTGAATAGAGTGCCAGGCCTGGAGTCAGGAAGACCTGAAGTCAAATCCAGCCTCAGACACTTACTAGTTGTGTGACCCTGGGCAAGTCACTGTTTGCCTCCGTAAAATGAGCTGGAGAAGAAAATGGCCAACTACTTCAGTATCTCTACCAAGAAAACCCCAAAAGGAGTCATGAAGTGACGGACATGACTAAAAAACAACTAAACAACAAAATAATAATAAAACTAGCTAGTATTTATATAGTACTTACTATGTGCCAGGCACTGTGCTACACGCTTAACAATTACTTTCCCATTTGATCAATAGAATTGAATTACGAAGAAACAAGAACGCTAGAGAAAGGACTAGGTTTGTTCCGCTTGGCCCCACTGGGCAGAATCAGGAGCAGTGGGTAGAAGTCATGGAGAGCAGACTTCAGTTTGATATAAGGGGAAAACTTCCTACCAATCTGAGCTCCCCCAAAGTAGAAGTGGGCTACCTCGGGATGTAGTGAACTGCCCTTCGCCAGAGGTATTCAAGCACAAGTCGGGTAACCATTGCTGAGGATGAAGGCTGTGATAGGCGTTGATCAAATAGGAATGCGTTGGACTAGCGGACCCCCTGCCCTTCCTTCTGACTCAGCCGCTCTTGGTTTTGGAGATTCTAAATGGCTGAGCTGGGATGAGATTCCAGATCTCCTGGCTGCCTTCCACTATAACAAGAGCTGGAGTTGAAATGAGTCTCAGGGAACGTCTAGTCCAAAGCCTTCCTTTTACAAAGCAAGAAAGCAGGGAGCAAAGAGAGGATGCAGCTTGACCAAGGTCACACAGAGATTAGGCTAAGGCAGGATTCAAACCCAGGTCCCCTGACTGCAAATCTAGTCCTCTTGCCACTCACCCATGCTGCCTCTTCTCTATGGCCCAAATAACATTCTAACGAGGAAGGGACGGGGGGGGGGGGGAAGAATAATGACAGATTGTCTTTGCTCTCATTGTTGCACACGATGTCGTAAGTTCTTGGATTTCTACTTCAAGTCCCTGTTGTTAAGCCCTAACTTGGAAAACACACAAAGAAAAATCTGAGGACCCAGTGGGAGCTGTCCATGGCAGACGCCCACAGAAGCAGCCATTGGCGTGGCTCACTCAAGCGAAAGCCTGGGGGATTCTGGGACTGAATATGTCCAACCTAACGTAGGTGGCCAGAGGAGCTGCTGGGGCACATCAGGTCTGCCAGGGCACCAACCCAAGCCCAGAGAGAGCCCATGGCTCCTTATACTGGGCTCAAACCACCCCATAGCCTCAGGGGCTGGGCAGGAAAGGAGGGAAAGGCTGCTTTCAGAAACAAAGCCAAGAACTGAGCAACACAGAATCATGGCATCTCAGGTATCCTGCTCCACCTCTGATTACCTGGGTGACTGTGGTCAAATCATTTCACCTCTACTTCTTCACTTGAAAACAAAGCCAGGCCAGCTAGGTGGCACAGCAGATAGAGCACTGGCCCTGGAGTTAGGAGGACTTGAGTTCAAATCTGACCTTGAACACTTGACACTTATTCACTGTGTGACCCTGGGCAAGTCACTAAACCCTGATTGCCTCAACAATAAAAAAAATGAAGGGTCTGGACTAGATGGCCTCTGAGGTCCTTTCTAGCTCTAAAACTATGATCCTTTTTCTTCTATAAACTCTTTTTGCTTTTCTTTTTTTTTTTAGAGGGGGGAAAGGCAGGGCTTGCCAAGGTCACAGAGCTAGTAAGTGTGTCTGAGGCCAGATTTGAACTCAGGTCCTCCTGACTCCAGGGTTGGTGCTCTATTCACTGCACCACCTAGCTGCTCCTCTTCTATAAACTCTTAATGTTTACAAATCACCTTCCTCACAACAACCCTATGAGGTAGGTAAGACAAGAATTGCTGTTCTTTTTTTTTTTTTACAGATGAGGAAACTAAGGCTAAGGGAGCTGGGGAAGAGGAGAATTCCATAAGAGACCACTGGTGTTTCTGGCAAGATAAGTTCCTTCCTTTTTTTCTGGTGAACTCTGGTGTTCAATAACCTTCCAGGGCTCCCTACTGCCTGCTAAGTAAAGTCCAAACTTATTAGCCCGGAAAGCATAACCGAACGTCCATATCCTTTGACCCAGAAATCCCATGCTGGGGCATAGATCCCAAGGATATCAAAAACAGGAAGGTCCCACATGCCACAAAACATCCCTGGCAACACTTCTTAGGGTAGGAAAGAATCGGAAACAAGGCAGGTGCCCATTGACTGAGGAAGAGCTAAACAAATTTTAGTAGGTAAATATGATGGATTATGTCTATGCCATAAGGAATGAAGACTACACAGAACGCAGGAAAACCTAGGAAAAACTTTTCTGAACTGATGCAGGATAATGGAAGCAGAACCAGGACACGGAGATATACAGTGAGTACAAAGATGTAAATGGAAAGACCAAAAAACCTTAAATTTGTTTAATTATAATGACCAAGCTCAGCTCCAAAGATGAGATGAGGGACTATGGCAGGGAACATTATGGACACTGTCAGATTCATTTGATAAGTACATTACTTTTGCGAGATTGCCTTGTTTTCTCTTTCATTTTAATTTTTTGTTACAAGGGATAACATAATAAGCAGGGAAGGGAAGAGGGATGTATTTGGAAAAAAATATAAATAAAAATTAGATTTATAAAAGAAAGCTAAATAATGATGAAAAGTCTCATCCCTCTTCTGTGGGACAGTCTTGTATTATGAAGGTGACCCTGGCTGTGTCACCTAATCATAGCCTTAGTGTGAGTTAAAGACAGCTCTGATGACAAGCTGGTGCCTCTCAATCCTTTATATATGACACTTTAAAGTTTATCGAGTGTTTTACAGACCCTCACAACATCACTCCTAACAATCACTTTGATCCTGGGAGATGCTATCATCATCCCATTTTACAGATGGGGAAACTGAGGCAGATAACTATTAAGTGACTTGCCTTGGTCACACAGCTACTAAGTGTTTGAGGCCACATGTGAACTCAGGTGTTCCTGATTCCAGGCCCAGCATTCTATCCACTGAGCCACCCAGCCTCCTTAAAGATTAATCCCCCATCAAAAGGCAGCACGTCAAAAAAAGAGGCTCGTACCTGGATTCTCATCTCTGCCAATGAGCTGTTTGACCCTGAGCAAGTCTCATTACTCTTAAATAGAAATAGGAGCCACTAACCCTAGAAAGATCCCCAGAGGCACACATTCACTTAGAAAACCACAAATTAACATTACTGTCCATCTGCATTTATTTAGTTATGTATTTATGTTAAATATTTGTTTATCACATAATTTGTTTTACTGTATTTCTATTTATCTTGTTAAATATTTCCCAAAGATATCTGACTCTTCCTTGGGCCTCAGGGAGGGCTGTGGGCTGCAGGGAGCCAGCCCAAAGGGTGTTTGACACCTCTGTCCTAAGAAATTCTCTAAGATTATAAAGGCTGCCTACCTTACAGTATTGTAGACAGGATCAAATGAGACCATACATTCAAAGCGTTTTACATTAACTAAAGCTCTGACTGGAGATACCACGGCTACCATTATTGACATTGTTGCAAGAAAGGCACTGTGGAAAAGGAGTCGTTGTTATCAGTTACTCCTGTCTCCCAATCCCCAGTAGAGAAAATTTTAAAAGAGATCCTTTCTCAAAGCCTGGAGTCATGTGGGCAGCACAAATGCCAGCAATAATTAAACCCTGCTTGCCCAAAGGATCTCAGACTCTTTGGAAGTTTGCTTTCTCTTGGAGGGTGGGAGGGGGCAGCTCTCCAATGCCGGCCTAAAACCCTGAGCCCTGTCCTCAGCCTGGAGACAAGAACCAGACCTGGCCTCTCCTGGGGCAGCCCCAAGGTTTCCTTTGTGCCTGCTGTGGGCCCTAATTCTCTGGAACTTTTCCTCTGTTGTAATGGTCCCTGCCTGTGGGGCTCAGGGCCAGGCCCACTGGCTGGCACAGAATCCTAGCAATCACTGCCCGCCTCAGGACAAGGAGACAGGAAGCAGTGCTGGGATGCCAAGAGTCTGCATCGGCTGCCAGGCTCTTCATCTGAGCTGGAATCTTGCACATCATGGTCCTGCTACCCAGATACTGAGGTCTCTGACCAAAGCTGACAACCCCTGTGGCAAAGGTAGAAGAGATCTGAGCCTGGAGGCCATGTGGGTCCTGGCCTTGACCTCAGTCACCTGGCTTAGTGACCCTGGACAAGCAGTCTCAGCTCTCTGAGCCTCAGCTCTCTCTTCTGTGAAACAGAGGTGATATTCCTCATTATAGATATGGGTGCAGATTACAACTCATCTACAACTCTGTCATAGAGGCTATTCAAAAGTTGCTGTAGCCAAAATCCCATCACCCCATCTATGGCTGACATATCAATGGGCCTCACCAAATTTATCTGGACCAATAATTCTACAACAGACACACAATCTAAAATTGTGCCCCAAATTTGAAAATGCTTCAGTCTGGCAGGTCCTGTCCAAGCCTATGCTCTACTGGCACAACTTTGGAAAAGCCAAGGTTACCTAAGTGCCCAAACCAAGGCTTGGCAGACTGCCAACGTCAGGTTAAGGAAAGAGGGGAAGGGATGAAGGGAGAGGGGCAAAGTAAGCATTCAGAGAGAAATGTTGGGGACGAGAAGTGAGGGCAAAGGAACGGCACTAGAAAAGTAAAAGGAAAGAGGAAGGGGAGAGAACATGGAAGAGAAGGAGGAGAAAGAAAAGTGTTTTTTAAAGGCTATAGATTGGAAGAAAACCATCCCTAATTGCCTCTGATATCATCCGTACCAGCAGCACCGAAGGCCACCTCTTTCTGGGTTAGTACACTTTTGCTTTAGAGAGGTGGCTGTGATGTATAAAGAGCCCAGAACCTGGAGTCAGAGGATCTGGGTTCAAATCTTGACTCTGCCACTTACTACCTAAGTGACCTTGGGCAAGTCACTTAAAATAGCAATAACTCCTATTTATATAGGGGGCAGCTAAGTGATGCAGTGGGTAGAGAGCACTGGGCCTGGCATCAGGAAGACTCATCTTCCTGAGTTCAAATCCAGCCTCAGATACTTCCTAGCTGTGTGACCCTGGGCAAGTCACTTCACCCTGTTTACCTCAGTTTTCTCATCTATACAATGAGCTGGAGAAGGAAATGACAAACTAGTCCAGTATCTCTGCCAAGAAAACCCCAAATGAGGGGGTGGGGTAACAAGACAAGAGCTAGTCCCTTCCCTCTGGGACCTCAAACTTGAGACCCATACCCGTAGAGGAATGGCCTAGTGTAGTGGTGGCCAAGAAAGGGCTTTAAGGTCTAGGAATTCTCTTAGGCTAGAGGGGACAAACACATTATCCATGACACTCCTGGGCTGGAACTAGATTAAGATGTGAGTGGGAAATATTTAATAAAATAAGAATACGATAAAATGTTGATAATGCCAGTTTGTGGTTTTCTAAACCAATAAGCAGCCCTCAGGGAGTTGGCTTAGACTGTCAAGCGGAACAAGTGAGCTTCCAGAGGCCATAGAGGTGTTGATGAAATCACACTTCTTTCATCTAGACACAGAAAAAGGGGGAGGAGAGAAGAGGGAGTGAAGAGGGGACTGCTTTATCCTCAGGAATGCTGAGTTCAGATGAATGACTCCTAGGCATGGTGGCTGGAGATTTGGATTGGAGGGTGGAGTGACAGCAGGCTGTATGTAGATCAGAGGGTTGGACTGGCAGTTGGACAAGGGGGTAGAAACCGGCCAGGTAAAGCGGAGGCTTAGCATTCATCATGTGTTGGTAGTGGCCTCTTTCTGCTTCCCGCTCCCAATTACTTTGCAGAACTTTGTATGTATATATTTTGTGTTCGCTTGTAGCTTTCCAAGTTATATGTCCCCGGGGGAATGTAAACTCCCCTGAGGGCAGGGGCTCTGGTTTTTCTCTTCAGCATACTCAGTGCCAAACACCATTCTTGTATGAAATAGGTGTCCTCATCTCAAAGTCTCAAAGAAAACTGCCTCGTGCAACTTCACAGGTGTTTCAAAATCAGTGAAGTGACACCTCCCACAACTTAGAGATGTGAACAAGATTTTCTTTCAAGAGTGTGTTAACAGGTAATCAAGATGGGGCTAATTGAGTAAGATGGAGCTATACAAGGTCTTGGATAAGAACTGGGGCAGAATCTTCTTGGAAACAAGAACTCCAAAAGCAAGGAAAGAGCCAAGTCAGAAGCATCAGAAAGAACCATGGCCTCAACTTTTACTTCAAGTATTTCAGAAGAGATGATGTGCTCCATCTGCCATGTCTATAGAATGTGGTCACAATTTCTGTGAAGTATATGTACTCTAGCACATTTATTCAACTTGTGGAAACAGTTTTAATTGTCCTGAATGCCGGAAAAAAATTGTGTTTCAAAGAATCTTTGACCCAATCGACAACTGTCCATAGTAGCACAGTCTTTCAAATTGCTCCAGTCTCACTTGAGAAGGAGCCTGAATCTGAGAAAAGTGATCAAGACAAAATTCTATGAGGAAATCAGTCTGGATCCTGAAACTGCCCATCCTGGAATCATCATATCTACAGATATTAAAACAATGAGAGAAAGAGATTCGTGGAAGAAACCGCATCATACTGTGGAGAGATCAGATCTATGTGGTCCTGTTCTAGCAACTCAGAGCTTCATGTCTGGAAGACATTACTGGGAGGTGACAGTGGGAAACAGTTCTGCTTGGGATGTTGGTCTTTGTAAGAACTCTGTAAAAAGAATTGGAGAGGTTTCACCATCTTCAGCTAATGGATATTGGCTTTTGAGTCTAAGACAAAATAACTATGTAATCTCACCACACCTAGGACCAGAATTCTCTTAAGAGGAAAACTCTCCAAAGTAGGGATCTTTTTGGATTATGAGGCAGGGGACATAGTGTTTTGTGATGCAGACAGTAGATGCCGCATCTATACATTCACCAGCTCCTTTTTGGAGACTCTCTGGCCTATATTTTCCATTGGCCTCCACTCCAAGAGTGAAAATACTCTAACTATTGACCCAGTATCAGATGAGGCTGAAGAAACCACAGAGCATGATGACGACGATGACAATGACACTTGCTTCATGATGCTTCCCGACACTTCCTCCAAAAAGAAACCCCAGTCCTTGACCCCCGTGTATGATTTTTTTGCTCTTATATTGTGACGTACTTCATTTGCGGAGCAGGGAGAAATTTGTCTTATTTTGTAATATTCAGGCAATGAACTGACTACTAGGGAGAGGACAGCATAAAATATATTGATAGTCCACAGATGAGAGACAGACTATGCTCAATAAACTATGCAAGTTTAGAAAATTAAAGAATGATGAAGTTGATTTACAAAAGACATGGATAGAAAGAACAATGACACACCAAACAATCAAAAGTAAACATAACAAAATTATAAAGATCAAGTGGGGCTCAAATGAAGAGACAGGAAAAGATATCCCAAACCTATAACTTGATGGCAATGGGAGGTCCACAGATGTTACACACCGCACGTGTTTGGGGGCTTTTGCAATCTATTAACTAATTATGCTGATTTTTTCTCTCTAAAAACAAAACAAACCACTATTTTTTAATGGGATGGCTCTAGGGAAGAGGTAAAGATGAGGGGCGGGGCTAGGAGGGGACTATACATGGGATACTATGGTCATGTAAGAAATAGAAAACATTAATAAAAATTATTTTTTTTAAATGGAAAGACTTGCTTGAACCCATGCAGCGTGAAAGTTTATTCCTTATCATCAGTATTATAAAAATAAACAATTTTGAAGATTCTCATAAACTGATTAAAAATGAAATGAGTGGAACCAAGGAAAGAATTTATACAATAAAAATACTGTTAAAAAACACAACTTTGAAAGCTGAATGAATTATGATCAATAAAATGATTATCTGTGATTCCAGAAAAAAAAAGAAAACCCCAAATAGGGTCACAAAGAGTCAGATGAGACCAAAACGACTGAAGGACGTTTAAGCTTAGTGGTTTGCAAAGCCATTTACAAATATTGTCAAACTGATCCTCAAAAGAGGCTAAAGAAGATGGTGTAAAAATTATTATCGCAACATTTTTCAGTTAAGGAAACCGAGACTCAACAAAGATGATCAAATAGAACAATATTAGATTTAGTGAGGAGACATGTCCTGTCCTACGTTAAAGTCGGAAAAACCAGCTTCCCACATACAATGGAGAAAGTGTGGCTTGCTCACAGATGGTCTGGAAGAGACCATTGGTGTAATGTGAGGACCAAGGAAGCTAAGGCAAAATTTGGCTGCCTGGGGAGTCAATAGTGACTGCCCTGAGCCCTAGGCAGGCACTCAGAAGAGTGGATCCATTGTGGATACCACATTGGAAAGAATGCCCAGGAGCAGCAGCAGCTAATTCCAAGGAGGGAAATGAGGATGCTGAAGGACCTCAGTTCATCATGAAGCCAATAGGCAATAAGCATTTATTAAGTGCCTACTACGTGCTCCAAACACTTGAGAAGGAAAAAAAAATCAAAGATGGCCCCTACTCTCAAGCAGCTTGCACACTGATAGAAGTAAGAATTTTTAACCTGAGAAATAGAAGAGTCTGGGGGAAGACGAGAGCTGTCTTCAGGACCCAGAGCAAAAAGGAAATTCCCTTCTAGCTCAGAGGTTTCCAAAGAGCAATATACAAGCCACTCATGGTCCCCTCAGATATACACAGCCTGGTTCAATGTATGTGGCTGTTGGGTTTGGGAGAATTGGTGTTTTTTTAATGTGTTCCCATCATCCCCCTCCCATATTGTAAGAAAGTGTAGAGTAAAACTCAGGCAATTCGGGATCCAGTCTTGAGCCCACCACTCATTCCCTGTGTGGGTCTGGGCATAGGATCATAGTACTTCAAGCTAAAAGGAACATGAGAAGTCATCTAGTCCAAGACCACTTCAGACAACTAGGTGGTGCTGCAGCGGACAGAGTGCCAGACCTGGAATCAGGAAGACCTAAGTTCGAATCCAATCTCAGATACTTATTAGCTGTGTGACCTTGGGCAAGTCACTTAGCCCTGTTTGCTTCAGCTCCTTGTCTGTAAAATGAGCCAGAGAAAGAAATGGCAAACCACTCCAGGATCTTAGCCAAGAAAACCCCAAATGGGGTCAGGAAGAGTTGGACATGACAAAATAAGAACAAAGCCCAAGCTCCTCCCACTACCCATGAGGAAATGGAAGCCCAGAGAAGGGAAGCAGCTTGTCCCTGTCATACAGCTGGTAAGCAGCAGAGCTGGGATTCAAAGCCAGGTGTTCAGTGAGTATCACATGAGAAAGCCCATGTGGAAACTGTAAAGTCCCTGACACATATCGAAGATTATTATGATTATTATTATTAAAATGCACAGGAGTTGATATTTATTTTTAGGAAAAAGAACAGTGATGGAAATGTACAAGAGTGTGCTAAAGTATTCCACTGTCCCTAGAAGCCCAAATAATATCATGTTGGCCAGGAAGAGAATAAGAGAGTCCACACACAGAACCTCAATGTTGGAATCAATCAAAAAAGACTTCTAGCGAAACCCAATGTGAAGGTGAATCCCCTTTATATGCAACACCCCTAACAAGTGTTCAACTGGTCTCCACTTGAATACATCCAGTGATAAGGAACTCACTACCTATTCTGAGCTGTTTAGGGCAGTTGGACAGCTCTAGTTTTGGTGGAATTTTCCTTGCATTGGACAAAAACTTACCCCTCTAAAACTTCTCCCCATTGCTACTAGATCTGATTTCTAGGACTAAGCAGACCAAGTCTAATCCCCACTTCATATTACAGCTTTCCAAATATACCGGCCCACTTGCTGTTCCTTGCAAATGAATTTCCATCTCCCATCTCCACATTTCTGCATAGTCTGTCCTTGATGCCTGAAGCACCTTCCTACCTCATCTCTGCCCCTTTGTTTCCCTGGCCTTCCTCAAGACTCAGTTCACCTCCTCCCTTCTGCAGGAGGCCTTCCTTGGTCCTTCCAGATGCTAGTTTTCTTCTCATCCACTCTATGTACTTGGTTATTGACATGTTTTCTCTCCCATTAGCCTGTGAGTTCCTTGAGGGCAGGGACCATGTTTTTTTCCTTTCTTTGTGTCTCTAGCGCTCAGCACAGCATCTGGAATACAATAAGTGCTTAATAAATGCTTCATTGATTGACTGACTGACCTGAAGACAAGAAAGCACATCTCTTCTCTCTTCAGTCTTCTCTCCTCCAGGCTGAACATTCCCAGTCCCTTCAACTAACACTTTAGTTCAAGGCCTCCTTGGAATATGGTGCTGAAGAGAGAGGCTAGCATCTCTATCCTTTCACTGCAGAGAAGGGATGATGCCTGTTTTCCCAGGTGAAATAAAGGGGTTGGTCTCAGGTCCCTCCAGCTCTGATGCTATGATGCCATGAGCCTCTGTCTCTGGCCTTGGATTTGTTACTCTAGAGAGCAAATCACTGCATCCTTTGGGGTGGGACAGGTAAAAAATAAGGCTGACTGGAATCAGAATAAATCCTCCTGAATGGGATGGATAATAGTGAAGACTTCACAGGGTATGTTTAATGGAGAGGTTTTGGGATTTGATTTGGCTTTGTGATTTTGGAAGGTGAGGGCCTGGAACTGAAGGCATGCCCTTCCCCCTCTCTCTCAGATGTTAGAAGATAATGAATCTCCTGTGAGCTATTTGTTCTTTGCTCCAGGAGGTCTCTCCTCCCCCCCCCCATTTCTTCTCCTAGGCTTTCAGATGCCACCCTGGCAGTTGAGTTCTGATGGGGAAAAACCTTAATGGACCAGATCAACCTTGGTCCTCTGTGTAGCTTTCGGGCCTAGACTATAAGCCCACCTCCCAGCCAATGGTGAGAAGGGATAGAGGTGGGTGGGAATCTTTTTCATTAAGAGTATAAATTAGGACAGGTTCCTTTTTACCTCGCCTCCTCCATTATGGAGGTGTGCCCAAATCTCGCAAGGTTTGTGAAATAAATTTACTTTGTTCCTCCTAAGGATGTCTCTCCTATTATTTAAAAATTCTGTCCCATACAGTTTGGAGGTCCCACCGAGATTTGCACTCTCCATGTGGACAGGTACTGGACTCAGGGCTTAGCCAGCGCACACTGGAGACTTCTCCCACTAGCTGAGAGCCTGAGGACAGGCCTGGTTTCACTGGAGAGTCACAAACTCTGAGAAGAGGAACTCAGAGAAGCAAAGTAAAAAGGGGGAAATTTGAGTGCACTACGCGCTGAGTGGAAATCGGCCGGCGGTGAAATTTTCAGTCGTGAACAGTTACACACCGTGTGACCCAGGGTAAGTCCTCAGTCTTTGCGATCCAAGA
>CM053624.1:24225536-24248809 GCA_028646595.1 Phalanger gymnotis | reverse complement strand
GAAATAGTAACTTAAAATTGTGCTAAGGTGACTTTTGTAGGAGAATGGACAGAAAGTTGGTTCCTATAAGAAGACAAGAGGAAGGTGCTGGGATGCTGTGTTGAGAGCAAATGCCAAGGACCAGAAGACTTTTGATGCTCCCTGCTGGAAAAGACTTTTTTGAATCTTAAAGGGACAATTACATCATCGTTTTCTTTTGGGTCTCTGTATCTGTATTTACAAAGGGGACTGCCCCCTTTGGTTTGTCAACGCATCGGAGATTTTAAGGAATGGAAACCTTAGAAAGGATATCAGCAATGATGTGTGAAGTCTTCAGATTAGTATAAGAAGAGGGAGGACTGAATGGGATGGATAATTGTGAGCACTTCACAGGGTATGTTTAATGGAAAGGTTTTGGGATCTGATTTGGCTTTGTGATTTTGGAAGGTGAGGGCCTGGAACTGAAGGCATGCCCTTCCCTCTCTCTCTCTCTCTCTCTCTCAGATGTTAGAAGATAATGAACCTCCTGTGAGCTATTTGTTCTTTGCTCCAGGAAGGTCTCTCCTCCCCCCCACCCCATTTCTTCTCCTAGACTTTCAGATGCCACCCAGGCAGTTGAGTTCTGATAGGGAAAAACCTGAATGGACCGGATCAACTTTAGTCCTCTGTAGTTTTCACGCTTAGACTGTAAGCCCACCTCCCAGCCAATGGTGAGAAGGGATAGAGGTAGGTGGGAATCTTTTTCATTAAGAGTATAAATTAGGACAGGTTCCCTTTTACCTTGCCTCCTCCATTATGGAGGTGTGCCCAAATCTTGCAAGGTTTGTGAAATAAATTTACTTTGTTCCTCCTAAGGAAGTCTCTCCTATTATTTAAAAATTCTGTCCCATACACTCCCAAATTCCACCTAAAGGAGTCTCATAGCTAAGACTTGAAAGATTTCATTTTTTCCACTGGAAAAATGAAAAAGATGAGTCACAAGATTCATGGATCTTCTGAGTTGTCTATAGACGATTAGCTCCCATTAGGGAGAAAAGTTCACAGCATCCCAGCTTCCACACTGCCCTGAAGACCTAATCATGGTTTGGAAGTTGGGAAAGAACATCCTCTACTAAAGTCACAAGCTAAACCCCTTGAATCAGGCTGTGATTGATAAGAAAGATAACAGCTCCAAAATAGATTATATTACATTCACTTTCTCAGTTGCCCCATTATACTGCTGACTCACAAAGTGCTTGCAATCCACTAAAACCCCTAGATCTTTTTCAGACAAACTGCTCTATGGCCACACTTTCCTCATCTTGTATTTGTGAAGTCAGTGTTTTCAACCCAAGTGCTTACACAGTACATTTATCTTTATTGATTCTAACCTTGTTAGATTCAACTTTCTCCTCCTCTCTGAGCCTCAGTTTCCTGAAGCCGGGACAATAATATTTGTTGGCCTCCTTTCAAGTTTAATTAGATAACGTTTGTAAATCCCTGAATCAAGGTTTGCAAAACATTTTTCAGACATACTATTAACCCAATCCTGCACATGAGGAAAATGAGGCTTGGAGAAATTGTTCACTGCTAATTTGCGTCAGAGGCAGGACCTGAACCCAGGTCCCTAATTCGAAGGGCAGATCCTCTCTACATCACGCTGCCTTTAATAAAATGCCCCTCTATAACAATGTTATAGTGAAGATACAATGAACTTTACCCAAAGGTCCCACCAGGGAAGGACTAACTAACCCGTCTGGATAATGAAGCATTAAGTTACAAAATATGAAGGTATCAACATGTCTCTTGTCTGCATATGAAACACAGTCACACACACACACACACACACACACACACACACACACACACACACACACACACGGCTAACGCTGACCTTTGTCCTTCCTTCGGGAGAAAGCAGAGTGTCATTGAGCAAATCAATACTGTAAAACAAAGAGATATGTCTGACCTACTTAAACAGGATGGCCCACAAACAATTTTTAAACAGTAGGACTTATATTTAACTATAAAAGTGCTCATTGCAAATGATTTGTATTATCTCTTTAGAGGATTTTTCCCTTCCTCTGATCCAGCCACTACTGCTTTTGTATCAATTTTTTTTTACCCCAAAGAAGTGATTTCCAAGATAAGGGGAACTCCTAGGGTGGATAAGCCTTTCCTCAATGCAGATCAGCCTTAGAAAGTGGCCTGGGGTACAGAGTGGTTACTCAACTTGCCCTCAATCACACAGCATGAAGTACGCAAGACAAGCCTTGAGCCATGTCTTTTTGAAGGCAGCCCTCTGTCCTCTAGACCCCACAGCATATATGTAACAGTAACAGACAAAAGTCCTTTAAAAATGTTCTCTCTGCCTTTAGCTGTGTCTATAAAATGTCCTCCAAATGTTCTGAGAGTGAAAGAGAATCCTAGAGAGATACCTCCAGGGCCAAAGTGCAGAAAGCCCCAGACTGAGGTCGAGAGAAGTGGGTCTCAGTCTCTAGCTGTCTACGGCTTTGGGCAAGGCCTCACTTCTCTGAGCATCCTTCCTCTTCTGTCCAGTGAAAGGCTTAGTTAGAACAGATGGTCACTCTCTAGGGCCTTCCAAAGCTTGGGGCCGTTCTTCCTTCCAGGTTTGTCTCATTACACTCCCTCATGACTTGTACGCCAAAGTTAACTAGACTATTCTCTCACCCCTCAAAGTCAATACTATGATCTCCAACCCCCAAGCCTTTACTCCGACTGCACTCTATGCCTGAAATGCCCTTCTTCCTCCTCCTGCTCCTCCTCTTTCTTCCTCCTGACCCTAATTGGGGTTTTCTTGGCAAAGAAAGTGAAGCAGTTTGCCATTTCCTTCTGAATGCTCATTTTACAGATAAGGAAACTGAGGCAAACAGGGTGAAGTGACTTGCCCAGGGTCACACAGCTAGTGTCTGAGGCTAGATTTGAATTCAGGAAGATAAGTCTTCCTAATTCCAAGCCCAGTGCTCTGTCCACTGAGCCACCTGGCCAACCTGAATTTTTTCCTACCTATCTTTGGAAGGCCAATTCAAAGGGCCACACCTCTTCAGGAAAGCTCTGCATTATTCCTACATATCTCAGAGACAATTTTCCTTTCCAGATCTCCCACAGCATTTTTATTGGCATGTTTCTATCATGTTAAACCAGGCATTACAGTTTTCATTGGGCAGCTAGTTGTAAGGCCAATCAGTAAGGAAAAGATCTTTCCCACCCATCCAATAGGTCTCATGTGGGGCCAACAAAGGGAGGCCTGATTAGAGGCAGGCCCACACCCTTTTGCTAGTTAAGCAGATGTGGGTGTGAAGCCCTCAGGGCCCTAAGGGAAGTTGCGAAGGCCACAGCCAACGGTATGTGCACTGAGTTCTAGTCAATCAGATGCTAGAACTGTATAAAAAGAGATCCCAGAATTGAGAGCAGCAGGATTCAGGAGCAGACGTTAAGAAGACATTGAGGCAGCAGACACTGAGAGAGACCCAGCGACAGGAGAGACTGCAGATGGGAGAGTGCAGAACAGGAGGGTTTCAGAGATCAAAAAGCAGAATCCGAAGCCAGCTATAGCATTTGGAATTCAACCTCAGGAGGAGCAGGAAGTCAGAGTCTACAGAGCTGCAGAAGAGAGTAGTTCATGAGAGATTGTTTACAGGAAGTCCCTGGCAAGGGGGAGGCTGCAGGATGGCTGGGCTCCTTGCTATAACACTGTGTTATAATTTCCTTGTGGCTACATTGAGGTGGGCTTACTGGCTTTGGAATATTATTGCTACTATATGAAACTGGAATTACTGGTCCTGGGATTGGATTCTCTCATATCTAAATAAATGTTATACTTGGTCTGCCTTCTACCTAGAGCACTTCTTATACTTCGTGATTCCGAACCATTCGGGCATGTTCGTGGTCATCCTCAAGGTCACAAGTCTTACCAGGTGGCCCAATGGATAGAGCGGCAGGCCTAGAGTCAGGAAGACTCGTCTTCCTGAGTTCAAATGTGATCTCAGACACTCATAGAAGTGACCTGGGGAAAGTCACTTCACTCTGTTTACCTCAGTTTCCTCATCTGTAAAAATGAGCTAGAGAAGGAAATGGCAAACCACTCTAGTATCTTTGCCAAGAAAACTCGAAATGAGGCCACAGTCAGACACGACTGAACAATGACAAAAATAGCTTAACTGTTCTCCCCCTGCTACAGAGTAAGCCTCTTGAGAACACTAACTGTGCCTAAATAATAATAACTATAAATATGGGGCTTGGGACAGGGACTAGATACGTGATTATGCTGGTATAGGGAGCTCCCAGGCAAGGCAAGTCCCTTTACCAATGCAGGTCACCTGAGTCCCCAATAGAGCTACAAAGATACATTGCTTAGCCAAGTTCCTCACTTCCATCTGAGTTTCCTGCCAGTTCTGGGAGACACTGGACTCCAGGTCTTATTGCTTCTATTTACTCATGAGGCTCAGGAGTCAGATAGTTTACCTGAGGTCCCGCAGGAACAGAAGCAGGATTCCAACCCAAATGCTTTGCCTCTGACTGCACTGTGCCCCCATCCCACCCCCGCATCCCCCCTGCTCTTATCTCAGCTCTGGGTCTCTATCCCCCCAAAAAATCAGGCTCCAAGCTTTACCCTCAGGAAATACTTCATTACTGTGGGGGGCTTGGATGGCTGTCGTCCCAAGGTCTATTCCATTCCATGGTCTTTCTCATTCTATGGCTCTAAGATGGACCCACAAGAGCCATCATTCTAAAATCCCATGTTCCACACAATGCCTCCCCCAACCCTTCTTAATTCTAAGGCCTTCCCCCTGTTCATCATTTCCTATTTATCCTGGCTATAGCCTTTTGCATAGATTTGTTTGCATTTTGTTTTCCCCATTTGAATGTAAGCTCCTTGAGGTCAGGGGCCATCCTCTGCCTCTTTGGGGGGATCCCCAGAGCTTGGTTTATAGTGAGACCTCAAGAAATGTTTATGGCTTGATTGATTCCTCCCCACTGCCAGGTGCCACTTTCAGTGAATAAATGAGACTTTGATGCTCTAGGAATGACACATGTGGTTGCCAGTATCTCTCAGTAATGATGAGTGAGACCCATTTTTGTATCTATAAAATGGGACAAATACACATACACACACACACACACACACACACACACACACACCTTTGCTTTATGGAGATGTTCAGAAAACAAACGAGGTTATGTTTACAGTGGGCTCCTCAGGCCATGGTTTGGAGCAAGGTGCTGTGTAAATATTATGTTTGCAGAAGACTTTGAAAGGCGAAAGCCACAGATGTTGAAAACCAAAGGCACCACACAGAACTGGCAGCTGTTTGGAGATTTCCACTGAGGAGTCCAAGGAACGCAGAGCCCCCTCCCCCAACAAAGGCTCTCGTAAATTCCCTTCCTTGAACTTGTCCGAGCTGCCAGGAAGCTGAGACTGGAGGAGAGGGGTGAGGTGGGGGGGACCCTGTCCTTGCTTCTCCGCTCACAGCTACTATCTATCCAAGTGCCCAGACCAAATGCCTTCCGGCAGTGCACCGTCCTAGCAGGGCACGCAGAGAGCATCCTTGGGACCACCTACCCGGCTCACTCCCTCTTGCCACCAAAGAAAAAAAAATAGAAAAAAGCCTCCCTGGAATCAATGGGGTGACTGGCGCTATGCTAGATGAGACACCAGTGAGGTGATGTCTGGAGTTTATTATATATCATAAATAAGTTATTAATTCAGAGCAGAAACGAGGACAGATATCGTCCCAGCATAGACATTCAATAATAAGAGACCATCATTTGGACCATGCTGGAGACCTGGGAAAGCCTCAAACAGCCCTCAGTCAGACACCCTGAGCATCGCCACTTTCAAGATTTTCAGAGAAACAGAAGCACAGAAGTGAAGGGCACCTTTCTCCTCCTTTACAGAGAGAGGAAGAGAGGCCGAGAAGCAGCCGCAGAATCACAAGACACGGTTCTTGATTCTCTATGCCTCAGTTTCCTCATCTGTCAAATGGGGACAGCAACCCCCACCCTCCCTCCCAGAGATGCTGAGAGGATTACACGAGGTAACAGAAAAGAGTGTACAAATAGTAGGTGGCAGGGTTTTTGTTTTGTTTTTTTAAAGAATAATCAAAATTTTTAGCATTAGAACTCATTGACTACAACCACATACACACACATACACATTTTATGGATGAAGAAACTGAGAAGCAGAGAGGGAAGGTGACTTTCCCAATGTTATAGACCTAGGATTCCAAAGCCAGGATGCTTTCTACATTATACACCTCAATCCTTGAGATACAAAGGAGGCAGCCAGGTGGTACACTTGGGTAGAGTGCTTAAAGTCAGGAAGAAGTGAGTTCAAATCCAGCCCCAGACACTTACTGGCTATGTGACCCTGGGCGAGTCACCTACCTTATGTTTTGTCTAAGCTTCCTCCTCTGTAAAGTGGAGATAAAAATAGCACTTACCCCCCAGGTTTGCTGCGAGATAATAATTATAACGTGTTTACTATAAAATATTTGTAAACCACAGTTCCCACATGTAGCATGTGCTATATAAATGTTAGCTATTATCATTATTATTATTATTATTATAATTTAAAGGGCATAGAATATGAGAATTGCCATGCATTTCAATTTCATCAATTGATGCAAGAATTTTAAAATAATTTTCATAACTCTATCATTTGCTATAACGTCCATCTGTGCAAATGCATTTTAAATGCAAATAGCCATAAGTAATGTTGCCCTGAAGCCAACTTAACCTGTCTTCTTGAGTTGCCATATTTTTCCAGACGCACTGGACCCAGGATATGCGGGCGGCCCGGACATCAAGGGCGATGCGCCCCACCCCCACCCCCACCCCCAAGAGCTGACATAATTTGTTGTATCATAATTTTACTTTGAAATAAAAACTTTCATCCTCCTTCTCTGGCGCATGCATGTGTTCTATGCCAACTGAGGCAGCTTGGAACTTTGAAGCTTTCTCAAATCCCAGTCCTTCTAGGAAATCCCAAATCTGCTGCTGACTACATTTATGATGTGAAGTGAGTTATCTCCTCTCTCCGGGCCTGTTTCTTCTTCTGTAAAATGAGCAGATTGGACAAGATGACCTTCTAATCCTAGATTCCCGACCCAATCTTATAGATTAGTGGTTTGGAAGAAGACAAAAGAGAAAAGTGAAAAGGAATGAGGACCACAGTGTCTGTGGCTATTCAGACACCCAGTCCCTGGGGATGAGGTGACATAGAATCAGGAGGGTCCTGGAGCCAGCCCAAATTGGCTGGGAAAGAGCTGGTTGTTAAATTTTTGGTGTGAGCATTTACAATTCAGAAATTGGCAAATGCTCTAAGTCAGGGCTTGATTTATGGTTCTGTTGATTACCTAGACTTGCAACAGTGATGAAGAAAATATTAATAAAGCAAATAAAACTTGAAAGTGAGTCACTGGATACATTTTTTTTGGAGAGCCAGTTGTTAAACATTTGCCAGCACACACCCTTGTGTAGCTGATACTTAAAAATGCTTGTTAACGTCAGCTGAAGGTTGAGGGAAGGGTCTTCATAGGAAGGGGATATAACAGCTGAGTAAGAATTAACCACCTAGGTCCTCAGAATATAGAATGTCAGTGGTAAATGGACCATATGCAACACATAACTGAGACCCAGACAAAGGAAAGTCCCATGTCACACAGCTAGCCTGGAGCAGACTGGGTCTAGAACCCAGATCTCCTAGTTCCCAGTGAAGGGTTTTCTTCACTCTGTCTCTCTGTCTCAAGGTTTTGGTTTTGGATTTGAACTTTCTAAACATGTTGGGCTATTACAAGCAGCAGACAATCGATGACTGTTGGAATTGTGCTTTGGCCAAGCAGGGGATTGGAAGGAGGACACCATGTCTAAGTGGGGATCAGTCAAAGGCACTAGGGATGTTCAATCTGCAGAGGAGAGGGCTGGGGGGCAGGGGGACAGTGACAGCTGTCTTCAAGTATTTGAAGGGCTTGTCATACGGGCTCAGTCCTCTTGAAACTAGGGGTAGAAGCTGCAGGGGGGCAGATGGGCCGAGTGGACGTAAAAACATCCCAACACTGCACTGCAGTGATCCACATGTGAACGGGCCACAGAGGTGGCACATCCCCACTCCCTGGACATCTTTTCCATGCGATTCAGGTGGATTCAAGCAGGAAGAAGCATGAAAGAATTGCTTTGGAGTCAGGAGACTTGAGTTCGTATCCCTCTTTGGATACCACGTGAGAGAACTTGGCCAAGTCCACTCCCTGGGCCTGAGGATTGGACTAGATGCCCTTGTGAAGTCCCTTCTAGCTCAGAAGAAGAATGTCTGAGTGCCTATTGTGTGCCACATGCTATGCCAGGCACTAGAGACATAAGGACAAAAAAATGAAAGTCTCTGCCCCCAACAAACTTCCACTCTATTGAAGAGACTGCATGCGCACAGACAAATCTATACCAAAATGGGACTAAATAGAGCTTTGCAAAGCCTAAGTACTTTATAATGATCAGATAGGATATCAGATTTAGAGCAGGTAAGCAACCTTGGAGGCCAATCCCTTCATTTTACAGATAAGAAAACTGAGTCACTAGGAGGTTAAGCCCAGAATCTCACAGCTTCTAAGCATCTGAAGGAGGATTTGAATTTAGTCTTCTTAACTCCAAGCCTTGAACTCTACAACTCTTCTGAGTTGAAGAAGACCTTTGCCCTGATTGGAAAGCGAAGAGCGCATTCTGAAGTTTCTACTTGGCAGCTAGCTAAGAGAAAGATCAGGCAGGACACAGCGTAGGACATAAAAGAGGAAAGGGTTAGTGGAGGTGGGAATGTGTCAAAACTGGGCTCAGGACTTTCCGCTCAGAACAATAGGCTTGCCCCCTCGATAATCCCCTCTCTCACTAATCTTCACTCTCTCCCTCACTGCTGGCTGCTTCCCTTCTGCCTACAGGCGTGCGAAAAGCAAACAAAAAGCAAGCCTCATTTCATCTAACTGTCCCCGCCATCCCACCTATCCTTTGGAGGTAAGTCCCTAAGAAAGCTTTCTTTGATGGGCCCTGCTGCTTCCTCTCCTCTCCCTTTCTCTAACCCCTCTGTCGTCCCACCTCCCACCTCCTCATTCAGCTGAAATGGCTCTTTCCGGAGTGACTAGGGATCTCTTAGTGGCCCATTCTAATGGCTTATTCTCAGCCCTCTGCTTCTTGACCTTTCTGCAGGATTTGATGCCACACGGTCACCTCCCACTGGGTTCT
The DNA here is from genome assembly GCA_028646595.1 of Phalanger gymnotis. Lineage (NCBI taxonomy): Eukaryota > Metazoa > Chordata > Mammalia > Diprotodontia > Phalangeridae > Phalanger > Phalanger gymnotis. Next base: position 24,239,605 of record CM053624.1, on the reverse strand, counting down.
CTCCTCTCTACGTTTCTGTGACATGCTTTCTCCAGGTTCTCCTCTTGCCTGTCCGACGTTGCTCCTCAGCTTCCTCTGCCAGATCTTCCTCCAGTCAGAGCCCAACCACTCTGGGTGTCCTGGGCCCTCTTCTCTTCTCCCTCTAGGCATTTCTCTTAGTGATTTCACCAATTCCCATGGGTTCTTCTAGACAGATGTTTCCCAGATGGATGATTCCATCTCTAATCTGTGCTGTGCTCCAGTCACCAAGCACAGCTTGGACATCTCAAACTCAACGTGTCTGAAACTGAACTTGTCATCTTTCCCCTAAGCCCCGCCCCCATCTTCTGATCCCTATTACCACCGAGGGCACCCCCATCCTCCCGGTCACTCAGACTCCCCACCTAGGTATCCTCCTCTACTCTTCATTCGCACAACCTCGCCCCCAGCTAACTTGTGACCAATCATGCTATTTCTACCTTCACAACATCTCTCAGTCATCCCTGCCACACACACACACACACACACACACGCACGCACGCACGCACACGCACACACACACACTTTCCACCATTTGCTCTGAGCACAATAATCAAGGCAATAGAACCAAAGGTCCTAGAAAGAATGGGACGTCAGTGAAACGCCCTTGTTTCACTCCCTGTACCTGGGACCCTCCAGGCCAAAATTCCTTCTCTGACCACTGTTCCACTCCTTGTGTTGTCCTCTCACTACAGAAGACAAGGATGGCTTTGCTTTGGTATCTGTGTCTCCAGCACATGGTGAGCACCTGATCTTTTTTTTTTTTCATTTATCATTCATCTAGTCCCACCCCTCATTTTACAGAAGGAGGAACTTGAGAGGTTCAGTGATTTGCCTAAGGTCACAGAGGTAATGAGCATCAGAGGGAGAATTCGAACCCAAGTCTTCTGACTTCAGAGCCAGTGTTCTTTCAACTGTCTCACATCTGCAGGGCTTGTTACATATACAATGAGGGAGACCTTTTAAGGATGAAAAACAAAGAACTCTCTGACCTCAAGGAACCCACAGTTTAATAGTATCTAATATCACATATTAGATATTATAATATCTAATAATATCCAGTATCTAATTTCAGCTATGATACAGGATAAAGGAAAAGAGGAATTTTAAGAAACTGACCAAAGAAATTTGAGGAGGGAGTGATAGATCCCCCACAGCTTGGAGGAGGGGGAAGGGGGGAGGGGGGAGTCAGGCAGAGAGAAAGGTCAGGGAGTCTTCCTGAAGTAGGGGGCCTGAAAGGAGTCTTTACCCTGCCTCTACATTTTTGCCTGAAATGTCTTCCCTTCTTTTTTGTTGGTTGAATCCCTATCCAATTCAGACTATCACCACCTCCAGGAAGCCTTCCTGGATCCTTCTCAGACTCATACGGCATATAGTTCTACACCTCTCTCCTCAGTCCTTACCATGCAATACTGTGGATTAGAGTCACCGGTGTGTATATCTCACCCATTTATTAGACAGTGAAGTCACATGAGGGCAGAGCCGTGTATCTTCCCCAAGCACCTAGAGCAGAAGTATGGTAGGTGCTTAATTTTAGTTTGTTGAATGAATGAAAGGCAGAGAGGACAGTTGGATGCATTTTCGGCACTAAAGGGTCTCCCCAAGGAAATGACCAGAGGTTCCTATATTAATCAGTTAAGCACCTACTATGTGCCGAGCACTGTACTTAATGCCAGGGACACAAAGGAAACTCAGTCCCTGTGGGTAATTCCCACGTTGCCTCTCTCCCTCTTCTAGCCCATGGAATCCTCTGGTCGGCTTTTTAGCGAGCCAGGCTCTTTTCTTCTGGAGGAGGAGGCAGTATTTCCCTGGGTCACGTGAGAGTGGATCCCCTTGGTCCAGGGAGTACAGAAGAGACATTTATGAAAGGAAAAGATTTGTTGGAGCTCAGCACATAGTACTTGAGCCAAACCTCTGACTCCTCCTGGGAAAGACCAGCTTCCTGCCAACTGGGTGAAGCTCACTGTTCTGGCTGCACTGTGATTCATCAAGAGAGAGAGAGCAGACGCTGATACATCTCTATTCTAGTTCCCTCCCCTTTGGAAAGGGCTCTCCCTCGAGGAAAGTAGGTATTTCCCCCCGAGCCTCAGTCTCCTCGTCTGTAAAATGAGGTGTTGGACCAGATGCTATCTGAGGTCCTTTCTCCCTCTAGACCTGTGCGCCAGTGATCTTTACCAGTAAAATGGGGTCCTATTTGCACTGCATACCACCCAGGGTTGGGAGAACACGGTGAACGGTGAACCTGACATGCTGTTTTGGAGGTGGTGGTGGTGGTGGTGGTGGTGGTGGTGGTGGTGGCTCTCTCATTGTTTGGGTCTTTATCATCTTGGAAGTAGGGGGAGGTTGAGCAAGAGTGACTCAGCCCACCTTCCAACGACCATATCTGATTCCCTGCAGCCCACCTTGCACCCCCTCCCCCACCTTGAGGACAGGCCCAGGGAGAAGGAGAGGAAGCAGTCAGCACCCCAGGAGAAGCACTTCCAATTTCAAGTCAGGAAAAGTTCTCTGCCCAGGAACTGACCCCTGTGCATGTCTAAAAGTCACTTCCTCTCAGAGACTCAGTTTCCTCACCTGTAAAGTGGGGATAATAATTTTCACATCATCTAGCCCTGGGGATTGTTGAAGAGAAAGAAAGTGCTTCTTTGTTAACTTAATCAGCAAATCAAAGCATCAGAGAAATAGAGATTGAATGCCCAGCCAGGGCCTGGGTCACACTATGAACTGAATAACAGCATCTCTCACACTGCTAGGATGCTTCAGAAATTACAGGTCAGTTTCCACACAACTGCCCCAAGTCAAACCCTTCGAGTGATGCTATCCCCATTTCAGAAATCGGGAAACTGAGGCTCAAAGTTATGCTGACGAAGGACACAGCTGGCCTTGCGGCTGGCAGATCTCTGTCGCTGCTCCCTTTGCGACCTTAGGCGAGTCACAAAGGCTGGACTCGGCCTCAGTTTCTTCACCTGTAAAAGGAGGAGGGGGTTGAATCCTATGACCGCTCAGGTCCCCACCGGCTCTAAAGCCACAATTCTATGATTTAGTCACAGTAAATGTCTGAACCAGAATAAGAACCCAGTTCTCCCGGTCCCGGGTTCAATGATCTTCCCATCACATCCTCTCTAGCAACCAATCCTGACTGATGGATTATTTGAGTCCTACAAGAGGAAGAGCTGGGAGGAAGGAAAGGGACGCGAGAGTCGTCGGTGGGGCTGAGGCATCATTTGTCTGTCCACCCCAACAGCCTTTTCCGTTCTCAGTCTGGGGGCTCCCCCTGGGACCAGTGGTTAAATGACAGAAGGAGTGAAGCAGTCAGCCTCGCAGCTTCCATCCCTCCGTGGCCCTGACTGGCCTTGCACGGCACTGGGCTGCATTCCTGACCCCAACCAGATGTGCCCCAGAGGCACATCCCTTGTCATGAGATGGACCAGGTGAGAACACCCCAAGAAAATCACAGGAAGGATATGATGCTGGGCCAGTGAGAGAAAGAACACGGGGAGAGCATCGGCAGAGTCTGCTTCCAGTCTTCTTTCTGCCACTTAATAACTGGGTGACCACTGGCAAGCCACTGGGACTCTCCAGGCCTCAGTTTCCCCCTTGGCAAAGTGCAAATAACAATGCTTAGAGTGTTTCACAGAGTTTGTTGTAAGGAATAGATAAAATAGAAGGCTTTGTAAATGACAACAGAAATGTATATAGTGTCAGCAAAATATTAGAAATGTACAGAATGTAACAGAAATGCAAAGGCTTCTTGCAGAAGGCATGATTTGAACTGAATCTTTAAAAGAAGCCAAAAGGTAGAGGTGAAGAAGGAGGGCATTCCAGGCAGGGGGCACAGCTAGTGCAAAGGCCCACAGTTGGGAACCTCAGGGTCTCTGACTCTAAATTCAGACCCCTTTTCACTATCCATTAGGAAACCTGGCATTTCACCCTCCCTATTCTGAATGGGAGCTACCATTTATTGGGGAGGTGGAACAAAGCCAAGGAACCTTTAGACTCATCTCCCATATGACAGCCCAGAAACCCCATTCCCTGGAAAATGTTACAAATGAGGTATTCGCAGGGTTGTTTTATCCAAAAGACCCTCAGAGCTGGAAGGAACCTCAGAGGTCATGTCATACAACTTCTTCATTTTGCGGATGAGGAAACAAAGGCCTGGAGAAATGACTGGTCCAAAGTCATGCAGATGCTAATAAATAATAAAAATAATAACAGTTAACATTTTATCTGTCACCTACTATGTGCAAAGCACTGTACTAAGGACTTTATAAATATCATCTCATTTGATCCTTCCCACAACCCTGGGAGGTACCATTTTACAGATGAGGAAAACAAGGCATATAAAGATTGAGTGACTTATCCAAGGCCACACAGTGTCTGAGGCCACATTTGAACTCAGGTCTTCCTGATGCCGGCCAAACACTCTAACCACTGAGCCACCTAGTAATTAGCAGAGTCAGAATTCACACCCAGATTTTCCAACTCTAAACCCAACACTCTTTCCACAGCACTAAGTCCAAATCCCTAGGGACCAGAGAGGGAATGGACTGACCCAAACTCACACAGTAACTTAGCAGCTGAGCCAAAACTGGGGTATGTGTCATTTTGTGAGTCAGGGATTCTTAATGCAGAGTCCACAGTTGGGACTCTGTGAATAGATTTCAGGGGGCTCATGAACTTGGATGGAGGAAAAATTACCTCTTTACTTTTATAAGCCCTTTGCTGAAATGGAGCGTTTCCTTTGATTACTTAGGCTCAAGGGACCCGTGACCCAGAACAGGTTCCCCTCAAACCCTGTGCTAACTAATCTCAGCTAGGGTCTCCTCAGAAGGGCTGTGCATTTTTAAGGGCACATCCGGGAGACAGGAGTCTCTACCTGAAAGAGGGAAAGAGATAATATTCTCCTCCCAGCCAACCCCACACTTTCTACCCCAAAAGGAAAGAAAGTAAAGACCTGGGAAATTTGCCTCCAATTGGCTGCCAAGCCCTTGACTGAGTCAGTCCTGTCCAAAACCTTCAAGAAAGACCTAGTCTTTGGAACAGACCTGCCTGTCTCTTCATGTGCCAGGGCTGCGGCCTAAGGCTAGGGAAGCAGGGCCACTGTTCTTGGCAGGATCAGAGGACCTAAGGAGAGCCCGGCAACATTGTAAAGGATCTAAGAGCTGAGTACGGAGGTCAGAGCTGGGAGGGCCCTTAGAACACCGACTATTGGGACAAGGAGAGCCTTAGAACAAAGAATGTTCAGGCTGAGGAGGGCCCTTGGAACACAAAAGCAGAGGCCACATATACAGGGCTGAGCACTGGCTTCTGAGTCAGGGAGAGGACCGAGTGCCAGGTCTACTTCTTCTGGGAAGAAGGAAGGCTTAAAGTCCAATGAATCACAAAGGGGTGAAGAAAGCCCAGCAGCTGAGAGATGGGGAGAGGAGAGAGATGAAAGAGAGAGAGGGAGAGAGAGAGAGAGAGAGAGAGAGAGAGAGAGAGAGAGAGAGAGAGAGAGAGAGAGAAAGGAAGGAGGGAGAGAGAGAAAGAGAAAAGAAAGGAAGGGGGAAGAAAGAATGAGACAGAGATAGAGAAACAGAGCATTCATCTTTCCTGCACAGAAACCCTTGTTTTATCAACTGCTGTGGGGCAATTCTTGACTATCGAAGTCCCCAACAAAGCTGGGGCCTATTCTCGCCGTGATATGCACGTCCCCTCAATGACAACAGGGTACACAGTGTGTGCAGCTGAGAAAGACACTGGAGGTCATGGAATCCTCCAGTCACAGGCTCCTAGATCTTGGGACAGGAAGTTCCAGTAGAGTCCATCAAAGTCCAACCCCTTCATTTGACACCTAAAGAAACTGAGGCCCAGGGCGGGGGTGCAGATCCCATCTCTCTAGAATACATATAGATTTCTTAAGCCCTTTCAAGTGATTTAAAGAGCCCCAGGTATCAGCTGGACTGGATGCCATCGAGGTCTCTTCCAACTTTCAAGTTCTCTGGTTTAGTGATTGATCAGCTGGGCTATATGACAAAAGGTCCATGGAGATCTACTGAAGTCCTTCTGATGATTCACTGGAGTCTCCGAGGAACAGAGACTTAAAATTCAAAAGGACTCCAGAGGAAATCTGGCCTCAGTCTGTCAGTCCTCACAGAGGGGTGGTGATTAGACAAGTCCCTTCCACTCACTGGGACTCAGTGTCCTTATCTGTAAAATGGGAAGGATGGCCTAGCTGAGTCCCCCTTCCAAAACAAGGACGCCTAATATAATTATTCTTCACATTAATGTGGAATGTCAGAAAGAGCGTGGAACTTGGAGGAGAGCCAATCGGTCAATAAGTATTGTGTCAGGTGCTATAGTAAGCACTGGGCACACAAAGAAAGGCAAGATTTGTTTCAAATGGAAGCAATTTGTCTACAATAAGTGTGCTGATGCTTCCTGAGTTCTGGCTACACTCACTCCCATTTCTCCAAAGCCTGCAGAGTCGGTCATGAAGGATAGCAGACTGGAGCCAAGGCCTAGAGGCTGGTTCTCAGAAAGATGGCAGGCTCCATCTTTGGGGCACATCCACTCTTGCCTGCCTGGCCTAGCTGGGCCCCTCCAGCTCCTCCTCCTCACCCAATTCCTCCATCCCCTTTGGTGTCCCCTGTCCATGGGGTCCTCTAGCTCTGGTTCTCCATACCCAAGTTTACAGCTCAGTTATATAAGCCTGTGTCATCCTCTGATTCCTCCATAGGTGTGGGTCTTGCTTCCCCATGGAGACCATGAACATCCCACTCCTCCTTCAAAATCCAGACAAATGGCTGGCTGCTACCTACATGAAGCCTTTCCTCTGACATGAAACTTCCTTCCTGGGAACTTCCATCACACTGTGTCAATTTTGTACCATAGGCATCTGTCTTTATCATAACCCTCTCTGTCTGGGAGCTCCTCGAGGATAAGATATGCCAAGTACAACAACCATGCCCTGAAAGACTTAACCCCTTCAGGACCAGAATTCTAGGGGTCAGCACTTGAGGCAGCCCAGATGGATGAAAGCTTCATGTGGTCCGCCATATTGAGGTTGGATCCGGCCACGCTACCAGGACTCCTTCTCCTCAGGCCCCTTGTCAATGCAGGTGTATTCTCCTTTCTGAAATCCCAAGCAAATCAAGACTGCCATTGCCATTAGAAAAGGTGTGTGTTGAGATGTTCTTTTATCATGCCACTCCTCAGCTCTGGAACTGAGAACCAAAAGGCCCTGTCTGGTCACTGCTAGTATCTCTGTAGGTGCTGTCAAATCACATTATTTTAAACAAGTATTTATTAGGTGCCTACTATGTGCTAAGTGCTTTACAAATATTATTTTGTTTAATATATAATAATAATAATGTTATCAGTAGGCACTGCGCTAAATGCTTTACAAATATTACCTCATTTGATCTTTGTGACAACCCAAGGAGGTAGGGGCTATTATGACCCCCCACTATAACCCCTAATAATAATAAGGACAATTATTAAACTAGCTAACATTTACATAGCACCTTAAGGTTTGCCAAGTGTTTTATCGATTTTATCTCATTTGATCCCCAGAACAACTCTAGAAGGAAGGTGCTAATATTATTCCCATTTTATAGCTGAGGAAACTGTGTAGAGGTGAAGTGACTTGTCCAGTAGTATCCGAGGTCAGAGTATCCTGATTCTAAGGACCCCGCTGTTCCTTCCCCTATAGCTACCTCTCCCTGAGCCCTGAGGGTCTGGGAACATACCTACCAAATACCTGCTGCCTTAATAGTCAGCCAGTCAATTAACATTTATTAAGCACCTACTATGTGCCAGGCACTGTGCTAAGTGTTGAGAATACAAAAAGAGGCAAAAGACAGTCTGCTCCCAAGGAGCTCATATTCTAAAGTTCAAGTGTCTCTAGGGAATCCTCATGGGGCATGGCGTTGAGAGGAGCCAATTGTATGTGAGCACTTAAATCTCAGAAGTTGGCTGGCACTCCTACAAAATAAGGACCTAATTTGTTGTTTTGTTAATTGCCTAGATTTAAGAAAGCGATGGAGGAAAAAAAAATTTTTTCAGAGAGCCAATTGTTAAAAATTTACTACCACACCCCTGAGGCACGGTCAACTTTCCAACTAAAATTGAAATGCTCAAGCACCATCAAGGTATCCTGCATGGGACTGCTCCTCACCAGACAAGGGCAAACAGGAAAAAGCATTGACCACACAGCTCCTGCTATGCGCATTAACCTCCACAGTCTCATTATACTGATCGTTCCAGGCTACAACGAACTTCCAGGAGCCTAGGCCAATCTCCCCCTGACATCTGAACTGTTCTGATTCCTACAGAAGAGAGAGGAAAGGGAGAAGGTCAAAGTCTAAGCTCACTCCAGTGGGGGGTGGGTGCTAAAGAATCAGAATGGATGGATTCGAGGCGGTTAATTCAAATCAAAGTTCCCTAATGCCCTCCGTTCCCTCCTCTCTGCCCCCCCCCACCACAAGAAAAGCTCTGGAATGGTTACGTGAAGAATAAATCAGAGCACCTACAATGTCAGAGTTGGCAAGGCGCTTATAACATAGACTATCAATGCGAAAACAGAAGCTTAGAGATCAGCTGGTGAAGTCCAATTTCCTCCTTTTATAAAGGAGGAAATGGAGGGTCCTCCTAGAAAGGGGGGGTTAATTTTCCTCACTATGTAGCTGGGGAAACTGAGGCCCAGGAGAACTCAGGGACTTGGAAAATCTGTCTTGTTAGCTGGCAAAGCAATGAGAGCAAATGTTGGCCACCTGACTTATAGCAAAAGAAGAAAGAGAAGGACCCAGAAATTGACACAATGCCATTCAACGGGTCTAAAGAGACTAAACTGATTCACGCCGGCATGGAAATCACTGGGTAGACCTACACCCACAGATGGCGTGTTCCTGAAGAGTTCTGTCTAAATTTAAATTTTGTAAACCAAGTTTCCTCTTCTGTAAAATGAGCAGGTTAGAAAAAATAGCCTCTGAGGCTTCTTCCTGTTCTGCCACTCTGACAGTGTGAGTCATCATTTAAATAAATGACATTTAAATGGAGCTTGACAATGAAAAGAAACCTGTGGTGAATGCTTTTTTAAATTTTTACTTCAAGATATTTTATGCACTTTGCAGTTATTTTGAATGGAACTTCCCTTTCCATTAATTCCTCCTAGGTTCTATTATGGCTATGTAGAAATGCTGCCGATTTTTTGGGTTTGTTTTGTATTCTCCTGCTACTGAAGCGTCTGTAGTAACTAATTTCTTCACAGATTCTTTAAATGTTTTCTACGTAAAACATCATGTCACCAGCAAATAGGAAGGATTTTATGTACTCTTTGCCTATATTTATGTGATTAATTTCTCTCCCTTAATTCTACTGTTAGTATTTCTAGCACTAGGTCAAATAACAGTAGAGAAAGGTAAACCTTTGCTTTATTCTTCTATTTACTGTGAGAGTTTGTGTTATTTCTCTATTGCATATAATACTAGCTTTTGGTTTTATCATATTTTTAAAATGACTTTATTTTGTAGAGTTTTTTTTAGCATAAATGAGAATTGTACTTTGTCAAAGGCTTTTTCTATATCTACTTATATAATCATGTAGCTTTGGATTTTTTGTTTTTAATACAATTAATGATTTTAATTGTAGGGAAATCCTTTTTAAAAATGAAGACTTTCTTCCTAATTTATCTGGTTTCTAATTTGTATTTTCAGATATTGAATTTTCTTAAAGTTCTGCATGTAAATATCCTGCAACTCTGTACCTATTTTTTTAAATGGAGGTTTACATAGCATACTCTTCTCCAAACAGTAGAAATTAATCATCTACCTAGGTTCTAGTCCCCAATTTGTTACTATCTGTGTGACCTTGATCTAGTCCTTCCTGCTCTATAGGATTCGGTCTCTTTTTCTGTAAAACAAGGAGGATTCCTCTAGTTCTGACATTCTATGAGAGTAAGACTAAATAAATATTGTTGTTGCTTGGTATTTTCAGTCGTGTCTTACTCTTCTGGCCCCCATTTTGGGGTTTTCTTGGCAAAGAATAGTTTACCATTTCCTTCTCCAGTTCATTTTACAGATGAGGAACTGAGGTGAACAGGGTTAAGTGGCATGCCTAGGGACACACAGCTAGTGAGTATCTGAGACCACATTTGAACTCACGAAGATGTCTTCCTGATTCCAAACCCAGTGCTCTACCCACTGCATCACCTCGCTGCCCAAAATAAACATAGGCCAGCCCAATTATTCCAAGTGTCATATCAGTGTCCACCTAGAAAAACTATTTGTGCTTTTCCTCCTGGTTGATTCAATCAATCACTAAATATTTATTAAGCACCTACTATGTGCCGGGTTAAGCACTGATTCCCCAGGTGTTCAAATTCTCCATTGCACTTACTTTGTATCTATTTTGTATCCACTTATCTATGTTCGTGTTGTTTAGAATGCAATAGAGTACAAGATTCTTGAGGGCAGGGGCTATTCCATTTTTGTCTTTTATGTCCCTAACATATACTACGGAGTGGTACATAGTAGACGCTTGATAAATATTTGTTGGAGCAAACTGAATTGATTGAATTGAAATGAATATAGAGACACATATGGAAAGTACCCAAGAACATCAGCCACTGAGAGTAGCAGTATGGGTCAGTGAAGAGCACTGTATTGAAAATAAGTCCTGGATCCATTTAAAATGGGTATGGCCTTAAGCAAAGCCACTCTCCTTCCTTGGACCTCAGTTTCCTCTTCTGTAAATGTAGAACCCTGTGACCTCCACTACACAGTTCTGCTATAAAGTACCCTCACCCACTTCTCTGGCTCTCCCCCTTTCCAAGACATACAGCCTTGCCCTCACAATAGGACAAGCCGGACCACAGTAAACACAAGTCCAGGGACTTGGGCTCTCCCTCCTTCTATCTGCTACCTATTGGTCGCCTCAGAGTGGGAAAGATGCTGGTGCCCTCCCTAGGACTAGGAGCTGCAGCTGCTGCCTCCCAGCCCTCCAAGCTCACCTGCCCTGACTCTCACATTGTTTAACAGATCATAAGCTCTTCTGAGGGCAGGGGATGTGTCATATTCCTCTTTATAGCACAGACTCTAGCCTAGCATGCAGCGGGCACTCAGTGTCTGGCCTTTGGTTCTGATTCTATTATTAACTCTCTGTGTGACCTTAAGCCCATCTCTTACTCTGGAGCTTCAATAACCTTATCTGCCAATACTGCGTGGTTTTTCTTTTTCCATTTGAACTTTTTATTTTAACAGTGAGGAAACTCCTCCTATCACTACAGACTGGCAACTTCTCTGCCAAGTTATGGTCTCAGGCACTGAGAAGTTAATGACTAATCCAGGGTCACACAGTTAGTGCATATCCTAAGCAAATTAGGAAAGGCTTCTTGGAGGAGGCAATGCTTGAGCTGATGACAACAAAGAGAAAGAATAGACAACAGCAAGTGAAATGAACAGCAATGCTTCTGATACGGTCCCAAATCCAACTTCTAGAATCAGCCAATTCAGAGCCAGAAAAAAACTCCAAGAACGTCTGGTCCAAGCCCCTCATTTAACAAATGGGGAAACCATAGCTCACGAAGGGAAATTACTTCCCCATGGTGACACAGCTAGCAAACAACAGAATGAGATCCTATGATCACAGAGTTAGATCAGTAAGGAAACTTGGAAGTCATCAGGTCCAACCTCTTCATTTTTAAAAGAAGGAAATCGAGGCCCAGGAGGTCAGTGACTCACTCAGTGTCATAAAACCAGTGAGCATCTGAGACTGGATTCTAGGTGAGGACAAATGTTAGAAATGGGAATTATTAGCATTGTACCACTACTGGGCCATTAAAGTCCTCCTCCAAAACTTTGTCAGAACACGAAGGTGCCTCGAGGTTCTTTTTTTTAATTACTCAAAAATCATCATTTTAAGGGCTACTATGGATCAAATGTAAAGCACTAAGCACAGTGCCTGGCACATAGTAGCAGCTGCTTAATAAACTTTCTCTTTTCTCTTTCCTTGCAACATGTGCCAAGTGCTAGGAGGGATGCACGGATGTTTAACACACATCTCATACCTTCCCCCCTAAAAAAAATACACATTCAACATTGAAATAACAAGGGAGTAATAGAATCCTAAAGTTATAAGCAACCATAAGGTTATCTGGTCCAAATTCCCTCCAATAGAGAAGTCACTTCTACAACATGGAGAACCAACTTCTACTTGGATATTTCTATTGTCACTTGAGGTCCTCAAGGACTATGCCAGCAGGGTACGATTTCCACCAGGTAGTGCCACACTAGATAGTAGAGTGGTCTTGTGAGAAGAGCACCGGATTTGGGGTTAGATGGCCTGGACCAAGATCCAGCTTTCTAGCTCTGGACAAGACCCTTCTCTGGGACTCAGTTGCCTCTTCTGTAAAATGAAGGAGAGAAGGGCTTAGACTAAAGAAAGGGCTCTCAACCTGGAGTCTATGAACTTTAAAAAAAAACATTTGAAACTGGTCCAGCATTCTGGAAAGCAATTAAAAGCTATTAAATTGTGCATACCCTCTGGCTCAGTTATAACTGCCACCAGGTCCATGCCTCCAAAGAGATCAAAGAGAGGAAAAGGACCCATATGTACAAAAACATTCTGGTGGCTCTTTTTGTAATTGCAAAGAATGGGAAACCAAATGGGTGCCCATCAACTGAGAAAAGATTGAACAAGTTATGATACATGGATGAGAAAGAATACTGTTGTGCTGTAGGAAATGATGAAGGGGGTGGTTTCAGAGAAACCTGGAATGATTTGTATGAACTGATACAAGTAGAATGAGCAGAACCAGGAGAGCAATTTCTACAGTAACAATCATATTGTAAAGACAAACAGCTTTGAAAGGCTTAGGAACTCTGACCAACCATGATTCCAAGTGACTTGAAACCTGCCACCTAACTCCTAATAGAGATAAATAAAATTTAATTTCAAAAATAAAAAAGAGAATTATGTCGATAACTTTATTTCAATAGAATTTGTTTCATTTATAATTCTATATATTTTATTTTATGCACTTAGAAATATGATTCTGAGGAGTTCATCAGCTTCCTCAGACCGCCAAATGTGTCCAGGTTACAAAAAAGTTTAAGATCTCCTGGTCCCTATGGCCTCTTATCAGCACTTAAGGTCCTACTAGAGGATTTCTCCTCAGGCAGGATGATGGAATGGCTTTAAATTTGCAGCCATAGGACCTGAGTTTGACCTTGGGCAAATAATGTGACTTCTCTATACCTCAGTTTCCTCATCTGTAAAATAAGGGATTTGGACTAGATGGCCTCTCGGGCTCCTTTCAGCTCTGGATCTATGATCCCATGATCATAAGTAAGGGTTGATTACCAAGCTGTGATCTGAAGGCACCAATGAAATTGTGCTTTTATGAAGAATGAGTTAACAGGATAGGACTCATCCTTCCTTTGGATTCTGAGTTGGGTTCTAGCTTTCACATGATCACAAAATCATAGGTTTGGGTCTGGAGGAAAGCCTAAACAACATCGAGTCCAAACTCTTTTTTTAACAGATGAAGAAATGGAGGAGGCCCAGAGTTGTCAGGTAGCGTGAGTATCTGAGATGGAATTTGTACCCGGGTTTTCCTGATTCCAAGTCCATTGTTCTATCCATTACACCACATGGCCTCTCAGTCAACTACAACATGGAGGTGTTGGTCTCATCAGTGATGGGCCTATTTGTTTTGATCCACATTAACTAAAATCTGAAGAGTAAAGAAATCACGGGCCAAAGGTATTGTCCATTCTTCCACTCATTTGCTGTATACCTCACCCCACCACACACACTCTTTAAGGAAAGGAATGGAGGAAGAAAGGAGCTCCTCTTTATTCATCTGTTGGGGATCCCTAGTCAGTACAGCCCTGGGGGAAGTGAAAACAAGAGAACAGTGCACCCACAACACATGCATGCTGGCCAAGCTCTCAGAGAGAGTGAGATACTGTATAACTGAGTGACAGCCAGGGCAGGTCCTGAGGGAAAGAGACAGAGACATGGAGAGAGTGAGAAGAGAGAGTGAGGAGAGAGACCAAGGAGAGAGACAGAGA
>CM053624.1:24204202-24225036 GCA_028646595.1 Phalanger gymnotis | reverse complement strand
AAAAGGCAAGTAGATGAAGGTCGAAGACACCATGCCACTGGATGGGTTGGTCCATTCCTACATCCAGTTTGGACAAACTTCTCTAAGAGACAGTGGGGTGCAGTATAGAGGCCTACCTTGAGAGTCAGGAAGACTGAATTTTACATCCCTCTTCTGATTCTTACAAGGTACAGGACCATGGAAAAGTCACATAGAAAACCAAAAGTTGAGAGCCAGGACCTCCAAAGCCATAGAGCTCCCATTCACACACAAAAGGAAACGTCCCTTTAACTTACCCAACAAGAGGCAGCCAGATGGAGGACCAGGTCTGGCGACAGGAAGACTTAAGTTCAAATCTGGTCTCAGTCACTTACTAGCTGCGTGACCCTGAGCGAGTCACGTAACCTCTGCTGCCTGTTTCCTCATCTATAAAATGGGGATAATAACAACACTTCCCTCCCAGGATTGTTCTGAGGATCAAAGGAGATAAAAATTGTAAAGTATTTAACCCAGTGTCTTATGGATATTAGGTGCTTAATAAACACCTGTTTCCTTCCAGCAGTCTGAAGACTCCCAAGGACCCACTGCCTCTCAGAACAGCCCTTCCATATCTGGACACTCTACTTGTTAGGAAGGTTCTTTGGTTTTCTTTCTGACATCAAGTCTAACGTTGCCTCTTTGTAACTACCCCCCCCAGCCCCATTAAGTCACTTAATCCCTATGACTCAGTTTGCCCCTCTGCAAAATGGGAGAAATTCCCATAGCATCTACCTCCCAGGGTCATTGTGAATCTCAGACAGTGTAATGTTTGTGAAACAATGAGCAGACTTTAAAGTGTTGCCGAGGGCATTCCTAAAGTCACAGAGCAGTTTTAAGCTTTAATTGCCACCACTGTCATCATCACCCAGGTGCCACAGGGGGACCCTGAGCTGGGCTCAGATTTGGAAAATGATGATAATTCACATTGCTCTAGCTTAGTGGTTCTCAAACTTTCTGGACTCAGGACCCCTTACACTATTAAGAATTACTGAGAATCCTCCCCTCAAAAAAACTTTTGGTTATGTGGGTTTTATCTATCAATATTTACTGTATAGTGTTTGCTTCTCAATGAGGGAGGAGGGAGAGAGAGAATTTAGAACTCAATATTTTTTAAAAGAATGTAAAATATCGTTTTATATTTATTTGGGGGAAATAAAATATTAAATAAATAACAAAAAAGAGTCATCAAAAATATTTACTATATTAGAAATTAAAACATCTTAATATTATTGTGAAAATGTTTTGTGCTGGAAGACTCTGGAAAGGGTCTCGGGAATTCCCAGGAGAATCGCATTTACTCTAAATTCTTGACATTTTAGAAAAAAATACTTTTCCTCCAAAGCAACCCTAGTAGAGAAATAGTAGAAACATTATCATGACCATTTTATGGATGAGGAAAATGAGACTCACAGAGATGAAGTAATTCAAGGTCACGCTGCTAGTCAGGGTCCTGATGAAGGTTCAAACCCAGGGGTCTTTCTGCTTTCTGGGATCATAGGCCGTAGACCTAGAGCTGACTAGGTCTACACTAGCACCCATCTAGTTTAATCTCATTTTACAGAGAAGCAAACTGAGGCTGGCACAGATGAAGTGACTTGCCCAGAGTCACATAGCTAGTGAGCGCCTAAGGCAAAGTTTGGACCTATATCTCCCTGGCTGCTCTCTATCCACTAAGCCACAGACCAAATAAACTCCAAGGCTCATCTCGCTCTAAGATTCAAAGTCTGTGAGCAGGTCTAATTGGGGGAGGTGGGGGGAGGAGGACGAAAAATTATAAACAACGGAGAGAGAGCGCACACTCCCTGCCCTTTCTCTTCACATGGGGCTGGGAGCTTAAGCTGGCAGCCAATGAAGAGCAAAAGTGTTCCTGAAAGCAGCTCCGGCCCCGGCTTTGGCCCAGAATGGAGAACACAACCCACAGGAATCCCAAACCAAGGAAACCAAAGAAGCCGGCAGGAGTCCGTGCCGGGCGGAAGCAGCAGGGAGACAGAGGCGAAGAAGAGGGATCCCTTTCCTTACCAAGCCGTCACAGTTGCTGATGGCCACGGCAGTGCCTGGCATGCCAGTGATACTGCCAGTGAAGACACACTCCTGATGGAGGGGCTCCCGAGAAAACTCCCAGAAATCCTCCTGCCACTGTGTGAAGGCTCCAGGGACCACGAGCCGCCGGTTGGGCTTCAGCCGTAAGTGGAACTCCTTCCCAAAGATGGTGACGTTGAAATAAATGGAATACTTCCCCACTGGGCGGAGGCCAGCCGGCTCTTCTGCGGGGAGGGAAGGGCTTCGGGCCACCCGGTGCCGGCTGGAAAGAGGTGACGGGGGCAGAGGAGGCCTGCCAAATGCACTGTTCTCAGAGGCAGCAGGTCCAGACACCACGTGCGAGAGGAACCGGCCTTCATGATCGGCGCTGAACGGTACAAACACGCTATATTCACTTAACTTTCCAGACAAGAGCAGCTCTGTTGGACAGAGACAGAAACACTTTAGGACTTCTGGGGCAAAGGCCAACGGGCTGAAGGGGACAGTGAATGAATGTCCATTGGCCCTCCCCTCTTGGTCCATAAGCCCAGCAACCCTGGATCCCGTAAAACTGAAAGCCACTCCCCCAGAGCCCAAGTCTCATTACTTCATATGAAGTCCATGTTTTGCAGAAAAGGAGGCAGTTTTTGAGCAGTACACAAACTCTGGAATTGAAGTCAAAAAACCTGGGTTCAAATCCCTCCTTCAAAAGATTATGGATCTAGGGCTGAAAGAGACCTCAGAAGCCACGGAGTGCAACCCCCATCATTTTACAGATGAAGAAAAAGAGGAAGAGGGTGCTGAAGGTCACACAACTGTCACAGACAGAATTCACAAGCTCTCTGACTCCAGAGCCAATGTTCCTTCTTCTGAAGAAAGAAGGTCACTCTGGGTCTGTTTCCTCATCCCTAAAGTGGGAATAAATAATATCTTGTAAGTACCTACCTCACAGAGAGGCTGTGAGGCTCAAATAAATAATGTCTATAAACCACTTTGGAAACCTTAAAGTGTTACATGGCAGCTAAAGTATTGTAAGGTAACTAGGTTGCACAGTGGTTAGAGTGAGGGGCCTGGAGTCAGAAAGACTTGAGTTCAAATTCAGCCTCAGACACTTGGATGGCTCTGGGCAAGTAACTTCTGTTAGCCTCAATTTTCTCATCTGTAAAATGGGGATAACTGCACCAGCCTCCCAGAACTGTTGTGAGGCTCAGATGAGGTAATACATTTAATTATATGCTATATAAATGTTATCTATTTTTCCAAGGTTGGTGATGCTTACCAACTCAAGCTTCCAATACCCCGTAGCTTTGCCAACTTGGGCAAGATCATAGACAGACTCAGAAGGGACCCCAGAGGTCATCTAATCTAGCCCCCCAATTTTATGAATGAGGAAACTGAGGCCCCAGGAGGGCAAATAAGAAAAATAAGAGAATAGATAGTGCGTAATAGAATTGGGATTCAAAGAGAGCAGGCCCTCTAGCACGAAATCCAGACTTCTTTCCTCGGTACCCCAGTGCCTCTCTGCGCATTGCTGCGCTATAAGCCTCAGTTTCCTTTCCTGGAAAATGGGGATAATAACTCTGTCTCTACTTGCCTCTCAGAGTCATTATGGGAAAAGTCCTTTGTAAACCTCTAAGCACCAAGTACATTCAAATTACTGTCGTCACCTTGTTGGATGTCCTCACATCTCCCACTTGGGGAATAACCGTCAAGTGCTGTGCAGACACCAACGTTCCAAACAAAACAATACCTCAATCTCTGGGCCCCCATCAACCCGAGCAGAAAAAATGACTCCCGACAGAGCTTTTCGACTCTTTACAAGCCAGCTAGCAACAAGCATGTGAACTATGCATTCCCTGCCCAGCAAGGTCCCGCTCCCTGGGGTGTCAGTCATCCCACCAGGGACAGGAGCCAGGAGGCCACCATCTGGAGACAGGTCAGGGAGAGCCCCGTAGCAAGGGCAAAAGGGGGAAAGAGGGTTTTGCTGGTGCAACACCCAAACTGCTCCACCCGCCTATCCCAGCTTACGGGATGACCCAACCAGCCAAGTGCATAAAAATGCATTAAAAATACACCTGTCAAAACAAACACACCTAGCAACCCCAAATATAATCTGCCATTTCAAAAGAGACAAAGTGCTAAAGGAGAAGAAAGAGGACAAGGGAGATGAAGGAAGGAAGGAAGGAAGGAAGGAAGGAAGGAAGGAAGGAAGGAAGGAAGGAAGGGAGGGAGGGAGGGAGGGAGGGAGGAAGGAAGGAAGGGAAAGGAGGGAGGGAGGGTTAGGGTTTACTCATCTGTAAAATGAAGGGGGTGGATTCAGTGGCTTCTGGGATCCATTCCAGCTTTAAATCTATAGTCCTATGGTTCTATGATCTAAGATCCTCGCACTCTCTACCTTACCAGGTTGTGGAGAGGAAAGCACTTCAGAAGTCAATTGCAACATGAATGGGAGCTATTATTAGAAAGGAAGCGAACAGTTCCAAATTTAGGAAGGCAACTTTTTAAAGTGACACAGTGACTAAGAACTTACAAGGCCCAGACCCAGGATAAGAAAATACAGCTAAGGAAAAAAGAAAAGAGCCAGGCAGGGCCCGGTAACATGCATGCTCCCAGCCTGCAGTAAGTGTGAGGTCGCAGCCTCCAGCATCAGGCCACTAGCCCGGGCAGCAGGCATCCCAGTGTCTCCAACCTTCTTGCTCTGGCGCTGTCAGGACTGCCAGTGACAGCTCCTTGGCTTCCAAGTGGGATGATTCATGGGCCAGAGCTTGAGGAGGAATTCTCATTTCTACACATCCAGCTCTATCTATGTCCCCTCCCCCTCAGCTCCCTGGCCTGATAAAATCCAGAAATGATGTGTCCCTAAAAATCCTTTTCCCTCTGCGGCAATTAAGAGAGGGGGGTAAGAAATGCTAACTTTCCTCTGGTTTTGCTGAGCAAAGCCTGAGGGATGGCTACAGATGTGCATCTACCACAGTATGCCTTTCAAAGCTTCCTACGCACGGGGCAATTCTGTGCAATGAATGCACACTCTGTGTACACACTCACTTGCACTGGGGGCATGGCTCCGGCTAAGGACAGAACTCATGTGTGTATGTGCATCTGTATGTTTGAGGACTCTATTTGATGGGATAGAAGGAGGGAATCTGTGCTCTCTGCCTTTCCTTCCCTTTACGAAGGTGTGTTTGTACTATAGAGCCCAACTGTAGAGGTAGGAGTACACTTGCGTGTTTGTGCAGGCAGATGTCTGTGTGTGCTTGTGTGCACAATCACCTGACACCTTAAGACACACACCACCCACCACCTAGGCTTGTGGCATGCCTATGGGACATCGGCTGTCCATCGAAGCAGGGCATTCTGGTGGTGCCTAAGCTTACTGCCTCTCTTTCCTTTGGGGGAGAAGAATAGACATGTTGAGACAGAGAGCCAAAGGAGAGATGCAAGAGACACGCAAGAATTGGAGAGAAGGGAAAGAGAGAAACCAGAGATTGAGATGAAAGGGAAAGAAGAAGACAGAAAGGGATGCAGGAGGAATGAGAAATAGAATGGAAGAGGAGAGAGAGGTTGGAGAGAGGAGAGAGAAAGAGGGAATAAAAGAGAGAAAGAAGAGTGAACTGTGAGAAAGGATGCCCAGAGAGATAAAAAGAAAAGAAACAGATTGGAGAGGAGATTCGCAGAAGAGAAAAAGGAAGACAGGACAGAGTGGAGAGATGAACCGCTCAGCCCAAAGTCTGCACACACACCAAGGCACGCACACATTCTCTCTCTCTCTCTCTCTCTCTCTCACACACACACACACACACACACACACACACACACACACACACACATCACACACGTACACTCTGGCTCTCCCGCCCGCCAGCCTTACCTTGGGTCCTAGTGGCCGCGGCAGCCGAAAGCCAGCAATTGAGAGGGAACCAGCAAGAGACCATGACACCGAGATACTCCATCTGGGGCGGGCGGCAGCCGGAGCCCGGGGCCTGGCTCGCTAGCTCGTTCGCACACGGGCCGGCCAGAGTCCGCCTCGGGGCTCGGGCTAAGCGGAGGCGGACGCTGGGATGCAGAGCGCCGCCAGTTTTCCTGGCTCTGCACACGCCGGGGACCCTGCGAGCAGGATCCCTGGGCTCCTCCTCCCTGCAGCCCGCCCCGGCCCCGGCCCCGGCACTCGCTCCCGCCCCCCTCTGCCTGAGTGCACTGCTGTGCCGCCGCCGCCACCGCCAGGACACGCTGCCCCCGGAGCTCAAGAGGCACCCGGGGGAGGGCGGGCGGGAGAGGGGCAAAGGGGAGGAGGGGAGGGGAGGAGCACAGAGAGGAGGGGAGAGGAGGAGGAGAGAGAGAGCGGGAGAGCTAGGGAGGAGAGATTTAACTGACCTAGAGACAGAGACATCGAGAGACAGAGACTGACAGAGACACCTAGGAACAGAAAGAGAGGCCGCGAGACAGCGAAACAGAAAGAGACAGGAAAGCCTGAGACAGAGATACAGCAAGAGAGGGAGACAGGGGAAACAGATAGAGACAGAGAGAAACAGTCGGGGAGACAGAGACAGATGCACACAGAAACAGATAGACACGCTGAGAGTCCGAGACAAAGACAGAGACAAGAGAAGCAGAGAGAGAGAATCCCAGACAGACAAACAGCAGCGGAGTGAGGAGTGGGGGGGTGGGGGGAGGGGGGGTGTCAAGCTTTTCCCTGGGAGACTAGATGGTCCCGAGCCGACGTGGGCACGTGGTGCCCAAATCCCGGCAGATACTAGTCTCCGGGAGGCAGGGGAGAGTCTGGGCCACAGGGTCCCCAGCCCACCTCCCGCCAGGGGCCCACCTGCGCCCCAAGCGCTCCCTGGGCTCTGGCCTCTCCGCCTGGCCCAGACTGTTCCGGGGAAGGGGCCTCGCAGCCCTCTAAGGCCACTGACGGGCTGCCCTCGGCTCAGAGGACTGCCAGAAGGATAAACGAATCGGCGCTGGACGTCATCTAGTCCACATCCCTCTCATTTCATACGTTTCATAGAAGGGGAAACTGAGACCCCAAAAGCTGAGTGAATTACTATTCAGTCAGAAGCGGGTTAGAAGTAGCTGAGCCTGGGATTCGGGCTCGCGGTTTCGAGTCCCTGTTCCCTCTGACCTCCTTGAACCCTGGGTTTCCTCAGGTCAGTCCCTGCTTTACTCCACTCCTACAACCATTTTCCTAAGGCCCAGGTCTGACTACCTAAGGTTCCTGCGCATTTAACTTGGGGGTTCCTTTTAAAAGGCCTTAGCTCGGGGCTTAAGGCCCTCTGCAATGTGACTGCCCTCCCTGCCTCATTCACAGGACTCCCCCTGGCTCAGGAACTCTCAGTTCCAGCCACACCAGCCTGGAGCAGAGCTGTGCTCCCCTGCCCCAGCACAGGCCTTTGGGCAGGTTCTCCCTCAAGCCTGGAATGTGCTCCCCAGGCATCTCCACCAAATGAAATCCACATCTTCCTTCAAGGCCCAGTTCAGAGGCCACCTCCTTCCTGAAGCCCTCCCTGGTTCCTCCCCAGGTAAAAGCATTCTCTCTTTCCTCCAATTCTCTTTGTCTAGAAATTTCCTTTGTCCTCATTGCCCTCCACATTCCTGCCTATGGACTATTCCCTCCATCAGCTCCTAGAGCTCTTGGAAACAGGGCTGGATTTAGAATCAAAAGACCTGGCTTCTAATCCTGACTCTTCTTACAGTGTTGCTTGAGGCAGCTCACCACCTTCCTGGGTCTCAGTTTCTTCATGTATAAAATGGGGGAGTAGGAGTTAGGTGGCCTCTCAGGCTCCTTCCAGCTCTAAATCCATGATTCTGTGATCTTTGTATCCAGGTTCCCAACAGGATAAGCTGCAAACCCCAGGCACTTGATGCTTATTGACCTGAGCTGGGCCTTTAAGGAAAGCAGCAAGATACCCAACTCCTGGAACACCAATAATAGACTAAAAGGAAGAACGAGATACACATTTTTGGATATTGCAAATGTAGGAATTTGTTTTGCCCACCTACACTCCTTTGTTAGAGGAATTTGTTTTCTTTTTCCCCCCAGCGCAGGGAAGGAGGCGGGAGGAAGAAAAAAAATGCTTGATAACTGAAAAAAAAATTTTAATTTTAAGTGAGATAGCACGATATAATTGAGTCCTGGCATCTTATTAGCAGTTTGACTCTGGGTGGGTCAACCTCTCTAGCCTCAGTTTCCTCATATGAAAAATGGGGAGGTTGGTCATCAAATTTCTGAGCTCTAAATCTATGAGCCTATGACCTAGAATCACCTAGAATGAAGGGATTAAGTCAAGGAACAAAGCAGGGGGCATGTATGATATGTGACAGAACATGAATCTGGGTCAGGGGTGCGCTGGAGTTGGCTCAAACTAGCTTATAAGAGCCCAGCTTTTTAAACTTTCAATGTGAGCATTTATACCTTAGACATTAGCAGTTTACATAAAGCTCAGGCTTTCATTGATTGTTTCCTTGATTGTCTGCACTTAAGAAAGTGATAGAGAAAATACCAATGTTGAAGCTTAAACTTCAAAGTGTGTCATGCATCCTTTCTTTTTCAGAGAGTCAGTTGTTAAACACTTAGCATGCCAAACTCTGCTTTGGACTAATAATGATTATGGAGAAGTGGGTCAGGAGAGAACACGAAGGGATGGGCAATGAACAAACTGAACCCCCCCACCATTTTCATTAATATCAGAGCAAGGACAGTCAGCATTCTAAATCAATCAACTAATACATAAATATTAATAATTTTCATTAATTAATAATATTAATAATAATTTCCTATCATGTGCTAGGGACTGGGGATAATAGTAATAGCTAACATCTATATAGAGCCTACTATGTGCCAGGCACTGTGCTAAATGCTTTACAACGATTATCTCATTTACTCCTCACAACAATCCTGAGAGGTAGGTGTTGCTATTAGCCCCATTTTACAGATGAGGAAATGGAGGTTAAGTGACTTGACCAAGGTCTAACAGCTAGTAAGTATCTGAGGCTGAGTTTGACCTCAGGACTTCCTGACTCCAGGCTCAGGGGTCGATCAGCTGTGCCACCTGGCTGTGTACAAAGGGAAGAGTGAAGAAGTCCCTGTCTTTGCAGAGTTTACCGTCTAACCAGGGAGACAATATAGAAACATGTAAGCAGATATAAATAGACATAAGCTCATTGGGAAGGCACTAGCAGCTGCAAAGAGCCATAAAGACCTATGTAGAAGGTGGCACCAGACTGAGACTGAAGGGAACTAGGGATTCTGAGTGACAGAGGTGGGGGGGCACTGAGGATTAGGGGACAGCCAGCACAGCAGCAGATATTAAGAGAAGTAAGGCCAGTTTGGCTGGATTCTAATGTGTGAGAAAGGGAATGATGGGTAAGAAGGTTGGAAAGGTAGGTCAGGGCCAGCTTGTGAAGGGCTTTAAATGTCAGATGAGTTTCTATTTACTCCTAGAGTTAACAGGGAACCATTAGGTAAGGGAGTGACATGATTCTGTGTCTTTTCACCCTCGGTTTCTCCAGCTGCAAAGTGAGGGGTGCTTAAAAGAGAAAAGGAAATCCTAGCCTGGTTGTAAGAGCATTGCCTTTGGAAGACCCGGGTTTGAGTCTCAGTGGCTAAGTCACTCCCAGTTATGGGCATCAGTTTCTTTCTCTGGATAATGAGGGAGTTGTCCTAAATGACCTGTAAGGTATGTTCCAGTTTTAAATCCTATGATCTTCGCTCAGCCTTTCATTGTTGGCTCCTCCTCTACTTACCCCTCTTCTGAAGGCAACAGGAGAGGGAAGTGAAGGAAATACAGTTGACATGAGGAACACCCTAGGTCTGATTCACTGAGGTCTCAGCCGGAGCCCCTTCCAAGATGGTGTGCCACTGGCAGGCAGAGCTAGAAACCTCCACCCTGGTTTTCTGGCACGCAAAAATGCCCTTCCTGGGGCTACAATGACCACTCTTGTTGCCTGGTATCAAATGTTCGGTGTGCTTTCCCATTGAGGGAAACTTTGTTAAAGAAAAGACCACTCTCTCTTCTTGGACTATCAAAATTCCTCCTGTCCCCATGAGGACTAAGGAGAGAAGGAACCCAGCAAGTTTAACCTTGGGCCAGAGGGAGCAGAGTCGTAGGGCGAGAGAGTGCAACGGGTCCATTTCTGAAGTGACCTGAAATCATCAGTGTGAGGCAGGGAGGAGGAAGGGAGGAAGGGAATGGCTGGTAGAAAGGTGACCAAGAAAGTGTTTCCCTGATCTTCCAGCAATCAGACGTCACAACTGGAAGAGACCCTAGGACACAGAATGTTAACATTGGATGTAGAATGTTAGAGCTGAAAGAGACATTAAGACACAAAACCTGGCGCTATGTAAGGGACTTTAGAAATCACAACACAACTTTCTTATTGGATAAATGATGAAACTGAGGCACAGAAAACAGAAGAGACTTACCCAAGATCACTGCACTAGTCAGCCAGGATCTGAACATAGGTCCTCTGGATCAGTGAGTAAACAAATGAATGATTGAATTAGCATTTATTAGGCATCTAACATGTGCCCAGCACTGTGCTAGGCAATGTGAGGTACAACTACGAAAGGTAGATTCTCCCAGCTCTTAAGGAACTTACATTGTAATAGGGAAAAGCAACATAGAAAGACACAATGAGCTCACATTCTAGTTGGGAGACATACACACACACACACACACACACACACACACACACACACACACACACACACTGGAAAGCTGGATAACAGAGCTCACAGGATCATAGAATCGCGGGGTCTGAAACTGGGAAAAGACTCGAAAGGATCATCTCAGCCAACTCCCTTCATTTTCAGAAAAGGAAACTGAGGGACACAGACCCAGAAAGGGAAAGTCTCTCAGTCAAGCTCAGACAGACAGGAATGAGGAGAAACTCCTGAACTCTGGTCTTAAATAACAGCACAAGACAACAACGCAACGTGGCGGAGGGTAAGTACTCCAAGGAATGGACGAGCCCATCTTAAGCTTTACGAAGGAAGGAAAGAAGCATTTATTAAGTGCCCGCTGTGTGGCAGGCACCTTGCCAAGGACTTTATAAATACTGTCTTACTTGATCCTCACAGCCCTGGGAGGTAAGTGCCACTATCGTCCCTACTTTACCGTCAAGAAAACTGAGGCAGATGGAAGTTAAATGACTTACTCAGTGTCACACAGCTGAGAAGCATCCGAGGCTGGATTTGAACTTGGGTCTTCTCAAGTTTGGGCCCATCCATTTCATTTAATCCCCACAATACTAAGGCGAGGTCAGTTTAAATAGATTAGTCATTACCGTTGTTCATTTGTTTCAGTCATGTCTGGACTCTTACATGACGGTATTTGGGGTTTTCCTGGCAAACATGCTGGAGCAGTTTACAATCTCCTTCTCTAGCTCATTATACAAATGAAGAAACTGAGGCAAACAGGGTTAAATGACTTGCCCAGGGTCACACAGCTAGTAAGCATCTGAGACCAGATTTGAATTCGGGATGATGACTTTAGGCCTGGCACTCTATCCACTGCACCGTCTGGCTGCCCCTATATTAATCATTATTATCCCTAAATGACTTAACCAAGGACACAGGAGTGATGAGTGTCAGAGTCTGAACTAGGAAGCCAGGTCCTCTGACTTTCAGTTCAGTGCTCTCCCCACCCCACCCCCACCCCACAGGCTGGCTCTAAAGGTTAGAAGATGAACCACAGACACACCACTTCCTAAGGAGAAAGAAACCAAAGCTCTGGAACTCTGGAACTAGGGTGGGGCACCTAGAACTTTGTCCTGGGCCTCAAACTTTTTTTTAAAACTTATTTATTTTTAGTTTACAGCATTCAGTTTCATTAGCTTTTGAGTTTTAAAATTTCTCCCCCTCCCTCCTCTCCCCCATCCCAAGATGGTGTGCAATCTGATATAAGCTCTACATATACATTCATATTAAACATAATTTCACATTAGTCATGTTGTAATGAAGAATTATAACCAATAGAATGAACCATGAGAAAGAAGAAATGCAACAACAAAAAAAGAGAGAGCAAATAGTCCGCTTCGATCTGCGTTCAGATTCTGTAATTCTTTCTCTGGAGGTGGATAGTATTTTCCATCACGAGCTTTTTGGAGCTCTCTTAGAACCTTGCATTGCTGAGAACAGACAATTAAAGTTAGTCATCAAACAATGTGGCTGTTACTGTGTACACTCCTCTCCTGGTTCTGCTCACTTCGCTCAGCATCAGTTCATGTAAGTCTTTCCAGGTTTTTCTCAGACCTGCTCATCATTTCTATAGCAGAATAGTATTCCATTACATTCATATACCACAACTTGTTCAGCCATTCCCCAATTGATGGGCATCCCTTCAATTTCCAGTTCTTGGCCACCACAAAAAGAACTGTTATAGGTATTTTTGTACATGTGGGTCCTTTTCCCATTTGTATGATCTCTTTGGGATACAGCCCTAGAAGTGGTATTGCAGGGTCAAAGGGTATGAGCATTTTTATGGCCGGGCCCCAGACTTAAAGGGAGTTTGCTGCATAGAACCCACAGAGCTTTCTCTTAACTGAACTTATCACTTCAGTGGCAGAGGGCGCAGCTCACCCCCTCTACCAATTCAACTATTCTTCCGTGACTTGGAGTCTTAGAGGGTTGCCAAGGACAACCTAACTCAGTTAGGGTACATCAAAGGCAAGAATTTGAACCCAAATATTCTTGCCTCTGAGGCCAGTTCTGCGTCATAGGGCTTCTCAAAAGCACATGGATAGGGGGCAGCTAGGTGGCACCATAGTAAAGTACTGTTCCTGGAGCCAAGAGGACCTGAGTTCAAATGTGGCCTCAGATACTTACTACCTGTGTGACCCTGGGCTAGCCACTTAACCCCGTTTGCCTCCAAAAAAAATCCCACATGTTCATGGGAATAACTAGCAAAATGCAGGAAGCTACCAGAGCCAGAGTACAGAGAAGACACCACACCCCAGTGGAAAGAGTATCCAACTTGGAGTCACAGGCCCTGTGTTCCAATCCTGTCTCTAACACTTACACTCTGTGTGACCTTGGGCAATAATAATAACAGCTGATATTTCTATAGCACTTTAAAGCTTGCAAAGCAATTATGTGCAGCATCTCATTTCATCTTCACAACTCCCTGAAGCAGATGCTACTATTATCCCCATTTGACAGATGAGGAAACGGAGTCTTCCAAGGTCACATGCCTAGTAAATATCAGAGACAGGATTCAAATTGAGGCCTTCCTGAGTCTGAGCCCAGTGATTTTCCCCTTTGCCACCTGCTGACCTCAGCTTCGCTGGGCCTTGGTTTCTTTCCTTCGTAACACAAAGGGGTTGGACTGCATGGTCTGTGAGGTCTCTCCTACTTTCAGAGCTGTTGGCCTCCGCTCCTTCCTCCCCCACCCCTGCTACTGGGATAGCCTCATGCCCGAATCCCTGGAGTCTCTGTCTCCCACCAGCCATGGCGACATCCCACCCCACGCCCTCTCAAGTAAAAGTAGCTTTGCTACCATTTGCCCTCGGTGCAAAAACGCCCAGGTCTGCTCTGCCAAGCTCCTCCCCCAAGAACAGGGAGACACGACGCTATGCCTGGCTCAGGCAACTCTCTGGAGATTATGGGTGTGAGGTGAAAAGTCCCTCGAAGAGCCCGTGGTCAGGTATGCAGTGGGTACCTGACATTTGGCGAAGAGCTGGGAAAAGAGCCATCTCAGCAGGAGCCAAGGCCTCGAGCGAGGCCTTTTAAGCAAGCTTCCCACCTGCCAAGGCTCAGCGGGAACAGGGAGAGTCCTGCCTCCTCATCAGGGCTCATTCACACCTGCTCCCACTCCCTTGGGATCACCCAATGTTTGAACCGGAAGGGCCCTCAGATGCCTCCTAGACCAACCTCTCTTTTTGGCAACGTGACACCAGAGTCAAGGACTAGAACCCAGGCCTCCTGACTTCCATGGCTCTGAGCTCTTATGCCCAAGTGAAAAAAGTCTGGAAGTTGGACACTTTGCCCTGCTACCTCAAGGGAAAAGGCTCACAACTGACACATTCTGCGGACACAAAGCTCTTTCTCATGGACTCGGGTAATGCTCAGATGCCATTAACCCTGCTACTAAGAAGGCAGAACCCAGCCTACGTTGGCCTATGGCCCATACTTCTTTCAAGGAAATACCCCCCTCCACTTCTTCACAAGTCAAAATTCTACCTATTCACCACATATAATAAAATATTCATAGCAGCACTGTACAATAGTGACAACAATAACCAAAACTGGAAATAAACTGGATGCCCACCCACTGGGGAAAAGCAGAACAAATTTTAGTATAAGAAAGTAACCTGGGTCTTCAATCCCGGGGCATTTTACATGTCATTGCTTAGGCATGATTCCAGATTGGTGGAGAGAACACTGATCAGAGATATAAGTAAGGGGTGGCGCTGGTGTGAGAGCTTAGGAGGGGAGAAATAGTCTTCCTTTCTCTCTTTTTTCAAGGCGATATGTGTAGTACCCGACTTTCTTGGGAACTGACTTCAGACAGGTGGAGAAAGAGGAAAAAAGAATGCCTCTCCTCTCCGAAGCTCTCATGCCAACCCTCCCTCTTACAGAGAATGTCACACTCAGCATTCTCTCTATCAGTCCACAGTCACACCTAAGTACCAGCTCCCAAAACATCCCAGGACTGACAACCCAGATTATTTGAACGGAATGGAATGTTTTTGTAGCGTAAGAGACTACAAATCTGAGAATTCCGAGAAACTCAAGAAGACATATATGAATGGACACAGGGCAAAGAAAGCAGTAGCAGGCGGATAATATTCACAGCGGCTACAATAATGTAGATGAGCACAGCACAAAGAGAGAGCCAAAGTCAAATTAACTGTCATGACCTAATCTTGGTCATGCTATGCAACACATCTTTCTCAGTAGAGAGATGGGAGGTTCTTGGTTATTGCATAAACTGTTATAATCAAAATAAGGTAAATTGGGGTACAATGTCCCAAGTACAATAAATTTATTAGTAAAGTGAAAATTTATCAATAAATAGAATCGTGGCTTTCTCAGCAAAGCAAGATGGGAAATCACAGGAAGAAGAAGAAGAAGAAGAAGAAGAAGAAGAAGAAGAAGAAGAAGAAGGAAGAGGAGGAGGAGGAGGAGGAGGAGAAAGAAAGAGAAAAAGAGAAAGAAGAGAAAGAAAGAAAGAGAGAGAAAGAAAGAAAGAGAGAGAAAGAAAGAGAGAGAGAGAGAAAGGAAGAAAGAAAGAAAGAAAGAAAGAAAGAAAGAAAGAAAGAAAGAAAGAAAGAAAGAAAGAAAGAAAGAAAGAAAGAAAGAAAGAAAGAAAAAAAGAAAGAAAAAAAGAAAGAAAGAAAGAAAGGATGGAAGAACAGGGCTCTGTAGGCAACAACCAGTTGTTGCTGTTTAATTAATTATATCTCACTCTTTGTAACCCCATTTAGGGTTTTCTTGGCAAGGATATTATAGTGATCTGCTAATTCCTTCTCCAGCTCATTTTGCAGATGAGGAAACTGAGGCAAACAGGGTAAAGTGACTTTTCCAGTCACACAGCTAGTAAGTGTCTGAGACCATATTTGAACTTAGGTCCTCCTGATTGCAAGTCTAGCATTCTCTCTACTGAACCACCTAGCTGCCTTGGGGAACCAGCTATAATTGCTTAAAAGAGTTTGTCATCATAAATGGCAAAATCGCTATGACTGGTTACAGAGCTGAGGCATAGAAGAAAATGCGATTAGTTGGAAACTGGAAATGAGGAGCTAGCAACACCGCCCCCCTCCTTCTCTCCTGTGACTAAGAAACGTTCATTGTTTGAGACCACCTTCTAGCTTAGAGATAGTGGACCAGAATTCTTTGGATAGCAAACCAGACATCCTTGAAGCATAGCTTGGTGGTGTAAAGATACTAGACAGACTCCCTAGCGTCCATCTGCATCTCTCAAGGATGACAGATTTTCCTTGAGGCAAGAATATTACAGAGATTAACAAGAGAACTGGATTTCTAAACTTAACTCACTACAGGCCAGATGAATTTCTGAACTAAGTTCAAAGAACCGTGACACAAGCAGTTACAGGATAAAATCAATTAAGAATAAATTGAATCAATTAAAAGATGATGCAGAATCAATCTGATTATTTTAGCTGTTAGATGCAGTCACTTTGTCTTTTAATTTTGCTTAACCATTAAAAAAGTGGATTCGGTGAATCTTCTGGAGAATCACTGAATTTTCAGGAAGATTCATCTCTTCCATCAAGGAGATGAAACAGTAATATCAGGAAAGATATTTTGTTACAAGAAACACAAGGCCTCAATGAAAGGGGGCTTTTTTTGTTTGTTGTGGGGGAGGGGACTCTAAGATCGCCTGTACTCTTAAAGCCAAGGGCATATTCTTTCTCCTCCATCTGCCCAGCTCACTCCTGCCCACAATCCTCTCTTCAGCCTCCTATAACACTATCTGTATAAGTTACCAGCCACAGCTTTAAGCTGCCAAGTGACTTTCCATAATAAAGACACACAGTATGTGTCTTTTCCCTGGCTGTCCATCCCAAGGGCCCAGAATACTCTCTTTCCCTAGCTTCCTGTGTGATTCTCATCCACATTCTCCCAAAACCTTCCCACATCATGTACTAGAGGCCTTCCTGCATTTCTCCTAACCAGCAGAGCCCTCGGGGTATCCCCCCGTCATCCCCGATCTTGCTGTGGGACCAGACTATTGTCCCTCCCTTGATGACACCTTGTCCGCCTCTGCTTCTTCAGAGTCCCTCATTGATACAGTACCCTCCCCCCAACCAGGCCCATTTCTGTTGCCCTCTGAGTGATAGACATTTATGTATGTACATGGTGTCTCTCCTAATGGGATGTAAACTCCTTGAGGACAGGGATCATTTCAATTTTTTCTTTGTACCACCAGACCTTGGTATCAGCAGGGGTTCTTAACCTGGGAGCCATGAGCTTTTTTTCTTTAAATATGTTGACAGCTATTTCCATACAATTGGTTTCATCTGTAATCCTATGTATTTTATTTTATGCATTTAAAAACTTTAATCAAAAAAAGGCCCGGGGACTTCCCCAGAGTATCCAAGGCAGCCATGATATTTTTTTTTAAAAAATCAAAAATCCCCTGTCCTAGAGAAATCATGGCCGGGCAACAGTTGGTACAGAAGACCTGAGGTTTGAGTTGGTGGTTTGTTGTGTGTTTTTTTTTGCCACTGTAAGTCCTAGATGAGTCAGCTGTGTGTGACATGGAAGCTAAAAAAGCTAATTCAATCATAGGCTGAATTAAGAGGGTAGAATGTCCAGGACTAGGGAGGTGATAATCCCCTTGGAGAAAAGGAGACAGATGGAAGGGAGCATGAGCAGTGTCCTAAAGTATTTGGAGAGCTGTCCCATGGGATCAGGATTAGAGCTGTCCTGCTTGGCTTCAAAGGGAGGAACCAGGAATATTTACTTGGTGGCAGTGAGGGAGAGGAAGCTCTTGGCTCTATATGAGGAAAAATATTCTAATGGAACTGTAGAAAAGTGCAATGTGTCGCCTTGAGAGGTAATGAGCTCTTCTCTGATGGAAAGGAGGCTGCTTGGTGCAGTGGAGAGAACACAGACTCCGGAAGTGGAGAATCTGGGTTCGAACACTACTTCTGACACTGATCACCGGGATCATTTCCCTGGGCCTCAGGTTCGGACCAGATGGCCTCTCCCACCTCCCTCTAGGCCTTCAAGCAAGGGCCGGACGATCCCTTTGCAGGAACCTTGCCAAAGGGATTCCGGCTCCCCTGAGTTATCCTTGAGAAGTAACATATTGCCTAGGAATGGCTGGACCCGGGGAAATCCCAAACATTCTCCAGCTGGACGGCAAGTTCTCCTAAGGCAGGGACTAACTGTGTCAAAAACCTTTGTATCCCCCAGGGCCAGTTGCATTCCCTTTCTATGTAGTAAGGGCTCAAGAAATATCCTTTGAGTGATCGGCTGGCTACGGACAGATCCAAAGCCCTGCCTCACGCAAAACATGCACAGTAGAACAGAGATGGCCCAGGCTGGAAGAGACCTCAGGACGGAGAGCATCTGAACTGGGACAGACCTTAAATATAGGACTACACAGAATATAGGAATGTAAAGAAAAACAAAGTGCCCAAGATGGAAGGGCTTGGAGATTGTCTTTAATCTCCTCATTTGGCAGAGGGGGAAGATGAGGTCTAGCTTGATAGCAGTCGATAGAACACTGAACTTGGAATCCAGAGGACTTGAATTCAGATCCTGCCTCAGACGGTTGCTAGCTGCAGGACCTGGGCAAGGCACTTAGCCTTTCTCAGACTCAGTTTCCTCATCTGTAAAATGGGAACCTCCCAGTGTCATTATGAGGATCAAATGAAATGAAAGATGCCCAACTCTCTGGAAACCTTGAAGCACAATATAAATATTAGCTATTATCACCCAGACAAATCAAGTGACTGGCCCCAGGTCTCGCAGAAATTTCAGGGCAAACGAGTATTCAAGCCCAGGTCTCTGGCTCCCAAGCCATCTTTCCTTATTCGCCACAGCACCACCCGGAGGTGATAAAATGGTTTGTTGGAAATTGTCCCTTGCCCTGGCTCAGAAGACTTGGGTTCTAGCTCTCACTTTGCTCCTTCCTGCCTATCTAGCCTTGGGTTGAGTCACTTCCTCTCTTTGGACTTTGGTTTCCTCATCTGCAAAATAAAGGGGTTGGACTAGAACTTTGCTGTCTCTAGATTCTGCGATTTGGCGAGAGCCCACCCTTCATCCAAACTTCCTTCCTTCTGTTCAAAGCTTTAGCCTCGTCCTCGATTCCTCATTCTCCCGCCACCCCCCCCCCACATATCTAGTCAGTCTGTTGCCAGATCCCATCCGTTTTATCTCCCTAACACCCCTCCCAGTACGCTGTTCTCTCCCCCATGGCCCCACCTTAGTCCAAGCCCTAACAGCTTCTCACCTTGACTACTGCCATAGCCTGTTTTTCTCCACTCAAGTCTCTTGCTCTCTCCAATCCATCCTCCACAGCTGCCAGATGACGCTCCAGAACCACATCATTCCCTTACCCCATAAACAGCAGGGGCTCCCTATTCCCTATAGGATCAAACACAAACTCCTGTCTCTGGCATAACCCTCTCTCCTCCCTTTCCGACCTTTTTACACATTATTCCACTTTGCTGGACCTTCCCAAGACACCAAACCGGCCTACCTACCATTCGTCACATACCAGACAGAATTTGCTCTCCTCCTGCCTTCTTGTCTTTGCATCAACTGTGCCCCACACCAGAAGTTCCCTCCCTCCTCTCATCCACTCTTAGAATCTCTAGCTTCCTTCAAGAGCTCCTGTCAGCTTCTAAGTGAAGCCTTTCCCAATCCCCTCTCAAATTATCTTTTATCTACTTAGGGCATCCCCAAAATCTTAATGAGCTTTAATAATTTAAAATAATAATAACTTTAATAACTCGAAACTGCACTAAGACCCATATTTTGTATCTGCCCATGTATGCGCATCTTTGCTGCCCCTTGACTGTAAGCTGCTTGGCTTAGGACAGTTTAACTCTTGTCCTTCCCATAGTGCCTGGCACACATTGGGCACTTAGTAAATGCTTGTTAATTGATTTTTTTAAAAAACAAAAAGACTTCAAAATCTCATTTTCAGCTCCCAGTGCTTTCCCATCTTTCCATTTTCTGGATAAAAATGAAGGGACAGCGGAGGAGGGCCCACCAGGAGAGCCATCCTCCTGCGAGGGAGAGAGAGGTGAGGAAGCTTAAAAGAGAGAGTGAAGAACAGGGGGAGGCCTGGGCCGGGCTAGATTGACCCCCAGGGAGGAAGTGAGATTCTGCCCTAAAGAGATAGGAGGAACAAAGACCAGCCCAGAGAAGGCAGCTATTAACAAAGCTGAATAGACCCAGTAAACAAAGCACTGGAGAAAGCGCTACAAACTCAGCCAGAAATTGATTCTCCCTCTTTGAAGGGGGAGTGAAAATTCAACCTGGGGAAGAATTGTAGGTTGTCAACCCATGTAAATTATCCTGGGGCGTTCTAGCCTTACACCAGCTTGGGCCCACCCAACAGCCCCCATGGAAAAGATCAGGGGCTAGAGGTTCCAGTGCGCCATAGTAACAGGAGTCGGTAGCCAAGGAGGCTAATACTCATTTGTATATCATTTTAAAGGCAGCAGTTTGTTAGATAAGGATGTAGGGGGAGGCTGGACTACAGGCAGAGTGTCCAGAGCCAGGGAGAAGAGAGTCCTCTCCTCTCTGCCCCTGGCCACACCACATGAGAAGCATGGGATTCCATTCTGGTGCCACATTGTACGGAAGGCATTGACAAGGTTGGGGGAAAAAATCCCAAGGGTCAAGAACTGGAAGGGACCTTAGAGGCCAGCTAGTCCAGTCCCCTCATTTGGCAGAGGAGGAACCTGAAGGCCAGAAAGAGGAAGATCACATAGGCGGAAATATCAAGGGTAGGATTTGAACCCAGGTCTTCTGTCCCCAGAGTCAATTTTTTTTTCTACTGTATTACACTGCTTCCCTTGGGGGATGAAAACTATGCCATTGGAAGATCAATTGAGGGATACTTCGGAGTCCAGTTTCCATTGACCTCACTGGGAGACGATGAAGATGTAAATATGCAAGATTCTCTTTGAGCCATTCCCACCTGCTACCACCATCTGGCTGTCACCTCTTAGCTGCCTGTTGGCTCAGAGGAAGGCCAGGTCAAGCTTGGGATCTTTTAATACATCAAGAGACAGAGACAGGCAGAAAGATACAGACAGAGAGAGAGAGAGAAAGAGAGAGAGAGAGACAGTGAGACAGAGAGAGAGAGAGAGAG